>CM016626.1:15119981-15718085 GCA_005393395.2 Gossypium australe
CTTTTTTTCTTGCTGATTCTTTCATTTGGAAACTGCTAATATCTATTATACAGTCATGCACTTATAATATTTAGTAGAGTTTAATTTGTTTGGGTGCTGAGGGATGGGTTCTTGGTTTGGTTGCCAGTGTCTTCAAGCTAGCAGTCGCTCTAACTTGCGCTGTCCTAGTTCATTTGTTAATGAGATACGAGGATTTTCATATATGGCTGCATTTTTTGCTCTTAATGGTCTTTTATTTATAGTTAATAGAAAACAATCTGTTTTCACTGAATTTAGGAATCAGCGTTCTTGTTGCCTAGCTTGTATGTTTAGTTTGTTATTCTACTAAGTTCTACCCCAAGGTTTGGTTGAACTGAAATTGGTTCAACATGGAGGAAGAAATATTTCTGGTGTGTACTTTGATTTTAAGTTTCATCGCCTTACTAGTTACCTTAAGACACTTGGTTTCTATGTAACATATGAGACCATGTAAAATAACCCTGTTTTTGGATTCAGAAGTCTGATTAGTAGTGGGATAAAAGTAACCAGTTAATTAAAATTCTCCTGTTTTCTTTGATTTTTTTTCCTTTTTACATAGTAGTTACATTATTATTGTTATTATTATTTTGAATCTTTTGTACTTGATGTAAATTTGTCGTATAATCCACACAGGGAAAATATTTATTTATCAAAATTTTTTTCAGTGACATATATTTCATTGGAGGATTTGGCACTGTTGCATGGGTTGATGTAAAGGAATATGAAGCAGTTAAACCAGATAAGATTGCTGTTGATGGAGGTGAACAAAACCTGAAGGTGAACATTTTTAATTCTTAGAATCTCAGTTTTCCTCTTCTAATTTGCATGGATTATATGTTATCTTATGTGCTTCATTCTTCTTTTCTTTCGAAGATCTAAGTCTACTAATTGATTTCTATACATATGCTCTTATGAAGTTTGCCAATAGGCCCTATTTTCCCAGGCTAATTTGGGTTTCATTTGCTTCTACTGTAGGAATTAAATGCAACCTTTTCAAAGCCTCTGAGGAAGCTGTTGTCAAAAGAAGCTGAGGTTGATGATGCAGCTCTTATATCAATAGACAGCAAAGGAATTGACATCAGGGTTCGTCAAGGTGCACAGGTATTGATTATTTTGGAATGTAAAGTCTGGGTTTGTTTGGAGGTGTAGGTATTTTATATGCCAATTCCTATATAAATTCTATTTTATGCCATTTTGCAGTTCAACATACAGAGGTTATCATTTGAAGAAGGGCAAACTGTTGAAACGTTGGAGGAAGCCAAAGCTGCTCTGTGGAACGTAATAAAGAAAGGTCAAGTGCAGAATCTGAAGAAATAGAATAAGTTGCATTTTACGAGAAGAATAAAGGGCAAATCACTCAAATGTAATATCATAGAGAAGGTTATTTATTAATACATGGAAGTTTGTAATTTCTAACAAGGATTCTTCCCCCCAAATTCTCATGCTCTTCCCCCCCCCCCCCCCCAAAAAAAAAAAAGAATTTTTGGCAATTTTTATAGGTGGATCGAGCTATGACGCAATTTTAATTTTTTGTCTGAGTTCAATTATGACTCGGCTAAGACCGAATTCATTTTTAACATATTCTTTTGAAAAAATTAGGACTGGATGAATGACCATTTAATTATAAACAAGTCTGTTTAGCATATCCAAAATTGTATTGGAAATGGACGTTAATATGACATTTATCCACCTATTCATCATGGAATTGACAAGGACTATAAGAATGTTCCTATAAACTAATGATTTTATGTGTTTTTGTAAATGAACAAAATATTTTGATTTCATCACATGGTAAATATTGGTCAAAATTTGAAAAAAGATTGGATTATGAGTTCAATTTTAATTTGGTTCTCATTTCTCCAATGACCTTCTTTGGTGCCGGATCAGTTGGCCCTTTGTCTCGCTGCCCTGATGTGAAATACAGCCATCCTTGCCAATACCCGACCAGTGTGGTTTTCACCCGGTATGGAAAGATGTGATATAATACTGTGGATAAATGGGTTTAACTAACTGATTGATTATATATTTTGCAAAATGTGCTTCAAACTAGACGATGTAGGTTCTGTCTAATGTTAGGTTATTGCATCTCTACCGTTCTTTGCTAAATTTTCTATGAATAATATCTTTTCCTGTAAATATATATATAGAGAGAGAGAGCCTTAAAATTAACTTATTTCTAATTTTGCTTCAGGTTGTATTTGGTAATGTATACATGTTGGATGACGAAATGTAGTGGAAAACATTACCTCCTATGCTTAAGCCAGATTCACATATTGAATTTGCTTGGGCAATCGTTAGCAATTCCATTGTTATTGTTGGAGGCACAACAGAGAAACACCCTGTAACGAAAAAGATGGTTCTGGTTGGAGAAATATTTCAGTTCAATTTTGTACACTGGTATTATCTTCTTATCTTTGTACAGTTGCGTAAAGAGGATTTTCATATATATATATATATATATATATATATATGCATGTTTGTGCTTATACTCACATAGTTTGGATGATTTGCATTCTGTTCTATTATCCAAACACACGTCTGCAAAAAGGCATGTGTACGTAGTTATGCACAGAGCACCCCCATGGCTGCCCACACGTCTCAAGTGGAGTTGCTGCTGTTATTCAACATTTTCTAGCTTATATTTGAGCAGACTACAATCTTCAGCCTAGTAGTTGTCACATTTGGCTGAAAGCATCACTTGGTTTTATTTTTTGACTGCCAGACTTCATTGCTTTCCCTCTATTACTAGTGGAGGTCATTGTGCACCAAGTGTTAAAAACGAGTATGTATGTATGTATGTATGTATGTATGTATGTATGTATGTATGTATGTATGTATGTATGTATGCATGCTTTTGAGTCAATTCCTTACGATATTGTTTGCATTTCAGAATTGAGATATTTCTCATACGCACTTCCATCTTAATTAGTAAAAGGTCTTTGATTAAATATATTGCATTTAAAACTGGGACTCAACCATCTAACTGGGACGACGACTTTATATGGTTCACTTTCGAGTTTACTGCATCAAGAAACATGATAATCATTGATAATTGATACGTGTGAAACCTCAAAATATGATACATTCTGCATGTTCTTTGCACTAAACAACAGAGTATTGTTCATGTGTTTTTTCAAATTATTTCATAAGGTCTGATGTTTGTGACACTGCTTTAACAGATGAATACATGCACAGGACAGAGGAACCAGCATAGCAAGCATAACTTTTATTTTGCCAATATTCCTGATAATATCAGTAGAGCTTGTGGTTTAAGAAAAGAGATCAACATGCAGGACATGAATACGTGCCAATTACAATCATAAAATGATATAGAATGCTTTAAAGGAAACAGACTAACAAAATAATATACTATTATTAAAAAGGCCAATCGAGAGAACTCTCAAGAAAAACACAAATGTCCTCCTTTCCTCGTTCCTTCGGGAGCATTTGAAAATAGGTGATCCATGTTTAGCCATAAAATCACCCTCCTGGCCCCCAATAACATAAAGACGATCTTTAAACACAACACAGGCCCTACATTAACGACATTTGAAAGACGAAGTTTAGGTGAGACTACACGAGGAATGCACAACTGAAATCAACATGCTATTTTATTGGCTCCCAAAAACAAATAGATGCTCGTATGATATGAAGAAAGCAGCCTTTTAATAATCAAGGACAACAGTTCCAAATATTTCAGTGTTCACATTGCTTGCTTTTTCTAAATTAGATAATGAAATTGTGTTCATGCAATATGTATTATGGCTTAAAGATATAAAGAAATACACATTAGAACAACATATCAGCAACTGAAGATTAAAACTAAAAATTTCTAACACCCCCACATGATATACAGCATAATTGCAGTGATGCCATCCTGAAATTAACTATTGTCTCAATTTGCTTTACATACCATTTCATTAATGGTAAAAACTAAACCTGCATGTATACATCTGTTCGGATTTCTATAATACAAAAATGTATAAATCATCAAGATAAGATGCTATGAATTCATAATCCAAATGTATGACATTGTAATCAAGAACATGCATCCAATTCCAAAAAATTCACGAAAAGAATAATCAATCAACTTGCAACATAGAAAAGCAATATTAGAGAACACACCTGTGAGGTCCCCCCCCGTGGAATGGGTATTTCACTCCTCCACTCCTTTTCTAATGCTTTCCCATCCTTCACAGCAAGACTCCAATGCTCTAACCCGGGTCTATGCCCATTCCCCTTGCTGCCACCCATCACATGAAGTCGACCTCTCCAAAGTTGAGTGGCTGGTGCATACCTGAAAATACTCAAGTGCATTGCCACTTAAACCACAGAAACTTCAGTAGATGTATAATATCTACATCAAAAAACAACAAAAAAGCAAGAAAAACGGGTTAACAAGGCAACACATCCAAGAAGAAGAAAAAATGAAAAGCGAGGGAGAGAGAGAGAGGATAAGACAACCAAAACTATAGTTAGAATTGCAAAATAGCATTGAAGTTGAACCACAAACTCAGAGGATCAATTTTATAAATTAATGATAAATATGCAATTTATTGTTCTATAGGATTGTTGAATAAGCAGAAAAGAATTGCAGCACATCATCTCTTTTGTCATTAGATACTCGGCAAATTATGCAGACAAGTTCAGGCCTTATGAAGCAGAACTGAAAGCAAAGAACAAAGGAAACTCATCAAACCAATAAAAAAGCCATAAAACCAAAAATGTAGAAACTACATTGAACAAAATCATTTTTCTTTTCCACAATGCAGGTTAGATACATTAAAGAGAGCTCACACATGTACTAACCTAGGGAAAAATGGAGTCCGAGTAATAGAACTGACAAGCAACAATTAAGTGTTATACATGCAAAAACACCCAAACAGGCAGAATTCTGAATGAAAGTCCAGCTGTTTTTCCTTCAAACATCTTTATCACTCATTTTATGCAGACAAGGTTTCTCTATGGAACAGCCTATTGTTTACCCATCATAATGCACATGTAGAATGTAGACATTAGCACTTATAAACATACACAGTTTATCAGGGACAAGAACATTCTGTTTCCTCCACAGTTACTATATACCTCCAACATAACTTGATTGATATATGCACGTACCTAGAGACTGGCAAAGGGGGGAAGTCATGCCATTTCTTCGTCTTAGTGTCGAGAACGAATGTGTGAGCCGTAGGACCCCTGCATTGAGGACCATATTGTCCAGTGACCACGTAAATATATCGCCCATCTGTTACCATACCTAAATGTGAGTGTGCCATTTCTTTTGGCATATCAAATCTTCCTCCCCATGAATTATCCGTAAAATTGTATATATCAACGTGTGAATGCACCTATGATACAAACATTGCAAGCGAAGAAGAAAACAATACTGAGAAGCATAACTGTATTTAACACAAATATACATGCTCCAAAATCACCATAGAAGAAGTTGAAAATGCAGTCCCCAGGAAGTACAGAAAGTAAAAAGAAAAAGAAAAAGAAAAGGTAAAGCATATTACATAAGCAAAGGTAGAAAGTGTAGTGGTAAGTAACTAACTAACGTGGTTAATGGTGCTATATCCAGCAAAGACATAAAGAAGATCGTTAATCTGAATAGCAGCCCCATCAAGACGAGGAACAGTTGCAGTTGCCATCTTCTCCCATTCGAGTTGAGGAGCAGGCAAATCAAAAAAAGTAGCTGACAACACTCTGCCATCCTTAACATTATTGTCTCCATGCCCCTGCAACACCACCAAAGGAGTAAGTGAACAGAATTGATGAAGTGGGAGTTCTCCCAGTGATCTAAGAAATTGAAAGATAAAGGAGTAAGAGAGTGTTGGGTTTACTATGGGGTTGGGGTTTGAGTGATGGTGGGAAGCAAACGGAGGGGCATCGAAGAGACCAATTACTGGAAAAAGAAAGAGAAAGAGAAAGATAAGGAGATGAAGAAGCCCGCAATGAAGCGGCCGATCCCCAGTAGACCAACGCAAAGCAATACCAATCTCGCCGTCACCGATGACCATTCCTTACTTTGTCTTTCGGTTTTAGGTTCAAGTTGCAGGCTGCTAAGTGACTACTTTTTTTTTTTCCTTACACCGACGTTACAGTTATTTTATTGTTAGCAATTAAACCAACCTCTCTTACCATTTATATTTTTATTTATAAACTAAAATTGTTTTAGGCTAATATATTAATTAAACCCTTAAAATTTTGTTATTTTTTTAAATAACCCCGTTCTGTAAAAAAAATTATACTTTCATCATATCCAAATTAACTCTTAAATTTTAATTGGTACTAAAATAGGAGTCTTAACTTTTGAGTTGTATCTAAGTCGGTATAAAAGTAGACTATTTATTGTCCTTTAACATTTAATGTTATATATAAAACTGATGTTGATGCGTCTTTTTTATACCTTTTTCTTTCCATTCCACTGGTATAAATTTGTGACTTCGATAGGTTTATCTTATCAATAAGATTGCTTGCGTCGTGGTTTCCAGTGTCACATCGTTGTTTTGATTAGAAAATGATGGTTGAGATTTAACATCAAAAATTTAATTTTATCCACTACATTAATTGACTTAATATAAATATATAATTAAACAGTTTTTCTTCAAAGGAAATATATAGCAGCCCTCCATGAAGGATTCAGCTCAGTTTTTGGAAGATTGATTAAATCGATTTTTTATTCTTTTAAACTTATTGAACCCACCAACTGCACAGCTCGAATGATGATTGATAAAGACATTCCTCCTCCTTCCAAAGTAGTAGTGATAATGATGATGATGATGAAACCAGACCAATGCAACGCAATCAAAAGAACATCCCAATTGCAAGTGGTAAAAAGGAAACACTGATATTTTACACAAATTACCAATAAGAAATTCAATCCAAAGTCATCAATGGATCAAACTGAGCCTGTCATTTTTGCAACCAAAACTTTAAGGTAAAACAGTCCATGTAGATAGAAACAACGAATATACTTGAATACCTTGTTAATGTTTTTCTTTTCTTTTCCCTGAAACCTTGACAAACACAAAATCCCCAAGTGCACGAAAGCTGATCAACCCCCACGACAACACCATTTGAACCCTACACCATAAAACTAACTGCAAAGAAACCTGGAAAAAGCTATACACCGAATTAAAAGGTAAGAGAAGCTGCCAGCCTCTCTCGTGTTCATCGTTTGTCCTTGCCACATCCCTAAAATATTAATAGAATAACAAGGGAAAAAATATAGTGTTGTAGCTGAAAAAAAAAAAGTTTACAATGCACATGCTACTAAACAGGTATGGCATCATTATTTGACGTGTCTTCACATCTCAATACAATACCCTCGAGGCTAGCTGGGAAGATACATTTGGGCCATTGGCAACCGGTTGCAATGGGTTCAGGCGGAGGAACAATCATAAGAACATTGTCGTTTCTCTGAACAACTCCCATTACGCTAACCGTGCTTCCTTCCTTTATATACCTACATAAATTTGCAATTTCAGAATAGGTTACAACATGATGAGAGTTCTCCCAAACTCATTCAACTATGGTATCACATATGCTTACAAGTTAGAGCTACAATTGTTCTTCGACCTCCAAGCACCCCAAAGAGGTTGTCACAATTTAATTGAAAATGAAATTTTCAAAAGGTACGAAGTGTCCATTCAATATAGAGTCAATACATAAACATTGTAACCTCAGCAACAAAACAAACACTGATCTACATTAAAGCTCCAACCCTAACCAAAACAGCCTTCCTCTAGATTTCTATATTGTAATTACAGTATAGACTTAGAGGAATGGTAGATCAAATGAACCATAAATGAGTAGGATGCTGCTGCATAAAACATAATACACACACTTGACATCAGTATAAGCTACATGTACATCTTTATGCTAGGGCTTAGAGGTGGCAATTGAGTGGGTTCAGGTTATTTCAAGTTTGGAAGACAATTTCAGGCTACTAGCCATTGGTCAAATAGAGAGACCCATTTACTGCTCCTGCAACATAAACACTTAATATCAAGGCAGAACCATAAATAGGAGAGAAATTTACCCTTCTTTCAGTCGCATTAATCGGTCATCACTTGAAAGGTTCCTTTCTCCCAACCACCTGATGAACTCTGGAGATAATGTTTCGTTGGCTGGGTTGACATCTATAACAATTGAGTCGTCCACATAAGGAGTCACAACTGCTCCATTGCCTGTTTTTACTAATGCTCTCAACCCAGACTGGAAATCGGAGATGTAGAAGTCAACAGCACGCCTCTGTCAAAATGACATACAAAAGGTTAATATTCAAAACAGAAAGAAGGCTGGAGAACATTACTAATCCATGTTACTTTGACTCTTCATTTTTTTAAACCTATGTTTGACACTCGCATCGACATATATCCAAACATGGGTATATGGGGATATGAACCTCTAAATACATGGAAACTTAGAAAAAAAATTGAATATGCACGTCAGTCACATACTCATACCAAACAGTTATACCCGAGTCCAAGTAACATAGAAACTGAACTAAAAAGATGGGAAAAAACAAACAGATCTTTTCACATACCAATACAAATATTGGCCCATCTGCCCAACTGCAGCTATAACCAGAGGGCAATGTACCATTTCACAGCATAGTGAGCCAACAAAGCCATAAAAAATTTTCTTAAAAGTTCAGGAGAAGATAATAAAAATTAACAATTCAATTACTCACTTCCAACAATCGGAGTCCCCAGGTAAAACGACGATGTTTAGGATTGGCAGCTTTGGAATCCCATCCTCGATACTCATATAAACTAGTTGATGTATAAACACATCTTGGAACTTTCTGGAAGGATGACTCAAGAGGAACGTTCCCACATGTTACCACCTTCAAAAATTACAGCCAAACGATTAATCAGTATCATCTAAGATTACAAGTAGATCAAATTGAATGATTCCAATAAAAAGCACAAGTACACAAACATATGCAACCAGTAATTCAATTCCCAGTAGTTGGAAGATGTTCAGCAGTTACATGGGATCATATGTGCATAAAACAAATGATCTTGTATTTGTACATGGTTTTTGATACAACGAGGCGCTTAAACCCATGGTAACCAATAAGACCTTAAGTTGGCAAATTGACATCCACTCAAATTATATCTTTTATTTTGATAAAATATCATACTTCAAACCATATAGACAACATGAAAGGAATATCTTGCAGAATTTAGGTTAAACAATATTATGGTGAAAATTTTACGATCAATAAGGCTCAATCACATGAAAAAACTATATTTTATGTACATTACTACCTACACAAGTACTTGTAAGGGTATGGCACCTCTGTTAAAACAGATTTGTGCTATGTTTGATAGGAGTATTATTTTTCAACATGTTTTGGTACATTAGCTTATCTTGCTTGGTGATTTTCACCCACTAACATGACTTGGTTTTAGCAAAAGAAAGGCAAATTTTTTAATTATTTTGAAGAGGTCTTATTTTTTACTAGAGTTTTACTCATCCTTCAAATTTCAAGTTTAGATTTATATTAATCATTCTTTATGTTAATACAATCTAATTCAATACTTATGTAATAACCAAGCTTTTCCTTGTGCTAATACACTAATCCCTTGTTCAGTTACCTAGTGTATTAACACAAGGAAAAGCTTAATTATTAGGTAAAATTAAAATAGTTTGTCATAACATAAAGAATAATTAGTATAAATTTAAAGAATAAAACTCTAGTAAAAAGTAAGACTTCTTCAAAATAAGTAAAAGAAGTTCCTTCTCTTTGCTCAAAACAAGTCATGTGAGTGGCTAAAATTTACCAAGTGAAGTTAATTTATTGCTAACTCATGTACTAAGATGTGTTGAAAAAATAATACTCCTACAAAATGTAGGATAAATGACCAAACGAGGCATTAATATCTCAGTTAAAGTATTTCAATCCTTCTAGTAAACCAAATAATATCTTATAAACTTCTCTATGATCCGTATATAAAGATTCAACAAGATTTGATGATCATCATCAACAACCTAATGAAACACCTGTCCTTAATCTGGCTTAGGACTGACTATAACAAGGAACCCTCAACAAAGCCAGTTTTTTCATAGTGAGAGGGGGGGAAAGACAGCATTCGGGGAAAACATTGGATAATTTAGGATGTTCATGTGATTATAGATTGCAATTTTCTGGTAGCAAATATGAAAATATCATATCTGAACAGAAATTAAATCACTTACCCCAGAGATTTTCACGAATTGCCCATTTTTTGCATTTCTAAGCTCTGCATCTGGATAACCAGCAATGAAACCCATAATAGCTGTTCTCCCATAGCAAGAGTTCCAAGCAAATAATGCAGCAACAGTACCAAAAAGAACCACAACAACGATGAGGAGAATGGCATTGTGAACTGCTCCAAGAATAAAACCACCAGCAATGAAACCCATTACAAAGAGCAGTATCAGTGCATATAATATTAGTTTGGGGAAGTTCCTCTTGAAAGAAAAGTCGTTGTTTTGGCCAAGAATATTCACAGCCTGATTATGAACAACAGCAGAACCTTTGACTTTCATTGATCCCATAGATTCCAGAGGACCAGACACTTTCCGAGGAGCACCAGAGGAATTTAGTGGCCCAGAGGAGATGGGCCCAGATGTAATAAGGCCAGTTGCAGGAAGAACAGGAATTGGACCAGAATTTTGACGTCCACTTGGTGTCACTCCACCAGATTGTGGACCGGATGATTTCTTCGCAGGATCCCCATGTCTATTTAGTGGTCCCGAGTTTGACTTCTTCAACGAGACTGAACCAGACATGCCTCCAGCGCCACCAGGACCTGATGTGGTGTAGCCAGCCCGAGGTGCTGCATTTGGCATGAGTGGTCCAGAATGTGAAGCAGCACCCCCAAAAGATCCAGTCCTTGAAGGAGCACCACTTATAGGTCCAGATTTCCTGGATTTAGAACCATCTATAGGGATATCAAACATTTTCCCTAGTTCTCCTGATTTTTTAATATCTCCACCAGTATAGGGCATGGCCACTGAGCTCATGGTTGGAGTCCTTTCTTTAGGCTGCTCTGGCCTGCCTGACACGTAAAGCCCATTGCTGAGCTGATGAGATGGGAATCTGGAACCCATCTAGCTTCCTATGTATGATGCAGAAGATACTTAACAAGAAAGGTTTCTAGTAGTACGCTGATAAGTAACTCAAAGCCCCCCTGACAAAATAGCACCTTAGGTATCAGAAGAATAGTTCAACTCTAAGGATCACAGAGATATATTCTGGCATTGAAAGAACCAATCATCAAAGGACACAGACTGAACTGATCAGGTACTCAGAGAAACACTCAGATAGTAGCACGAAAAGGCACATAATTACATTACTCTTCTATATGATAAAAATGGTTACAATAAAATTCGCATAAACAAAGAAGCAGCACAAGAAGGGTTCAATAGTCAATCATCCAATTCTGGTCATAACGGTAGAATGTAATGAAGAATAACAACTGATGGAAGCAACGCAGAAATCGTGCATCCAAAAGAAACAAATTCAGTAACAGGGAAAACAATGACAAAGACAATGAAAATTGAAAAGACCAATTTGATCAAATTAATGCATCTGAAAACAGGTTCAAATATCAGTTGCTCGGCAATAGTTGTTGAAAAGAAGAATCATATAACACAACCCCGTGTCCTCTGATAAAAAAAAAGCCCCATAATAATCCCAGTTTGTAGTATATGAGCCAAAAAGCACTTGCCTGCTAACTGTAATGGTAAAATCCTCTGTTTCAAAAAAAGTTTCCAAAAGGAAGAAATAAAGTAGAAGAATCATATCTTCTGCTGCTTAATATTCTATAAAATTCCTATTAAGTCCTACAACTAAGTTCAAGAGCTTCATAGTGATTGAGCCGAGACTACTTTGTTCACATGTTTTGTATAAAACTATCCATGCAAGCTAGAGTCCACAAACTAGACATCCGGTATTACTGAAGTTATCCACACAAGCATTTAGAATAGAAACGAAGAGAACCATGAAGATCTAAAACCATGAAAAGAGAACCAGAAGTTGCCAGTCCCGTTCATTAATAATTTACTGACAGAAGACTAGATTTGTTCACCTCTTGAATGGTTTGAAAATACGAATGAACTACCAAATCAAGCTATAAGTCAAATAACTTGGATTGTACAAGAGATTATTAACATCTTCATAAAAGGATAAACCCAGATAAAAAGACTAAGCATACCTAGATCACAATTTGAAACAAATCAATGAACAGATTGAGATCCAAGGCTCAAGTAACAGAAGTTCCCAATGATCAAAGATGTTGATACAATATTTTCAAGCTCCTTTTATGGCTGACACAAAAGATTGTAGATTACCATAGCTTTCCAATTAAGAAAAACACCACACAAAAAGACAACTAAAGAACCAATTTGACATCCCAAATCAAGAAGGAAAAGAGAAAAAAATGAAGTGCATTCCCATCCAATTTTTCATTTCCTAAAAATAGATAAAAAGAAAATCTAAATGAAAACAAGCAGATACTTTCAAGCTGAAGCTCAATGTACAATAAAACACTTATTACATGTTTTTTTTCCTTTTCCTTAGCCTACATTTTTCCTCAACAGGCTCATATAGAAAGGATTATAAGGAAAATGGGAAAAATGATAGTTTTTTGTTTAACAACACCCCAAAGAAAAAGTAAAATCAATGTCTAGATAACAAAATAAAGCAAACCCAGATCACCAGTTCGAAGAAAAACCAATAAAATGGGATAGATCTGAGGAAAAATAAACAAGTTATTAAAAAGAGTGAAAAGGACCATGAAGACAGAGAGACATACCTGGAAGTGAAGAAGTGGAGGAAACCAGGAGATTTTGAGACATTATACGAGGAAAAGAATAATCATACATAACCAAACAAAAACAAAACAATAATCCCACTCTTTTTTTTTTCCCCTCTCTCTCTACCTCTAAGTTTTTAGCTGTTTACTGGGTTTTTTTTTTTTCCTTCTCTTTTTCGGTTTTTACTTTTAGTTTAAGAACAGTAGTGAGTTTTTTTTTTCTTTTTTCTTTTTTGTTTTTTGTTTTTTTGGGGGTTATATTATTTTTGGTGTATCAGTCTTTTAGACTTTGAGACTTGAGAGAGCCGCAACGCAACAACTGGTGGGTTGTCTCATCCGACAACTTCTCCAATATTTTTTATTGTTATTATATTAATAAATTAATTTAGGAACGTACCACGGGGTTAGCTTTATCTTTTTGAATAAGTTTTAGACATATATAATTAAGGTTTAATTTGGTTCTCAGTCCCTGTATTTTTTATATATTTAAAATCTAGTTTTTTGCTTTTATTCTCATGAATTTGGTCCTTTTATTATTTCGATTTAATAATTAAAGTGTAATTGATAACATTGTCATCGAAATCCCATTTAATTGAATTATGTAATGTTTTAAAATAAAAACCATGTGATGGATATTACTTGTGTGAAAAGTTAAATAAACAAATAAAAATATTAAATATGGAGTTATAATATTTTCATTTGTGAATTTGGGTTTGTAAAATTCTTCGGTGCTATTTTAAAAAATAGAGTGACAATCAATTTTTCTTTTTTTTTCTTACACGGGCATTTAAAAAAAACACGTAATTAAATTTAACAAAAATCCTTTGAGGATGCTATTACGTGGACTTTAATTATTAAATCAAAAGAATAAAAATTTAAATAATTAAAAGTAAAATAATTAAATTTCATATATATATATACACAATAGGGACTAGGAGCAAAAATAGATCATAATTAATGTTATTTTATTATTTATATGTTTCACATCTAGAAATATAATATATACAATATAATCAGGATATAAAACTGAATTATTTTATTATTGATATATGTTCAAAATAATTGATAAGTAATTTTAGAGGTAGAATAAAATATTCAAAAGATAATATAATAAATATTTAGCATAACAATAAAATGTTAAAATAAAAATATATAATTATTTATAATTTAGAAAATATTTGGTACGTGGAGTATTAGAGTTCACAAATAGATTAGGATTTGATAAGTGTTTTATAGAAATACAATAAAATATTTAAAAAAATACATCACAAATTTTTAAGATTATTTGTAGAATAAAAGAAAGTACACTATCAATATAAGCCGTGTTAATTTTCATATACTTATAAATTTAATATATAATTTAAATTTAAATCTATTTATTTGGGGAGATTAATTTTGAATATTTAAATAACGTAAATGATCGTTTGCATTTTTTGTTTCCTCTTCAAGGTTTGCACGCACGCGGTAAAGGTTATCTTGGTTTTCAACTTGTTTCCGAATTTTCTTCAAGAGCTTGACATTTGATGCAGAATCAAATGAAAAATAATATTAAATTATAAGTAATAAATTTTTATAAAAAATAGAAAATTGGTGGAAAGGTCTTTAAAATATTAATGAAAGGATACAAGTTGCAGAACAGAAATTATTAATGTTTGAATATTAAAATCTAAGTAGTGAGCTATGCGGTGACATATATTATCATCACAGCCTTATTGGTTGCTGGTATGACTAAAAAGGGCGTTGTCTGGTTACTCTCCCTGCTCTCTGACTATTGATGATTGTTATTGGCAGACAGCCCAACAAACCCCGTTCGGTGCAGACGAAAACGTCGACGTTCTGTACCCGACCTGGAAATTAATGGTTTTGCTGACAGGGACATGGAAATTAGTCGCCATCTCATTGTTTGCTAGCTGTGGTGGCAACCACCTTTCATGCTAATCCTCACTCGCTCCTGGTCCCTAAATCCTTTCCTGCACCCCCTGTTATTACCCTGACAATTGACATATTATATATATCCACAGGTTTAGTTTCTTGTGTACTTGCATGAAACATGCAATCACCGTTGCCTTTCTGGTCTAAATCGGTTACTGGAACTATTCATTATCTAAAATGCTTTTCACTTTTTTATATTTTATTAACTAGTCTTGTCTAAGTCCAGTTTCGTTATTGTTTTCTAATGTTGACTTGCCTCCTTTTCTAACATGTTTTTTTAATCTCTTTGGTTTAGATCCCAAACATGGCAGCAACCATGTCATTACAGTCCCTTTTTTACCAAGGATGCAGGTCAGCCGCTTATGTTTTTGCCAAATTTCTGTTTTCGTTTTTCCACTCAGCCTTCACAGTTCCCATGTTTGTGCAAGTCATGTAACTTTATCAAAAGGATTTTGCAGTGGGGGCCATATATAACTTTAGTTTCAAGGCTCACTGTGTGTAAAATATCAAAAGCCTAGAGATGTTGATTTCTGGGGATTTAGTTGGGGGTGGTGGTTAAACTTTCCATGATTACTTTAGTTGTTGGTTTTGGAGATTTAGATGGGCTGCTAGTGGTTGTCACATCATGTTCAAACCATTATGTAACTTGGATTGCCCCAGCAATTTAGGTGTAGCAATTCTGCCAGGTCCACATTATATCTAATCGGTATCGGTGTTTGTTCTAATGCATACCTGTAAATTTTTTTTCTTTTCCTTGTAAATTATAACATAGCTCATTCACTCTGCTCAAATTTTTTTAATGTAGTTTGGCATACGTGGTCGCAATCCTCTGCGGAGTCATGCATCTCAAATCTTAATTGATCATCAACGTATGCATAATGACGTCGGCATTCTTTCAGTTTTTGTCCTATCTATATATACGTAGGAGAAACCAGAGAGAACATTGTGCAATGCTACTACTCTGTTCTGCTCTGAGTAAGTAGCATTAAAATCAGCTGTTAAGCTTTGCTGTGTAAAGAGAAAAGAAAATTGGATGAAAAATTAGAAAATAGAAAATATAACTTTTTTTTCTATGGACGTACATGATAAGTATGATGAAAAAATAGAAGGAAAGGTAATTATTCATTTATTTATTTATTATTAAAAAATAAAAAAAATTAATATTTTAAAATCTGCATAATTTTGAATTAACATACATATCTCTTTAATCTCATCATTCCAATTTGAAAAGATTGATTTTTAAACATTAAAATGAACAATGATATTCATCTCTCACTTTTTTCCTTACCAAGCATACTAATTTATTTTTTCTTTCTATTTTTCTGCTCCCTCTTCTTATCTTTTCATTTTTTTCACTCAACCAAATACATTTTAACTTTTCAATTTCAAACCAAACGCTCTAATGGGTGGGTAAGCAAAGTTAATCCAACAAGAGCAGCATGAAATTGAATGAGAGAAAATATGACAAACACTCTAAACAAATAGTTAACGTACATTAATCTCGCATTGAATAAGAAAGAAAAAGTCTTTGTACATATAAGTGACTCTGTTATTCATTCCATTAAAACAAGTATTTTGAAAAGAAAGTAATGCTTTTTTTTTATTTTTTACTATCAAGATTCAGTCTGATTTGAGCATGCATTCAACAAAAAATAATTAGTATCATGCATCTTGTCATACTATTGCACAACATACAGGAATCTCAAAAGTAATGACATGTTTGAAGAATCATGTCACAAATGTTTTTTTTTTTCTTTTTTTGTTTCATGCGGTTGTGAAAATTCTATCAACGGAATGGGTCAGCAGTACTAGCAGCTACAGGAAAGGCAGAAAATAAAGACAAGAAACAAGAGTTGACCAAAGGTTGTTAGTTTGTACAGTATCTGCATCGGGAACTTTGTGTAGCTGACATGGAAAATGTAATAAGATAGCACCTCAGGTGCAGCAGCAATTGCAGCATTTTCGCACCAACCATTCCAACCTGTATTAATTCCATTACATTACCTGCTGTAACAATCGGACTTCAAAATGGAAAAATTAAGCTACCAAAAGGTAACAACAAACTAGTTTATTTTTCTTCATACATCTTTGTTATTATGATGAAAATCCATACATAGTCATACAGTAGAGCTTCACTTGAAAGTAAACAAGAACAGTACCAAAGTTTAACCATTTTTACATACAACTTTAGCATTACCAGTCAGTCACTGCTGATTTATTTATTTATTTTACCTTGAATATTATCTTAATCAGTGTGTTGACTGGTTGTTGGGTGCTGGATTTCTGAATCCTAATGCCTAACATTTTAGATTATTGAAGTTGTTATTAAGGTATAAGCTGTGTCAGTCAATGTAAAAATGCAGGCAGTGAAAATGCTTAGAAAGGAGAAAAATGACAACTTACAAGTCCTTAAGGCATGAACTTTGATCTTCCAATTCATCGGGGAGTTTCCGGTCAAGTGAAAAAGCTGATGTTACTTGCGCTGGTGTGGACGTCGGGTTATGACGCAAAAGAGGGAAGCTTTCAGTGGAAGCATGGCCGGGAGTAGGCGGTGAAGGAGTTGGGGAAGGTGAAAACAAGTAGTTACTGTTTCCAGGTCCGACACTGATGGGTAGAGGTGGTGATGGGGGAGATGATGGGGGAGATACAAAACCATTCATCATCACCTCTTCCATCACCCACAAATTAATCACTAAAAACTTTGGCTGCTTCTGCCCTTTCTTTGCTGATGGTTTCTGTCTGGTGATAGGGAAGGGATGGTCTTTTGTTCAAAAGAGATTGGCCGATTTTGCCGGGACTTCTCATTTGAACTTTAGGTACTAGTATATGTGTAAACCTAACGGTCGTGCCTCACCTGTCAGCTGCACTCTGCACACTTCTCTTCACATCCTCCCTATTTATCACATCTACCCCTAAAACTTTCAATTTCCAACAGCGGAAAACACTCCCCGATTTGTATTTAGTTGTTTTTATTAAAATCATAATAATAGTGACCCAAATTTGATATTTTAATTTATTAATTTCAGAAAAAGCTCTAGATTAATACTAATAGACAGCATGATGGGCTGCAACCATGAGCCATAGTTTGGCACAGTCAATTCACGTTTATATAAAGCATTTATAAATAATAAGATAGCTTTTACCCCAAGATTTTCTTTTTTGGGTAATATTACACCATGATTTTTTTTCTCAACGTATTTGCTTTTCAATGTTAACTTTCTTCCAAAAACTATATATATATATATATATATATAACTGGGATATTATCACGGTTACAAAAGTGGGTTGAGTTTGGCCTATGATACTAGCATATTTTATTTTTATTCAAGTTCAACCCAATTCAAAAAATAATCTTCAAATTATGTTCAAAATTGTCAATATTTATAAATGATTAACAAGTCTATTTTAAATCCGCATATATTATTAAATTTTATATTTTTTTAATTTATTATTTTTTATTAAGATTAAATTTTATTAATTTTTTTATATAAATTATATATATAAAATAATACATATATATATATATTCTAAATAGAAAATAGATCAACTTTCAAAAATAAAATAAAAAATAAGGTACCTCATATTTTTGCTCAAACCTATTTTCTGAACCTCATATTTTGATCCAAACTCCCTGTAATTTAAGTGGACTTTGAATTTTTGATTAAGTAGCTCAATCCTTAAATAAGTATATAAAACACTTATCACGTTATAAATTATATATATATATATATATAGTGATAAATATTCAATTAGTGAAAAGAAAAACCCAATTTAAATATAAAAGCACAGATAATTCAACATTTAATTACCACTTTAACAAATTCAACGAGCATGAGAAGTAAAAAGAAAAAAAGGAAATGAAAATGAGAAAAAAAAAAAAAAAAACTATTGTTCGAGTGATACAGATAATGGCATAGAAATTTGAGAAAATCAACGACCAGAGACCTGGGAGATAGAATTGGTAGCATTAGATGAAGAAGTGGAAGTGGATCTATTATCTTGGGGAATAATATTAACCCTTCTGTCAGATTCAATGAAGGCAGGTCGAGTGGGCTGTCTTGGCTCTAAGGAGCTCACTGTTCTAAGCATAGTAACCACCTCTGACATTGTAGGCCTCAAAGAAGCTGATGATTGAGTGCATAAGAATGCTATTTCGATCATTCTTTGCATTTCGTCTATATCATATTCTTCCGGATCTAAGCTTCTGTCTACTATTTCCATTGCCATATTATCTTGGTACAGTCCCCATGCCTACATGAATATATATCACCAAAAAGAAAAAAGAAAAAAACACTTAAGAATTAGCAGTAATATATGTATCAACTCAGATCAGGTAATTAAAGTACCCGTTTTAGAAGGAACTCAGCAGTAGGATCAAGAGAGGTTTCGTTGTTCTTTAGGCCACTGATGATTTCAAGGACAACCACCCCAAAGCTATATGTATCAACTTTCACTGACAATTGCCCATGGATTGCATATTCTGGTGCTGTATATCCACTGTCCCATCCAACTTATTTCATTATTAACCATATATATGCATGCTAATTACCTAAATTTACCACCCAAACGCCAAAAGCCTAGAAATTTGAGATGGGAAACTTACAAAGTGCCAGCAAATTTGGTGCTAAGATGAGTCTGATCCTCAGGTAAGAGCCTGACCAATCCAAAATCTGCTATCTTAGGCTGAAAATCTCTGTCCAAAAGTATATTGCTAGGTTTGATGTCCCTGTGGATGATACATGCATGAAACTCCTCGTGTAAATAGGCTAGTCCCTTTGCTGTGCCTACTATTATGTCAAATCTCTGTTTCCAGTTCAGAGATCCATGCCCTTCGCCTATTCGACAAAATGAAACTAACATAAATTTGCTTTCAAGATCAATCATTTTACGAAAATCAAGATTAAGTTTCTGACAATTAATTACCAAATAAGTGCTTATCAAGGCTGCCATTAGGCATGAACTCATAGACAAGGAGAAGCTCAGGGCCTTTACTACAGCAGCCAACAAGGCGAACCAGATTCCGATGATGAACATTGCTTATAAGCTTCACTTCTGTATCGAATTCTGCTTTTACCTTTTCTGATTTGCTTATGGCTAGTTTCTTCACTGCTACCACCCTTCCATTCTTCAATATACCCTATATTTATATATTAAAATTCCAACCGCCCACAAATTTATCAATTTTCTTTTACAATAATATAAAAGTAATTCCATTATTGTTAAGTAAATTGCAACGTTAAAAATATTCACCTTGTATACTTCACCAAAACCACCTTCTCCTAATTTATTTTGTTGACTAAAATTTGTCGTTGCAAAATTCAATTCTTTGTAAGTGTAAGTCAACGGACCTTGTAATTCAGGTGGCGCCTCTGCATCCTCTGCAATGTTTTTTTTTTCTTTTTAAATGGGCACATAATTATGATTTTATTTATTTTAACCCACAAATATAGAATTAATATATTATGTTACCTTGAGGAACTGCCATATTGTTTCTTGATTTTCTAACCCAAAACAATAATAAAGTTATAAGCAACAGAAGACCTCCACCTCCAACCAGTCCTCCAATCAGAGCATCCCTTTTAGTTGTATTTCCTGCATAATTCAATTTTTAATATAATTTCAACCTGTCCTCCAATTTGTTAACATGAAAGGAGAAGGAGATATTATTGGATTAATTGTCTGTATATATTTATATTAAATTCAAACCCTTGGAAGAAATAGGCGAGCCATAAAGGGAGGAGAGGTGCCTTAAAAGGACTTACTGGTTTTCAAGAAGGGTTTCAGGTCAATGGTGTAGTTAGCACCAAAGAAGGGGGAGTCTGAGTATCTTAGGAAACATCCAGTGTCAACTGCCCGACCATCTGAGTCAGGTGGGCATCTTTGAATATTGGCTAAAGCCACTTTCAAGCATTCCATGCACCCTTTCTCGTCGATGGTTTCCATGCATTGCGCCACGCCATACGCTGTTACATTGCCATTTACACCACCCACTTCCTCCCTGCTGGCAGCAAAGAACGAATCGATCCTTGGCGTCGCCTTTACAAGATCCCCTAGTAGCCTTTCCACCGTCGTTCCGAAAACACTCTGTTGTGATGCTGTGCTGCCACCGCAAATTCCGAGGTTTCCAACTTGCGTGCTTTCTTGGTAGAACATGTTGCTCTCGTACCTAGCTCACCAAAATCAACACATAACTTATATATATATATAAGTAAAAGAAAGTAAAAATATATATACCTGAGGAAGCAACCGTCGAAGATGACACGAGCACCATTAGCGGCGGAGCAGTTGCGGATTTGTGAGGAAGCAGTACTGAAGCAAGAGATGCAGTCGTTTCGAGACATGTAATTCCTGCACTGCACCATGGCATAAACGGGGTCAGAACCCGTGGCCTCTTGAGCCACTGCGAAATGCATGCCCTTGTCTAACTGCCCTCGGAGCTCCGTTAACGTGGCGTTTAGATTCCTGGAGAAACCGGAGAAGCTGGTGACGTTGAACATGCTGCACCCTTGGTTCAGCAGAACGGTTTGTGGATTTGAGGCACCCATTTCCAGCAGGCACCATATTACTGTCAAGGAAATGCAAATTCGAAGAAGCTCCATATCTCTTTAATCTTTAATACGACCCTCGAGTTTTGTTTTTTCTTGTTTAATGTTGTTGCCAAAACAAGATGAAAGAACGTTTAATGTCTGGTATATATATAGTGGAATTCTGTACAGAATAGTATTATCTTTATGAATAAATAAATCAATTCAAAAGATTTGGAAATATTATACCAGTATACGACAAGGAATTAGGGGGATAAGTCAGGTTAATTACATGAGGTGATTGATAACGGTGGACTTTAGTTAAGTTTGGTGACTTAATTAAAATTTTGAAAGGATTTAATGAAATTTTAAAAAATTATAAATCTAATTTAAACTGAAAAATTTTAGAAACTTAATAGGAATTTTAGGAAATTTTGGAAAATGCTTTTTTTTTTTTAGAATTCTTTATAATAATCATTTTGGTCGAAACCATAATTTTCACTGCGGGTAGCAATAATTATTTCCTTACGGTTTAATTAAATTTTTAAAATTCTAATAAAATTTTTAGAAATTTCTGGATAAGACTTTTGGCACCGTTGAACATCCGCCCCTGGTTGACAAGTCTGAAGTCTTTCATTTGGACTTGCACAACTTCGTAAAATTAAACTTTCGTCTAAAGTTCTAATTGAGTGACTGTTGTCACTTCTCAATAACTTTTTTGTTTTAATATGTCAAAAGTCCTTATACTTTTTTGAAATATAAAATTTAGTCCTTAAACTTTAATTTTAAGATATTGAGTAGCTATACAATTTTTTTACTTAAAAATCTGGTTAGATTTGATTTATAGAAAAAAGGTAAAATAACTCTTTTAGCCCTCATGATTTATAATTTTTTTATTAATTTGGTCCAAACGCTTTAAATTGTAAAAATATATGAAAAATATAAAAATTTCCTAAAATTCAAAAAAATGTGTTATTTACTTCAAAAATAGTAATAAGGTCTCTCCAAGTTTTGAGCTATTCGTTTGGTTCATATTACTTAAATTTGATAATTTTTTATTTAAAATTAGATTAATTGTATATAAAAAATATTTTTATGTAAATTTAATTATAAAGTGTATTTTAATATAAAACATTTTTAAATCACGATACAAATTTTGAATGCATTCAAATTAAACTTAATATAATTTTTTTTTCAAAATACACCGTATTAGAAGAATTTTATATAATTTACGAGAATAAACCTTTATAAAGGCTCAAAGTGACAACACCATTTTTTTTTAAGGTGTCATCAATTAATAGCAAATCGTTATATAGACCCATGAACAGTTTTGCAGCTTGTTCCTAAACAATATAGGATTCCTTCCTCTTTTAACTAACAACATGAGATTAAATGCTACACTATATTTGATTTTTTTTTTACTTAGAGTTTAAATTTTTTTACAAAAAAATTAACATTTGTTACATTATAAACAAAACTTTTAAACTCTATAAGTAAAAAAAAATATAAAATATAAAATGAGTATGGTAAAATATTTAAAAAATTACTAATAGTTGAGTGATCATTTTGTAAGTTTTTAAAGTTCGATAGCTAAAAAATATAGTTAAGTGACTACTAATGTAATTTAATCTAGATATAAAATATGAAAAATTATTATTATATTTTATGTATATTATATATTTCTATAAAAAAAACTTATTTAACATAATTATATACTATGTTTAAATAGATTATATATCTAGTCAAAATATATCTGAAATAAATTTATCGGCATTCATTAGGTGATGAAAATTAAATTAAATTAGAATTAAAAAAATTAATTAGTATAGTAAAATATTAAAATAAATAAATGTTTAAAAAGATATATCAATTTTTAAAATTACAAAAAATACTATTTGAGTACCAATAATCACCATTTATTTATTACTCAAACATTCATAATATAAAATAAAATTAAATTAAAAAATTAAAAGTATAACTTCTAAATTTAAATAATGGAAAATTATTTTAAAAATTAGAATTGCATTGATATTAACTTCAAACATTTAAAATTGAATAGAAGATTATTGCATGTATAAGTTTCATATGTGCAATTTGTTCTCTTTTTTTTAATAGTTCTTTTGTATATGTTAACAATTATAAAATGCAACTAATTAAAAGAGGAAGGAATCCCACATTGTTTAGAAATAAACTGCAAAACTATTCATGATTCTATATATACACATATCTCATATCTCACATTGCTTAAGAAAACAAGGGAAATGAGACTTTGGGTCTATATAAAGATTTGCTTTGTAAGTATATTTTCATATTAATTGGTGACACCTTAAAAAAAAATGGTGTTATCACTTTGAGCCTTTATAAATGTTTATTCGCGTAAATTTTTAAAAAGTTTGGTCTATTTTTATAATATTTAAAAAATGACATTTTTTGAAAATTTAATTCGAGAATAGTTTTTTTTTTAGAAAAAACACTGGCTAAAACGCGTCCTTGAGGAGCGTTTTTTGCTGATGTGGCAAAAACGCTCCCCAGGGACGCGTTTTCCTGCTGCATCCCCTGAAATCGCATTGAAGTAGACGCGTTTTCGGGGGAAATGGCCCTTTCCGGTAAATAATTGGATAACAAGTCATTTTTCGTAAATTTTGTCAAAATGGATAATTTTTGATAATTTGCCCTTTGCTTTATTTTATTATTATTTTATGAATAAAAAAATGAGGAGTAAAGTTATAATCTTATCATACAAATTCCAACCCTATCATTTCCATTCCCATCTCTAACATTTTATAAAGAAATTATGTGGGTGACACATACTCCTTTTAAATGTGACATGTAGTGAAGATATTTAAAGTTTTAAACTCTTTTAAAATTAGTTTCTTGATTTAAGATTGTGTGGTTGCATTTTGTTTTCGATATTTATCATGTTGGACACTTTAGAAAATTGATGAAGTTACTCACTTATTTATAAAGATGATATTATTTCATACCAACTTTACTAAGTAAAGTAGATCGATTGTAGATCTATTTCACATTTTAATTTATGATGTTATGCATTATGTTTCCAATAAAAATGAAAAGCATTAAGGATGGATATATAATAACTTAGATTAATTGTTGGATCTAATATTCCTTCGTTGACTTTTTATAAAAGTTTATTAAAAAAATTTTAATTAAAAATTTCGCTTTGCCATATATAAAAAAAAAACCTGGCAACATTATAACCTCGCTTATAAAAATTTTTATTCCGTGTAAAATAATTATATTTTAGAAGCAATCATTTTTAAATGTTTGCTTGATTTCTAAAGGAAAAACAAAAAGAAGATAAATAAAAGCGCAATTATTTTATTTGTTTATTTGCTTACAATATTATTTATTTATATAAATATTTAAATAAAATTAATTATACTTTGACAACAAAACTTAAAACTTAACCGAAACATAATTGTTTAGGAAATACCTCCTAACATATATAACTTTAATTATTGTTGATTAAATGAATTCGAAATATTAAAGATATTTATTTAAAAAAAAAAAAAAGGTTGGAGGGGTGTGTGTTTCAGAGCTCAAATTATTTCATACGGGTGTCGACATCAAGCACTTTCAAGATTCAACTATTACATTAGCGAGGGCATCGCCGGCTGAAATTTTATAATTAATAATTACTTTATGAAGGAACCTATATTTTTCAACAAACAATTTATGTTCTTTTAAAATCTAAAATTAAGGTTGCGGTCCCAACTGTTGTCAAATCTTCTACTTTCAAGCAATTTGACGCGACACTTATGATACTGAGAGTTAAATTTGATTTTTCTTTTTTTTTTTTTTTTATCTTTTTCATTGAAATACCGTTTGAATTTGAACTATCTTGGATTGGAAATTCAATATTGTTGTTTATAAAATAAGTGAATATTAGTTTTTTTAAATCGTAGTGAATTTAAATATCACACAAAATGAACTGGCATTTTTAAATTTAAATATAACCCTAAACCAAATATAAGAAAATTAGCATTGGAAGAAAAGAATTATTAAATCCAAACAAATATAAAAAGTTTATAAAAGGAAGATCGATCTTTTTGTAAGCACGTAGCCCACCACGGGTACTCTTTCCCTTTTGAAAAAGGTGTGAAATTTTTTAACACATTTCATCAACATTATCATATAATTTGAGAAAGAAAATAACATCCACTCGTTATTGGTAACGAAAGTAAGTTGTATCAACACGATAAAAGTTTTAGCCTTAGTATTAATAAAACATTACGGTACATTGATAATCGATTTTATCATGATTTGAGTATAACATATCTAAAGTGATTGTAAACAACTATTACAATTAAGAAATCGGCCCCAAATGGTTCGAAGCGGTGGGCAGACAAAATCAACAAAAGAACAGATCGTTGTCCAAAGTGAAGAGAATATTGACAAAATCATCTCTAAAATCATTTATAAAAACAAGATTACATGCATAAGTAAAACTACTAAACGTGCTACAATAGCATACAAACTTTTTTAAAAATGAAGCCTTAATAAAGAATAGAAAACAAACAAATAGAAAAAAAAAACTTCAATACAGTATAAGTCCAAACCGAATTATGAAATAATTTATTATTCTGAAAAATTCTTAAAACAAAAATAAATCATCAATTATGTCAAAACTTTATTCACTAAATAAACATCTTTTAGTTGCTAATATTGCGATTACATGATACAATTATGATAAAAAGAATAATCAAACATAACATGAGGCGAATGTTGATGATAGAAAAAGCAAAATTGTTAAAAGTTATAGAAATATAAAATAATTATCACGTAAAAACATACACCAACATAATATGGAAGACAGAGTGTTAGATATAATTTTCCTTGCTGCTATTTAGTACCCAATGAATCGGCATAGCCAAGTTATTGTTTAATACAAAATTAGTAAAGAAATAGCAGGTCGGGCAATCGTGGAAGAAGCCAGCGCTAACTCATAAAATTGACCGCAACTTTTGAAGAAGACTTTGAATTTTATAAATTTAATGATCCAAAAAGTAGCAGTTTGGAAGATTTGTGATTTGGGAACCATCTTACTTTCTCATAAAATTAGAACAAAACAGTGCCTACAATTTTTTTTTAAAGTAAATTATTTGTACTAACATAATAAAAAAGATTGTTGCCATGGCTTAAAGGCACAATCACACTTTAACATTTCAAATATTTAACCAAAATATCAAGTAACAATCCCATCAAATCTAAAAAAAAAAAAAAAAGTAAAAATATATTTGGAGAATATAATCTTAAATGTATCAACTGAACTGAAAGATACTTTTATAAATTTTATTAAATGTATTGAAAATTTAAAATATATAAATATCATTACTCTTGTGATTTTATTTTTTAAACAAATTAAATTGATGTCATATCTATTTGACTTACAATTTCAAAGTTTTTTTCTTAGAATTAACTTAGTATAAAGTGTTAACCATAATTTAATTTAAATATTACTAAAAACAAATATTTTATAAAAATAAATTATATTTATAAGATTTTTTTTTCTATTTTTCTATAAAAATCAATAAAAATCATAAATAATGAGATAAGCTTAGGATATTATTTTTAAACTTTAAACTTTAGATTTTTTTTCGAAACTTCATTTAGTCTTTATATAAATGTTGATAAATTTACATTTCACATAAATTAAGGGTAAGTTTTTTATTTTGGTCACTTAATTAAAAAAATTTACAATTTTATAATTAAAATTGATACTATATGGCGTATTGTCTATACAAATCGAAAGTCATCTTTCTCCTTCTATTTTATAGTTTAGTTTTTTTTTTTTGGTAAAATAGTTTTGGACATAACAAATCTACAAGCTACAATTCAAACAAATTTTTCTCTAATCTTCGACACTGATTATCAGATCGACTTGGATCTAAGGTTTTTTTTTCTATTCGTCGATAGATACTAATTCACCATAACAATCGTCAAATTGTAATTTAGAGCTCGCTAGCAGAACTTTTAAAAAAACTTAACAACTCGATGACTTAAAAGGAAACTTTTAATTAAATAACCAAAACAAAAACTTATCCATACTTATGGTAATTTATCTTAAATATTTTCATCCATAATAAAAGAAGAATAAAAAGCCAAGGGTTAAAATTCACTTTTGTCCACTAGCGTTTGGACATTTTGTGCCAGCTAAATAATTAAGGATGTGATACATTAAATTATGGTGAATGAGAATTTGCGGATACATATTTATAGCTTAAAATATACGTTATTAATACTGAGAGAATATGGATAAGAAAGTTGTCAATTTGCCTACAGAACGCGTGTCAAATGTTTATTCTTTTAATGGTTCTATAACCTCCTTCTAATAAATATATTGAAAGATTTAAAAAAAAATCAATTTGCTGTGACTAATTAATATGATCATATATTTATTTTATCTATCTATAAACTAAACATACCATCATCACCCAACTTTATTTATGCAAATAATATCTTCCAAATAATAGAAAACTATATAGTCAATGCCGGATGGCTGCTATGAGGCAATTATGGGAGGAGACCTCACCCTATATAATTTATTCTTTCTTCTTATAGAATTAAGAACAAAATTACTCAAAAAAGAAAAAAGGTTTATACATCGTGAACATATCTATACATACGATTATTGTAATGACATATATTTATTTTAGGTAAAAAAACATAGGCGTAAAATGCATTATTAGATACTTTGTATCTAAGTTATAGTTTTTAATAAGATATCATATTTATTTATTTAAAGATGTCAACGATAAAAGTGAGCAAAATCTAATTCAATTTAAAAAATTTAATAAAAAATTAAATTTTGAATTAAATAATTTGAATTGATCGAGTTATTTGGATTAACTCAATTAAAAATTAAATTTTTCGTTTTAACTCAAATATAAATTACACAATTCAAATTATTCGAAAATCCAAATAAGAAAAAGTAAAATTACGTTGTATTGATAAATATTACTGTTTCTAAAGTTAAAAGGTAAAACTATGTAGTTTTAATAAATATTTACCCATTAAGTTAAAAGGAAAAATCATTATATTGTTTATATAGTTAAATAATTTTGTACTTCGTCTACTGATTAAATAATCAGTCTATGTAAATGCAATATTGAGTATAAATAATAAGATTCATTAATTCGACTCAAATTGACTCAAAATTTTTTAACTCGATTCAACTCGACTCGATCGAATGCTCACCATTAGTCAATGGGATGACATTTGAGGAAGTGGAGGCTTTTACTTGTTTTCTCAAGTTATTATTGTTGGAGTTGTAAATGAATTGAAATGGATAGATTTCTTAATGGTTATTTATTTGTTTATATATATTCTCTAATTTTTAAAAATTATGTGTGTATTTTTATATGTTTAAATTGAATGAATTAATTCGTGAATATTAAAAAAATGTGTGCATAAACATATAATTACATATATTTGTGAACAATCAACAAATAAATATATTTTTTAGATAAAAAACAAAACATGAATGATAAAATTAATTATATAATAATCTAATGATAAATAAATTTTAAACAATCAACATTAATTTCATTTATGGTCCTAATTATTGTTGGTTTTTCTACACATGCCCGTATAAATGAGGATAAACCCATGTTTCATTACTTCTTTAAAACTTAATTATTTGTTATTTATTTTACAGAATGAAACAAAAATATAATTTATAAAAAAAAAGAAATCAAAGTTAATTAAATTAGAATTAAATAAATTTTGTATTATATTCAACAAATAAATTTCATAAAAGAATGTTAAAAAGAAAATTTTCTCCATAATCTTTATATTTTTTTATTCTATATTTGAGATTTTATGTTATTTACATAATCGATATTGTCGCTTGTTGTATTAAACTCAGCAATTTATTTTATTAATGTTAATTATTTTTTAAAAAAGGAAAATTGCTAGTTTCCTCAACTTAATTACAATAAGAAGAACAAGATAGAAAATATAAATTTTCCATTTATATCATGTGTAAGATATTCTATTTAGTTTAACTAAATTCAAATTTAAAAAAAATATAATTCAAAGCTTTAACTTTAAACTCGAAATTATAAATTAGCTTAAATTAGAGTTTGAGATTACTTTTTCTGTTAAAATTTGATTTGAGATAAAATTATATTACTCAATTTCCTTCGATAAACCTTGATTAATAAGTTAGCTTACTTAGTCATATTTTATATTCTATTTCTAGCATGCTTGAGCTCCAATTAAAATTTCATGTTTTTAATAAAAAATTAAACTAAAAACTTATTCAAATTAAAGATCAGTATACTCGAAATTAGCTAAATTGATCAATTTTTTTCTTTATACATTTAAGTCCAGCTCTTTTCTTCTTCTTTTTCTTCTTTTTTTTTTCGAAACGTAAGAGTAAGGAAGAATCTAAATAAAATAAGAGAAAATATAAAAAAATGATTTAATATTAAAAAAGGGTTAAACTTAAGTAAATCAAATGTCAACGATAATGTCAAAAAAGAAAATGTCAACGAGTGATATATGACATGTTTAGCTTTATATTTAAAACATGTACCATCAGTGTGATCAAGAATGAGATGGCATTGGCTGCGAGAAAATAAACAAATATTTATATAAAAAAATCCATTAAAAATTGAAAGAGTGTCATAAAAATGTTTATATAATCTCAATCTAAAATTATTTTTATAAAGTCATGTAACCTATATTTGCTTAAATTGATTAATGTGTTTTATTCTATATTAGTATAAATAATATACATTAAATTTCTAGTAAATTGAAGCTTTAATTATTTATTTTACGTGGTAGAAATATCTAATACAAATATTGAATCAATTTGAATCTTATGTGTATGGCAAATACTACTATATTATCAAAGCCTAACTAATAATTTTTTTAAAAAAATTAATCATATATAAAATTATATGTAAAAGTATTTAAATTTACGCCGATATAAATTAATCACTTTATTTAATAAAAGTCAAAATGGTACCGTAGATATTAATCTTGAGTTTTTGACACGTCATGCTATCTCAATCGATTCAACATTTTTACGTAAGTTATAATCATTATTTAAGTTTGATTGTAAATTTATTTGTATAACATATCAGTTTAAAAATTTTAAAATAATTTATTAAAAAATTAAATAATATATACTTAATATAATTGAAATTATTGATCCCATAATATTAAAAGTGTCTCTATTTTTTTAATTAAAATTGATCTAAGAGACATAATAAAGACAGAAGACATATATAGGCCCAATGTTTTTTGACCCGAAGTATAATAAATCCAGTGTTCTAGGAATACTGTCTTCGAACTGAATGATGAATTGTCGTGTCTGTCAAAGATTCTTTGTTTACCAAACACTACACAGCATGGTTTGGTTGGCATCAATCAAGTCCGTCTCTGTCCAAAATGCGAGCAAACAAATTACTTTTGTTAAGACTAAAGACTGCCTTCTGAACATATTTGATGGTTAAATTAAATTTAGCTCCATCTTAGTTATAGTCGTGGATTTTTGGAATTCTTTTTTTTGGTTTTAAGCTAACAATTTTATTTACCTAGCTAATTTTTTATAAAATAAAACAATTTTATTTACCAAAAAGAGTAACATAATTTGGTAAAAAAAGGTTTCTATCCTGTTTCAGAAAAGGATATAGCGTAGCCCATCTCGACAAAATCCATGTTCCCTAAACACTAGATTGTATTAGGCATAGGAACTAACAAAAAAAAAAAAATCAAATTTAATTCAAGTTTAGTGGTTTTTTTTCAATAAATTTTGAGTAATTTATTAACAAAAATAATAATTTTTTTTTTTAGAATTGCAAGTTTTACAATATAAATTAAATTTATCCAATTCAAATATTCAGATATACTTTGTGAAATACCATGTTAAATTTTTGATTTTTTTTATATAATATCTACTTTTAATTATAATCTCTTTTGGACTTTTAGATTAAAAGAAACACATGCTTAAATATATTTAAACCCACAAACTTTAATGGCTTTTGATTAATTTTTTGTTCTCTTTTATACCTTTAACCCAATTATATGCTTTTAGGTTGAATAACTTTAGTGTGTTTCTTATTTATAATTTTTTTTCTAAGGGTCTCTAACTAAAATAGTAAAAAATAATAAAAAGAAACAAAAAAAAAATTTAAATTTGAAAATTTTAAAAAAGTTTGATATTGTTACACTTTCAAAAAGAAGTTTGACATTGTTACACATAGGGGCTCCACCATCATTATATATTTTGAACAAGTAGTTTAAGCATATATTTTGAATTTGAATTTACTTAGGATATGTAAGGCAAGTCGATCAGGGTTATATTTTTATGGTTAAATTATGATGATTTATTGTATAAATTGTGAGATATGCTAACTATTATGATTTTAGTTTTTGAGATGTATTGGTATGGATAAAAACACCAAAGTAATTCACGCATATACATGTATTCATAATCAAATAGAAAAACTTACTCTGAATTTACCATATAAATCTAAAGTTGTATTTATAATTAAACAGATATTCACATGAATACTTGAAAATATTTTTAAGCCGATACATCTCAAAAACCAATTCATAATAGTTGGCATATCTCACAATTCATACAATAAATTATCATAATTTAACCATAAAAATATAACCCTGATCGACTTGTCTTACATATCCCAAGTAAATCTAAATTCAAAATATATGCTTAAACTGAACAATATGAAAGAAGAAGCATATAAACCAATAATAAATATATTCTATCAACTATATATTGAATTCAATAATTAATGATTATAAAAATTGAATTCAATTGTACAATTGTTGAACTTGATTTGAATTAAAAAACGATTATAATGAAACCCTAAAATTGAATCAATAAAAAAAATTAAAACTAACAAATATTACCATCAATCTTAATGATTCAACATATATAATGAATTCATTATGTAAAATCCTGAACAGAATTACTAAAGTGTCTCCAAAACAATATATGCTATCTCCTTCCTAATGATGGGATATTAGAAAAGATATCTTGTGTATAATTTGGGACCATAACTGTAACACCCCCTACCCGTATTCGTTGTCAGAATAAGGTACGAGGCATTACCAGAATTTACGAATTTTTTTTTAAAAACCGAGACCATTCCAATTCAACATATTTTCAAAATAACTCATGCATATTTATAAGATAACTTTAACACATAAGCTATACCAATGGCTGACCTTACATTTATTTCATATTAACATTTATTTTATTAGCTTATACATGCCATTCATTTCCAAACTAAAGTTTCTTTAAATACCGAAATATTAGGGTTGATAGTGTGATGAGTCTCCCACCGATCCGACCTCCGAGCTCTTAACATTACAAAACAGGGAAAAAGGAAATAGGGTAAGCACTTTGTGCTTAGTAAGCCCATGTAACAAGAATTATACTTACCTAGTAATTTCAATACAAGCGATAAACATTCATATACTCATTCAATGCATTATTACCCTAACATTTACAAACTCAACATTCAAGTCAGTCCAATAATTTCCATGTATCAATAATATATATTATGATTGATGAGCTCATCAATACCATAATTTCCATATTTTTTTTATATTTATCCCATTGAATTACTCAGAATTTCGATGGATTTTCAGAGGTACACTTTAGTGTACAAATTCGGGTCCGTCAATTCATATTCATGTGCGCACATTTTCATTTCAGAGAGCACACTCCCGCGAACCTCATCTTTACAGCGGGATTACCAGTCCAGGCTAAATCCCCTGTAATATAAACTCATAGAGTATTGTCGGGATTACCAGTCCAGGCTAAATCCCCTGCAACGACAATTACTCTAATGAGCTTGGATCTGAATTACCAGTCCAGGCTAAATTCAGACCCTAATTTGGATTACCCGTCCGGGCTAAATCCATTTTCCACATATTCTTCGAGAGGGCTATATCAGGATAGGATCACCCGTCCGGGCTAGATCCTTTTTACCGTCAATTCCTTTTTCAGATATCCATCGAATTTTCCTTTCATTCAGCCGGGATTTCTTTCCTTTTTTATTAAAAATATCAATATTGCATAAATTTTCATACAAGGAACATTCAAACTATATTCACATCAATAACATACATTTCAAGCATTTAAGAATATAATTCAAGTTACATGAACTTACCTCGTTATCAGTTCGTTTACAAAATCTACTAATCCGGAACTTTTTCCTTTCCTCGATCTAGCTTCGTATTTGAGTTTTCCGGATCTAAATAAATAAATTCAATCACCAATTTAATACATTTCATGTTCACATGTAGCATTTTCTATAATTCTATTATTATTTTTAGTTTATTCAAAGCTGTCTACTTGAGTCACAGTCACTAAATTATTTATTTCTCGAGCTACAGAGCTCCAAATGAGGAACCGTTAATTTTCTCTGAAACTAGATTCACATGTCTTCATACCATAAAATTTCCAGAATTTTTGGCCTAGCCAATTAGTACAGTTTATTCATCAAAGTCACCCCTGTTCTGCTGTCTGGCAGTTCTGACCCTTCTTCACTAAAAATTAATTATCTCTTTATACAAGATTCAGATGATGTTCTTGTTTATTTCTATTGAAACTAGACTCATTAAAAATTCTAAACATATAAATTTAATCCCCTAATTATTTTTATCCAATTTTTGATGATTTTCTAAAACTAAAATAGGGGAACTCGAATTCATTCTGAACCAGTCTTACAAAAATCTATATATCTCAAAATACAGAACTTCTTTTCTTTCCTTGTTTCTTTCATATGAAAATAGACTCAATAAGATTTAATTTCATATCTCACTCAACTTCTAATTCCACTTCTATGATTTTTGGTGAATTTTCAAACTTACTCTACTGCTGCTGCCCCAAAACTTTTTTCTTATAGCTTGTTTTACAATTAAGTCCTTTATCCAATTCTAACTTCAAATTCTTTCAATTAAACCACTAATTCATCATTTTATTCATCATATGCTGTATTCAAAAACTCTAAAACTTCAAAAACTTCAACTTAAATTCATCAAAACTTTGTTCTAAAACTTATAAAGTATCAAAATTAAAAGAAAATGACTAAATTAACTTACCAAATTAAACTCCAAGCTTCAAACTTAAATTTTCCCTTTTTTGTCTCTTTTTCTCTTTTTCTTTCTTTCCTTCACGTTTGCTCTCTGTTCTTCCTTTGTTTTTATCCTTTTGTTTCTTTTCTCCTTTCTTTATATATATATAATAATATAATATAAATAAAATATACTTAAAAAAAAATCTCAGATTTTCATCAATAGACCGCCTCAACTTTACAAAATGGCATAATTACCATTTTGGTCCTTCATAATTTCTTTTAATCTATAATTTAACTTTTACTTTCATTTCAATCTAGTCCTTTTCATTTAATTTCCTACCCAAACGATAAAATTTTCTAACGAAAATTTAATACCACATTACTAACATTTTATAAATATTTATAAAAATATTTCCTATCATATAAATATTCATGCAAATATATTGAAATAAATTTCTATTTAAATCGGATTTATGGTTGCGAAACCATTATTCCGATAACCTTGAATTTAGGCCATTACAATAACCCTAATATTTATCAAATTCTAATTAGCCCATCACTAATTAGAATTTGATTAGAAGAGTATTTATACGTATTTAACCCATACTTTATTTAATAATTAAAGTCCAATAAAATTTTAATCAAATTAGATCACTTGTAACCTATCATGATAAGGCACCGTAGCACAACATTGGCACCGCCACATACACTATTCCACCAAACATGCAAGCAACTCTTTGATCATGTCCTCGCCTTGCTTTTTAAAAAACCTCAACTTCTCCACCTATATCGCATGCCTCTTCGTCCAACAGAGTAAATCATTTCCTACTATCATCACGCCACTTCACATACCCTTATTATATATGTGATGTCTATATTTTTTAACATATGTTACTTAAGGCACCGTAGCACAACATTGGCACCGCCACATACACTATTCCACCAAACATGCAAGCAACTCTTTGATCATGTCCTCGCCTTGCTTTTTAAAAAACCTCAACTTCTCCACCTATATCGCATGCCTCTTCGTCCAACAGAGTAAATCATTTCCTACTATCATCACGCCACTTCCTTGTATCAGCAAATATTTATTTTGGTTCTATATTATACGTAAGTTTTCAGTTTGTTACCTTAATAAGTTATTTGTTATACTTTCATTTCACCTCGCAAGTTTACATTGCAAAAAATTGCGGTATGACATGGAAAACCAATCAAACCTTGGCATGTGGACAACTTTGCGACGCTCTTATTTTTCCACATGGATTTTTGAATCTATTTTCTTAAAAGAAAAACTAAATAATAAAAATATCAAAGGCTTGAACTTATGAATGTCGGAGGGGTGAGTTAGAAGAAAATATCATTAATTCAGTTAACATATTTAATAGCTTTAAAAGAGTTGACTATCCTCCTCCTTTGCCTTTTTGAAGTTTTTCCGACGGTAAAACAAGGATAACTAAATAAAATTAATAAGATTAACGGGGACACCAACAGGACATGACTCACGCATCAATTCCCCCGAGAAGCACACACACACCACTGCAATACAGACCAGAAAATACAAAGGAAGAAAGACACCCACAGCTCTAGAAAGAAACTGCAGGCTGAAACTATTCTTGCATTGCATTACGTGGATTTTGCAATCTCTGTTTCGTTTTTAATGCTTTCTGAGTCTGACAAACGTTGAGGAATGGATATACTATGGGGACCCACTCCACAATCCAAAGGAAATTGCTTCAATGGTCGATATGTGAGTTAAGGTACCAGAATGATTAAAATTTTTTTAAGGAATTGAATTTAGGATTTTTTATAAATACAGGTAAAAGTTAGATATTAAGCCTTAAAAAACAAGGCCGTGGCCCAGCCCGAAAAGTTAAAAACCCACTCAATACAATCATATAGGCGTCATATAAAATCCCAAAGGCCTAAACCTCGAACTGGGCAAAGAAGTTTCAGTCTCTTCTCTCCTAACCTTTCCTTTCGCTTGGAGAATCGGATAGGAGGTATATCGCTTGTTTACAAGATCTTCAAATTCAATTTCAAATTTGACCATCCAAATATTTATTTCTTGTCAAATCGGAATTGCTAACCCGCTAAAGGTGAGATGTTGATTTGATTTTCGCTTTCCTTTTGTGTTAGGGTTTGCAAATTGATGTTAAATTGGAATCGCTTTCAGGGGGAAAGGGAAAATGTCATCATACGAAAACGTTGTAGGTGGGAAGCTGAAGCTGAAGGGAAAAGCCTTGGATGTTAAGGCTGGTGGAATCAAGAAGAAAAAGAAGCATAAGAAGCAGATTCAACATGATGACCAAATTGCCCAGAACGATCCCTCTGATGCCGCTTCTGCTGGTTTGTTTTATTTTTTCCCTTTTTGATTATGTTAACTGGATTCGGGTATGACTGTCGTCTATATATCCAACACGCTATGTTCAATTTTTTCTTTGTTACTCATGTTCAGTTATGTGTATGTGTCGATTCTGAGTATCAAATAAGGTTACTTCAAAAAAAAAAAAAAAAAGGAGCGGAGCGACATTGCTTTTTCATAATATGACAAATTTTCTTTTCCTTTTGTTTACTCAAATTTATTACGTTTATTGCAATGTTGATACTGCTCTTAGGTGAAGGAAAATCCCTTTTCTCCAAAATGTTCATGCTTTGTTCCCGTGAAAATCCGCTAAAAAGTATTAGCGAAACATAGTTCTTAGTCTTTTTGCTGGTTAAATGGCTTTTAAACAGTGCATTACTGAGACATTCAAATCTGTATGGCTGCATCCCTGGTCCTTTTGCTTGACTGGAATTAGGGTGAACTGGTGTTATAAATGGTACAAAGCGCATTCTAGGCACCATTAATTAATAAACTCAAAAGAGTCGTCTAGTTTATTCTTCTATTCCTGCGATATTTTCTTTTCTTTTTTGTTGGTCAAGATGCATGATTTTATGGTTTCATGTCTTAAAGAAATCAAAGAGAACACAAATCATGTTGCCTTTTTTCCATGTTTAAACTCTAAAGTGCTTTTGGTGTCTGGTGTAGCGGTGCTCAGCTTAAAAACACTGGAACGGACTAGAATTTCTAAAGTTATATATGCATATGTACATATGCATACATGCGTACATGACTATAACATTGTCTTGTTTATACACAATTTTTTTGACTCAGCCTGCTTGTATCATGTTACACACTGTTAATTTATTTGGTTCAACATTCTTCCATGTTTCCATTATTAAGTTCCGCATATCATAATTGTATCTAAATCTTATAATTTTAGCCTGTACTTGACATAGGTGAAACCACGGAAGTTTCTGTTGATCCCAATGAAGAAGATATCAACAATGCAGAGAAGTCAAGTGGGGAGAAGGCGGCTCCTCATTATGATGATCATCTTACCCCAGCAGAGAGACGATACATTGAGCAGAGGGAGCAACTCGACGTTCATAGGTTGGCTAAGCAAGCTAATAAATCTCACCGTGATAGAATCCAGGATTTCAACCAATATCTGGCAAACATGAGTGAGCATTATGACATTCCAAAAGTTGGTCCCGGTTAATTCACGCAACACCAAGGTAATCTTCTCAGTGGTTTCGGAAGGAACTTCTTTGTGTTACGTACCAAAGGTCAACAACAGAGAACTGCTTTGTTTTATGGAGGTTGTTTGATGGTATATCGCTGATTATGCATTTAGTTTGTAGTTGCTGCATTCAATCTCCATCACTTCCTGCATTTTGTTTGTAGTTACTGTTTTGTGGAGGCTGTATGTTTTTACTAGCGCTTGCCATCATGGTCAGTACGAATGGTACTGTTTGGTTCGATTTTTTAAAAAAAAGTTTGTGGCTAACGTGCTTTTTAGTTATTTAGAAACTGAACTGAACACAATAGATAATTGGGATCAGCCGTAACGAATTTCATTGGTTTTAAAAATCTATTTTTTCTTGGATTTAGTCTGAATTACACTAGATTTTTCAACTTATGAAAATCAGATAAGACCAAATGCATTCAGGTAGCATTTAGGAACTAATATTTAAGAAATTGGATTTCAAAAATAATGTAAATTAAGTAGTAAATTATTTTAAAATAATACATTTATTATCATTTCTCGGATTTATTAGAAGTCTAGTAGTAATGAAGAAAATTTTAAAATTTTCTTTTAATCTGACAAATCCATATTTTTGTATTTTTCTAATATATGATACATTAAAGTTCAATTAATTTGTTTGCTTCATACCATGACCCTGAGTTCATTATAAGAATTGGTGATCCGTTGTGTTTTGTCATTTAAGTCAGTTGTTTTTTTATTTTTTAAAAATTCTTACCAATTACCAATTTTTTTTTTTCGATTAAGACTATTAAGTTTTATGAAACATAAAAACAAAAACATTAACTTAGTTTCTTCCTCTAATGTTTTTAAACCATAACGAATATTTCTATTTCTTAAATCATAAATTTTGAATTAGTAAAAATACTTTCTTTTTAAAGTCATTGTGAGCAAACGCTCAAAGGTTGAACGTAGAGAAGAGTAATGATAAGAGAGTTCAGTTTTCAAATAGAATTGAGATGATTTAACACACGAGAGATTCATATCATCCATGGAAGGAAACAAGCAAACAGAGGAGGCAAAAGCTCTCTTAGACATGGAATGGAGACGAAGCTCCCAAAAAACACAGGACAAAAACCTCACAAATACGAAGGAGAACCAAGCTCACTAAAATGCAGCAAGGGATACCGCTCCTATTCAACGATGACAAATAGATTGAACTAATAATGCACAATACACATCACCAATCCAGCAAAAGAACCAAGGGAAAACCTATTTTCATCTTGTTGGCAAAAGAGATCTATCCCAAGAGTAATAATAATAAGGTTAATGGATTTCCTTCTCTCTCTTTTTTTGGGAGGGGGGAGGGGCAAATGGATGTAGCAATTTAGTAGATCAAAATTTAGGTTTCGTTTTTTGATCCAAAAAATTTAGAATTACTTCGGGTTTTCGGAGATACTGTCAATTTGCAAACCGAAAAAACAGGAGTAGGCACAGCCACTCTCACCCCAGCCAAACTCAACGAAGAAATTAAATAACAAATGAACATTTTTATTGCAAAAAATACATGAAATAAAAAATTACGGTTCCAATCTCCTGCTGTCAAAAAGGGAAAGTGCAAACAATAATAATACATAATAACGAATTCAAAGCTAGAGCACTCTAGAATTCAGGCCAACAGAAGCTAAAACGCCAGCACAACATGTACCTACCCGGATAAACAAAGACACGGAAACAGAGGAAGCGAGAGCCTAGTGATTTTAGCCCGACAATTGAAACATTGGGGCCAGGAAAGTCGAATATCTAAACTTCCGTTCACCTAGTCTCATCCTCCAGTGCACGGAAACCAGCAGTCAGATCCTCGTTAAGCTTTTTGAATTTTGCCACGAGAGCTTCTTCTCCTTCTGCCGGGTCTTCAAATTTTTGCGACCTGTGATGTTGAGATATTGACACATTAAGCACGGCATTCCGTTTGTAGCCAAAATTCATATAATGCTGAAACAGTAAATTTTGTTTTCCAATCCTTATTTTTCCTATCATTTCCGTCACAAAGCTTCAACTTACACTAATCGATAAAAGAGATCTCCAAGACGATGCTTGATAAGACTGTATGTTATCTTCTGACCATCCATACCAGCTGCTTTCTCAACTGCCTGCACATGGAAATTGCACTACACATTAGTCTCACAGACTCCAGTTGGTACACCAAAACGTAATAATTGTATGCAAAGCAGAGCAATGAAGTTGTGTAGACACCAAAGTGTTTGAAATATATAAAGCTAGAGGCAAGATACATGCTCGAGGTATATCGGTCAAAGAAAACAATTGCTTGACCTACTTATCTACAATTCCAGAGGAAACACACACACACAACAAGAACAGCAACAAAAGGACAAAAAGCTTTAGCCCCATAAATATTTAGAATTTAAAATACCAACTTCCACGAAACTTTTCGAGTAAAAATAGCATAGTAGTAACCCATTTAAAAGAGTTGTCATTCCCTTTTTCCTAGCTTTTCCAAATAACTTACAATGGCTATAATAGAAATTGAAAGAATGGAAAGAGAGCATAGGAACTTTACCTGGTTGGCCAAAGCATTGAAATGAACAATGTTGCGCATCATCCAGACGGACTTGTAGAATGGGCAGAACTTATCATATCTGTCACAACAAACCCAAAACCATGTGCATAGAAGGATTATCATACAAAGACAAAGACATTGATACAATGATAGTACTGAGATAATTTTCTGTTATAAAACACAGTAACAGCTGAAGCTTACGGAGTAAAAGCATTCTGAGCAAGATAATCTTCCCTTAAAAGTTTGGCAGTTTCGAGCGTGATTTTGTCTGTTTCAGCTAGAGCATCCTTTCCGACAAGCTGTAATAGTACAAATTCCAGTGAGTGTTGAAGTAAGACTGGCTAAAAGATGGTGCTAAACATTTGCAGTAGTAAGCTACATCAACTAACACTAACATTACAAAATAAACATATTATCGAAAGCGAAAAAAGGAGGGGACAAGGAAAAAGTAACATTATGCTCTGTATGATTCATGCTTTGTCAAAAGTGACATACAGAATTCAAACTTGTACATATCTAATAATCTCCCTCTTTCAAATCATTATGCAGTATAATAGCTCCATTTCATCCAAAGACCCATCACAAAATAAGGAAGCATACCTGGACAATTTCATTCAGATCATCTTCTCTCTGAAGAACCTCTCGGGCTTTTGTCCTGATGCTAATAAAATCTGGATCAAATTTCTCATAGAAAGTTTCCAATGCCTGCAAACACAAGAGAAACAACCATTGAGGACCGGCGTCACTCGGGAAAAAAAAGGCCAGCTCGGGAAAAGAATAAATGGAAAATGTATTTTGGGAAAGTTCAAACTAAGAGGGATCAGATTATGAACATACCCCCGAATACTTTGAGTATGAAATAAGCCAGTTGACAGAAGGGAAATGCTTCCTCTGAGCAAGTTTCTTGTCAAGACCCCAGAAAACCTAACATTCAAACCAACAAGGGATACATGCTAAGTTTTCGTTGTATATAGGTATAACATTCATTCAAGCTAAAAGGTAGCAGCACGGACAAGCTGGCACCTTTATAAGCAAATAATGAACTGCTTCTACTATGTATACCTGGACAATACTGAGGGTTGCGGACGTCACAGGGTCAGAGAAATCTCCTCCAGGAGGAGAAACAGCACCGACAATTGTGACACTCCCTGTACGTTCTGGTCCACCAAGGCATTTAACTTTCCCAGCACGTTCATAGAAAGAGGCTAGTCTTGCTGCCAGATAAGCCGGATATCCACTATCAGCAGGCATTTCTGCCTGCAAGGACAAATTAAAACAGGAAACAACATTAGCTTAATAGAAAGAAAGCTGAGAGGCAAACAGAGTGAATATAATAATTATAAGACACTGAAAAAAACAAGAAAAAAAATGTATTTTTATTGATGAAGTGAAATTAGATGTACAAAGCATAACCAAATAATAATTATTGAATATACTGCTGAATGATAAAACTTAATAGCACGCACCAAAGTACTGCACTTTATGAAAGTGTATACAAATAATTTTCATTAGTGAAATTCTGTTAAAGAGTTTTACCAGCCGCCCAGAAATTTCACGCAATGCTTCTGCCCAACGAGATGTTGAATCTGCCATCATACTAACATTGTAGCCCATATCTCTGAAGTATTCAGCTATAGTGATCCCTGCAAATCAAAATAAAATAGAAGTTACTGGCAGCATGATCATTTCAGAATACATGATGATGATAATAGTAATATTTAAAAATAAAAAACTCATTATCATAATTTATGGAAAATAAATTACCCAAACATAACAATAATATACTTATTGCACTAGAAGTTACTCTTCAAGCAGTTATTCAATACGCAATTGATATGATTACCAGTTCATAGCTTTTACCAGTATAAATTGAGGCTTCACGAGCAGCCACAGGCATGTTAGAAGTGTTAGCCACAAGTGTTGTGCGCTTCATGACCGATTCTTCACGACCATCAGGCAATGTCATTGTCAATTGAGGGAAATCCATAAGAACCTGAAATAAATAAACAAAGAATCAGGAGACAAAAATCCCAGAGATTGATTAATATTTCAAGACAAAAGATGAAAATAACACCTCAGCCATTTCGTTTCCTCGTTCTCCACAACCAACATAGACAACAGCATCAGAATTAGAGTACTGCACATGATCAGAAAAATAAACACAATGAATATCTATGATAGGAAGAAGCTGAAGCTCACTAAAAAACATTTATATAAAACTTTACCTTGGAAAGAGCTTGACTAATCACAGTTTTACCACAGCCAAATGCACCAGGAATGGCACAAGTTCCACCAAGAACTGAAGGGAATAGGGCATCAAGTACACGCTGATAAAAAAAATTCATCAGCAAATCACATCTTTTGAAAGAAAACATCAACAGAAACAACCCACAACAAAACTTACCTGTCCGGTAAGCAGAGGAGTATCTGCAGCAAGCTTTGTTGCAACAGGTCTAGGTGTACGGACAGGCCATGTCTACAAACAGATGTAGCACATTCCACGTTAAAAATTTGAACGTTTTAGAAACATGTAATTAGCAGTTTATCAGTATTGCAGGCAAAGCATTGACCTTAACTAAATAAACTAGCCAAAACCAAACATAAAATGACAAAAAAATTAACAATCAAAAACCAATAACACAGCTTAACCTTGCAAGGTACCAGTTGGTACAAGAGATGAGCAGACCCACCCAACAATTTGACTAAAGAAAAAACAAACCGAGCCCAAAACCTAGGCCCTACTATTGTCACACATAGTCATGGAAAATGTCATGATATGAAAAAAAAAAACAACCAACCAACCTGAAGCATGGTGAATTGCTTTTTGACACCTTGAAACTCAAGTTCCAGCACAGTATCCTGCCATGAAGTAAAAGGATAAATTATAGCAAAAAGAAAGTTTTTACCACATTAAAGCGTCTAAAATGATATGATATAAAAGTTAAACAGCCGAACCTTCAATGAATATTGACCAGGGGGAGCTATGTAAGTGATTTTTCCCATTGCATCAGGAGGAAGGGCAACATAATGTTGCATCAAACTGTTCTCAAAGACGGTCTGCATTTGAATTCCAAAGTATCAATACTAAGATCTTATAAGAAATAAAAGAAAAAAATTAAGTGACAAAATTATCATCCTATTTCGTCTGAAGTATAGGTATTCAAGGGCCATTTTTTTCTGTTAAAAGAATTAAATCTTGAAAAAATCATTTTATTAATATTTATATTTTATAAATAAAATTTTAAAAATTAAATGAACAATAATTATAGAGGCCAAATTGAAAAAGAAAATCCATCCCATTCGAGCAGGCTAGGCAGGTAAATTCTAACCATAATAGTGATCTGATTATTTTCCAATTTCAGGGAAACTATTACCAGTCTATGAACATGGGGTTACTGTGTTACCCAACTGAGCATTGCATCTCGCACTAAGGTTTCACCTAAGGATACTCAGGTGCCGAGCACCTTGATAGTGCATTGTAATTACTAATTCTGCTTACTTAAGGAACCACTACTATAGAATAGAAATTCCCAAAGAGTATCTTTGTCGAGAGCCGGGACAGAGACTCCACGAGGGATATATACATCACCTGATCTTTTAGCAATAGTTTTCAAAGGCCTCTGTGCCGATATAGCATTGAAACAAATGACGAGCAGATATCAATTAATAGCAAGTACATGATAGCATAGCTATTAACAGGTTAGTTGGTTTTAGTGACAAAATAAACCAGGGAAAGACCTAGTAATATAAGAATTTAAACTGCATGTGAAGTATGCTTGAACCTGAATTCCATCAAAAATATTTCCCAATATTCCTGGTCCCAACTCAACTGACAGAGGCTGCAACATCAACATATGATTATAAGTTTGAAAATAGAATCAACACTGTCATGAACTTTATGTGTAAGTTTTAGAGTGGTTTTAAAACAATAAACAATAATACACCTTGTGTGTCCGCAGAACTGGATCATTCACCATCAGACCAGCCGTTTCTTCATAAACTGAAATAAGAATAAATTGAAAGTTTCTTATTTATTTTCTGCTAAGTATCCTCACTATAGCCACTAGAAATTCTTACTTCTTTTTTACGTACATACTATCTTTCCAAGAAAACAAAGAGCATAATTAGGTGACATCTTTAACAGAAAAGGTTAATGTTATTATTAATAAAAAAACCTTGGATTGTAGCAGAGTCTCCTTCCAACCGAATAATTTCACCAATCAGATTGTCATGACCAACACGGACTAATTCATACATGGCAGCACCAGCCATTCCATCTGCAACAACGACTGGTCCTGACACCTGCAATGTGATAATTTAAGCGGAAAAACAATGACCAGAAAAAGATAAAATGCATTAACCCACCTATTTCAGTAGGTTGGTAATCGATCAGAAAAGAGATTCAAGTTGATAAAATAAAATTTTAAACATAATACATAAGCATCATGATCCTTTTCTTTCTGGGAAATGAAAAATTGAATATCAAGCAATTTCTTCAAATACACAATTACTTATATATCCACATCTTTTTTTTTTTTTTAAAAAAGGCCGGTTTCTCATTTTGTAGTATCATGGAATTCATAATTCTGAACCAGGCTTAGCATCGGAATCAGGTATATCATTTTAGTTCACTTTGAGCAACGGAAGCAACTCAAATGAAAATATGAAACAGATCACGACATTTATTACCACTGGTTTAACAAAAGCAACAATAGTTTGACAAAATAGTCATTGGAAACCAGAAAAGGAGCTAATTTTTTGTATTACCAAAGCTCTAACCAAAAAATTTACACAGGAATAAACGAAATCAGAAGTAAGCTAATAGACCACAAAGCAGTGAAAGCAGAATACTCGTGTAAAATGACATCCAGATCAGTCCAAATTCATTGATCATACATTACAAAGAAAAAAAGGAAAAAAAATCCTTAGAAAAAATGCATCAAAGTTTTCAGATCATTATAAGTTATAACTGGTATTAACAAAAGAAACGCAGATCAAGAATATTTAAAAAAAAAAAAAACTTAAAACTCAATTCCAAGAAATCAGATCAAAAAATCATAAAGCTCATAAAAGCGTCTAAAATCAACTAAATCAAAGAAATTACACTAAAAGGATGCAGATCATTGAATAAAAACTTCGAAACACACCCTATTGAAATCAATCCCACGTTAAAACAAATCAAAATGAGGTTGGAAAGGTAAGTAATCATAAGAGGGGGTAATTCACCTTACGAATATAACCGAATTCACTCTCTTTCTCTGAATCCTCAAACGTCGTCAATCTGGCTCCGTAAACTGCCGGCATTTTTTTACCCTTTCTTACTCAAATGAAATTAGACAAGAATGAAACTAATCCGATCAAGTTTTGATCGAGCGAAGGAGTTCAGCTTGGATATTTCAAGATCTGATAAAACTAGTAGAGTCGATTCGATTATAGTAGAGAAAGAAAAAAAGATATTAAGTATCTTTCAAAACCCTAGAGGCTCAATCGAGAGAAAAACGCAGTGATGCAAAGAAATATGACTACTCTCGGAGAGAAGACAAGAGAGCGGAGAACGTGAATTATGAGATTTATGATTTATGATGATGATACATACTTCATTTATTTATTCATTTACTACCTTCAAAAAAGTAATTTAGGTCAGTACACGGGTTTTTTGGTGTTTTGGCTGGAATTTTATTATGTATAAATATTATATATGTGCTTGGTTTAAATTTTATAATAAAATCTTATTTTTCAATGGTGGTGGATACTAATTGATTAAGAAAGTATTTTTTTTATTTATATTTATAATTGTATTTGCACAACCCTTTAAAATTTTAATTTAATTTTAAATTAGTTGTATTTTTAAAAAATTATTTGGAAATATATGTTACATATTTAGTTAATTATTATAATTAGTGCATGCTATTACATTCAATGCAACTGAAAATTCTTGTAAAAAGTTGATAATTGAGAGATTTAAGAGGCCTAATTAGCACCCATAATTTTCATATTTTCCTTAAAATGTAATTGCACTATACCAAATAATTTTTTTAAAAAATTATAATCTAATTATTACACTTTTCTGAATTTTCAAACAACAATAACTCATATTCTATTTTTAATATTGGTGATGAAAATATTCATAAATATATGGTTATACTATTTATAAAAAACAGTTAAATATTAAATAGAGAGAGTAAAATCATGTATTTAACGAAATCTAAAATATCGGAAAGGTGAAGTATAGATGAGAAATGTAGTCCATAAGTTTGGTGGTAACGTGGATACGTAGGGAAAATGCAAAGGTAGTTTCCTGAAGGTCGGGCCAAAGCCTATGTGTCACTCTCACTCTCACTCTCACTCTCGCTCGCGTCGAATCTTAATTTGGATGGGAGCGTATTGCTGTTTTTTTGGCATTTTCTTCTTTATTACCATTATTTATTTAGTTCTATGGTTCCACCCTTTGTCCACTTCTCTTTTTTTTCTTTTTCTGAAAGTACAGTTTGTCGAACTTTGGATGGAGTTTTAAATAGTTTTTCTTTTATATAATTTTATCCATTTATATTTTAAAGTATTATTTAGTGATTAAAATTTTTATTTAATTTTAATAGTAAGGGAGGATTGTATTTTCACTCATTTAATAACAAAAAATAATAAATTAATTATAATTATTATAGATTTTGAAACTTACAAATTAATTACGTTTAAAATTATGTTTTTATGGATAAACTATAAAAGTGGTCATCCAATTATGTCAACTATTAATTTTTTTGATTTAGTGACTAACTTTTTTGAAATTAAATATTTTAATCACTGCTGATGTAGGCTTTTCTTATTGTACTTTTACTCAAAATTAGCCCTTTAATGTTTACATTTTCGATCAATTTGATCTTAAATATAAAAAATTTAACAATTTTAGCCATCGATGTTTACAAAACTTGTTACTTTAGTTCTAATCTAAAAAATTTAATAAAATTGACCCTCAACATTTACAAAATTTGTCAATTTAGTCCTAACTCTAAAAATTAAAAAAAAATCATTTTTATCCCTTATAACCCAACAACTAACCTATGTGAGATATTAAAAAAAAAAGAGTATCCTCTTTCAAGCCACTTACAAAATAACTCTAAAACGTTGGGATAAAACACGAAAAAGTTAAGATCCAAAAGAAGATAAATGCATTAGAAACATTATTTGTCCGAGTAGTAATGCAGCCAATTATTCTAAATAAGTTCCAGATTGGTTTCGTCTAATGTGAAGCTTAAATTATAGTAAAAGAAATTATTGCAAGTGAGGAAAAAAAGGATGTTGCTTGACATTTTGGCTTCATCCATTTTTTAAGTTAAAATATATTTATAAATTTATTATTTTATTTATTTTTATTAAAATATTATTTTTTATAGCTAGTGTCACCTGACACATTGGCGACAAGCCCGTTCTTGATATTTTTTGGACCCTAGGTGAAACATAAATTGGAGTCCCTTTAAAAAATATATAAAATGTAATACAATAAATTAAAAACATATACTAGTAATAAAATAAAAAAATTTGAACCCCTTTTATTTTAATTCCTTTTTTTACCTGTAATGAAACGTCAATCAGAAAACTTTAAATGCTAAAGTTTTTTTTTTCACGTTAAAAGTTGAAGAAATTTTTTTTGGGCCCTTTCCAGCCTAGGCCCTCAGCGACCATACTCCCAAACTACCCCAAAGCCGGGCCTGATTGGCAACACCTAATCTTACTGTAGAAAACATACCATTCTCATAATTAGAACCTATCTCATTTTTGCAATTAACTTTTTTGTATTATTTAGATAATAAAAAAAACTTAATAATTTAAGTTACTCAAATTGCCCTTTAAAATTTATACTCGGGGAGCATTCAATAATTCCTGTTGGTTTAATCAATTTTTTATTTTTTGGTGAGAATAAAACAAGGCTAAATAATTATAAGATTATTGCTTGAGCAAAAAATCGCCTGTAAACTTATCCCTATCTAAAAAAGGATGAGTAGACTCAGGTGGAACGTCGAGAACTTGCATATTTGCTTTCTCGATCAAAGCATGTTTAGCTAACCAATTCGCAACCTGATTTTGTTCTCTTGGGATATTCTTCAGAACCCATTAATTTTCTTGCGACAAAATATTATGGATTCGCCTAATCAAGGCTGAGTTTGAGACAATGGAAGAGCTTTCGAGAATTCCTTTAACAACTTCCAAGCTATCAGAATGAATGATAACGTGATAATAGCCTATTCGTTGAATAAGTTTAAGGCCATTAAGAATGCCCCAGAGCCCCACGTCGAAAATTGAACATTTACCAAGAAATCGATGAAAACCAACAATCCAATTTCCTTCATTATCACGAACAATTCCCCCGGCAGTAGCGAGACCAGAATCCAGATGCACTTCCCTATCAGCATTAAGATAAACTCGCTCCTCAGAGGTATGAACTTCAATAAAGTGTTCAAGGCATCCAGAAGGAACCTCTTGAGCTGAAGAGAAAAATTGAATCGCCCAACAATAAGATCATTGAATTATTTCCTTTGAGCACCAATGTTTGCCTTGAAAGATGCATAAATTTTGATTCTTCCATATGCGCCAAATAAGCAAGCCAAAAAAAAAGGCCCAAATAGCTCCCACCTCATGGATCAGCCTATTCACCTGTAAATTAAGAAGAAACCAATCCTGAAAAGGAACAGAGTAAAAATTTGGAATGTACTTACCTGGATTAACTTGATTCCAAACATCCTTAGCAACCAGAAAATCTTGTAGAATGTGCAAAATATCTTTTGAGTGAGCTCCGCAAATGAGACAAGAGGAATCATTCGAAAGGCCCCTCCTAACTCTTTCAACATTACTAAGAACTCTTCCCTGTAAGATCGTCCAAATAAAAATACGAACCCTTTAGGGACCAGGGAACTTCAAAACATTCTTCCAGGTTCCAGTCACCTTTCTTAAGGGCCTTATAAGTAGATTTAACCGAAAAATCACTAGACGAAGTGTGACTCCATGAAATTCTATCAGGGCCTTTAGAAGGATGTGGAGGAGGAATACCCTCAATAGCCTGGATCATATCTTTTGAAAGCCAAACTCTGAAAAGATCTAAGTTTCACGAGCCTTCCTCAGTAGTCATCTCATTCAATAAGCAATTGTAACACCCCTAACCCGAAATCGTCACCGGAATAAGGTTAAGAGGCATTACCGAACAATTGGAACATTTCACATCCATCTCACAACACAAAGTCAATCACCAATCAAATATATTCAATTATAATCATATAGTCCCTTATTTTTCAAAAATTTAAACATTTTTCAACACTACAGATGTCACACACCCGTGTAGTCAGGTCGTGTGCCTCACACGACTACCAGACATGCCCATGTGTTCAGGCCATGCCAAAACAGGGCATACATTCTAACTTGTTCACACGGCCACCAAACACGCCCGTGTGCCATGGCCGTGTGAAATTAAGCTAGTTACTAAATTGGTCATACGACCACCAGGTACGCCTGTGTTCCACTGCCGTGTAACCTGTCCAGGCACACTTCGAAGTGGCCCATGAGCCACACGGCAGAGACACACGCCCGTGTCCCTTGCCGTGTATTCAAAATAGATCATTTGCAATGCCAAAATACCACCCACACTCGGGTCATACCTACAAGCTTCAAAGCAATACCAAATCATGCTTCTAAATGCATTCAAACATACCATTTCGTGCACCAATTAATCATCAACATTACCATCTACTTCCATACCTATTATCATCACAAATGAGTCCTTTCAAAGTAACAATTATATATCTCAAAACATATATAAATCAAGCATTATGTAATCCATGCCATAATTCATCTTCAAACCACATCTTTCATCAACCACATAATCATGAAATATGCCATATTCATAGCTCATTCATAAGTTCAACATCATTCAACTTCTAAGCCAAATCACATAGCAAGGATTAAGCATTTCAAAACATGCCATAACTTCTAGCCTATACATGCCATATTTCAACTATATACATCTTTCCAAAAGTACCCAAAAATAGATTGCCGATAGTGTGATAGAGATGCTGGCAATCCCAGGATCCGAGCTTGCTTTACTAACACTGTAAAACAGAGAAACAAATCACACAGTAAGCTTTCGAAGCTTAGTAAGTTCAAAATACAATACATACAACTTAATAATACTCCACCAACATATAATTAAACCATCACTTAGATAAATACACAATTAGGTTCATCGTCAATCTCAACCATATGCTCAAGTATCTATTTATTTAACTTTTAAAGCTATCATCAACTACATAGGTTCAAAAGCACCTTGATCAGCACATAGTTTCTCACCATTCATGCTACCGATTTGCTCGATATTACCTCTCGTTCAACCTTTGCTATCTCTTTGATTATTCACACACTTAGTGCCAATACATTACACCGAACTTATATCAGTATCGCACACACAGTGCTAATTCAATAAGCCGAAGCTTCTATCGTCTTGCACACACAGTGCTAATCATCTCTGTCCCGTTTCTAATTTCGCACACTTAGTGCCCTCTAATTCAATTCCACACATAGCATTTCTAATCTCATAGTTATATATATATTCATTTAATTCACATCACATAGATATAGTTTACAACTAGTATTATATTCGAACTTACCTCGGATGTCGAAATATCGATACGGTCGATTAATCGAGCACTTTGTCTTTGCCTCGATCTCGATCCGAACTTCTCCTTTCTTGGTCTCAATCAAGATGAACAAGGGCCAAAATTTTCAAAGCTTAAAACCCTTATTTTACTCTCAATTTTTGATGGATGAACATTCACTAAATGGCTTATTTTAGCCTTTTGTTTTATGAATAATAACTTAATTATTCATTTCCCATTTTACCCATTTATTAATCATATAAGACAAATAAACATTATGGTTATTATGTCATTTAACCATCCACTAGCTTTAATAATGGGCTAGTTGCCTCATAAGGCCTCCACATTATAAAAACAACAACAATTAAGCACTTAACAATCAGCACACAGCTTTTGCATTTTATGCGTGATCGTTATGTCAGAGTCTTAAAAATTTATAAAAAGAATGATTGAGCCTAGAAACTAACTGTGACAACGACTTGAGGCAAGTGCACCTATCGAACAATAGTATAGCTTAGTGGCAAAACCGGATTGTCGAACCCAAAGGAACCAAAAGTACTAATACTAACTTTCTTTTTATTATTTAGCCTAAAAATTAAGGGAATTATTAATTAAGATGCTAAAACAAAGAGAATGAATTGGGGAAATACTTGTGGGAAAAACCAATTGATTAAGACAATACCCGAGGAAGAACCCACCTAGACTTCACTTGTTATTTAACTCTGAACCAGACGATTTATTCACTTGACTTGATCCGTAGGATTCCCTAATTTATATTAATACCTCTTTCGAGGCTACTAACATATAACCCTGAGTTGATTAATTGAAATCTCTTTCTAATTAAAACCCCTAGAATTGCATTAACTCGATCTATGGACTCCTATATTAGGTTTGACCCTAATCCGGCAAATTTTTGTCATCCTATTTCTAGGGTTGCGATCAACTCCGCTTAATCATGCTAGATCTACTCTTAAACAGGGACTTTTGCTCCACTGCTTAAGCACATCAATACTTGAATCAATATCCTGAAATATCAAATCAAGAATTAAGAACACATAATTAAAAACAAATCAAGTATTTACCATATTGTTCAAAAAACAATAACAAGATCCGTTTTAGGTTTCATCCCCCTAAAGTATTTGAAGGGTTTAGTTCATAATACTAAAAGAATACATCTCAAAAGAAAATATAAAACAAAACATAAGAAAAACCCTAAAACCCCCTGAAAGAAATTGAAGGGAAGATCTTTCGTCTTGAGTATAACTCCGGTTTCTTGAGATGAATCAACTGGCTTTCTTCGAGTTAATCCCACAATTCTGGCCTCTCTGGCTCGGCTCTTCAGCCTAACTGGACGCCCCTGAAGGTTGGCCTCTAGGGTGTTTATATAGGTTTTTGGAATGGCTTTCTTTGCCTCTAAGTACCCTAATCCGAATGAAACTCTTTTTTGTCACGATAGGGACACGCCCATGGCACACGCCCGTGTGAATCGTGGCCAGGCCATGTTCGGGTCTGTTAATGAGGCACAACCGTGTGGTATTGAGCCTAGGCCGTGTCGATTTCGTGATATGGCTCATTTACTCCGTTTTAGGCCCATTTCTTGTTCTTTTCATCCTCCGGTGCTTTTCTAAGTATAAAACATGAAATTAAAGGATTAAGAGCACCAAATTCCACAATTCAAGGAATAAATCATCCAAAAGTATGCTAAATGTGGGATTAAAATATGTTTATATTGCGGTTTATTAATGTGATTAAGTCCTTTTTCATAATTCGACACACAATCGATAAAATTACCACACAGAATTTTCACACAGGCTATATCACATATAATAAACACCAAAAATAATATTAAAATATTATTCTGACCTCAGATTGTGGTCTCAAAACCACTGTTTCGACTAGAGTCTAAACCAGGCTGTTACAACAATCATAATTCGGATTAATATCCAAAGAAATTTGTCTACACAAAGTCCCAATATCAAGAATCCAATTATCCTTCCAACACTGATTTTTATGGCTATCTCCACCAGACCAATGAAGGTTTTCACGAAATAAAGCCCAAATTTTGGAAAGAGACTTCCAGAGAAAAGAATTCCTATCTCTAACTATAGAAACTGGTAAATCATCCTTCACACGGTATTTCGATCTAAGCACACGAGCCCAAAAAGCTTCCTTATCAGACACCAACTTAAACCCCAACTTCATCAATAAGGAAATATTCTGATCACGAAAATTCTTCAAACCAAGACCGCCACACATCTTTGGTTGACAAATTGAATCCCAACCAACCAGAGCCATCTTCTTTTTCCTCTCGGACGAACCCTAGATAAACTTTTTCACCAAACTTTCAATCTCATCACGAGTTTTCCTAGGTTTCATCATAGACTGTATGAAATAACTAGGAATAGATAAGTGAACTGATTGAGCTAAAGTGATTCGCCCTGTTAATGTGAGTTTTTTGGTTTCCCAACTTTGGAGCATACCACGTACTTTTTCCACAACGAACTGAAGAGTGCTACTGGTAACCCTTTGGTGAAAAATAAGGACTCCAAGGTATTGACCAAGATTATAAACTCTCTAAAAGCCGAACAAAGCGCTAATCGTATCCACTGAAGATTCATCCATGCATTTAGAAAAGAAAATGTTAGTCTTCCTGGCATTAATTTTCTGCCCAGATAACGTACAGAATCTATCTAGTATATCTTTCAAAATTCTACAATGCTTCGAATCTGCTTTACTGAAAATAACCAAACCATCAGCAAAAAACAGATGTGAAATATCGGGCCCATCTCTAGAGAGACGAATAGGATTCCGTTTTCCTTCTGAAATAGCATACTGAATCAAATGTCCAAGCCACTCCATACAAAGCACAAAAAGGTAAAGAAAAAGAGGACATCCTTGACGGATACCTCTAACAGGTCTGAATTTAGATAACAGAACTCCATTCCACATGACCTACATAGTAGAATTACAGATAGATGACATAATAACATTAACAAGATACTAGGGATACCTGCCACTCGGAGAGAAGCGTCAATGAATTCCCAACTAACTCTATCATAGGCCTTCTCCAAGTTGATTTTAATTGCCATCCATTTCCTCTTTTTTTGATATCACATAGTATAAATTACCTCTTGAGCTAGGATGATGTTCTCGTTGATATTCCTTCCTGTAATAAAACTAGTTTGTTTTTACGCAATAATTTTATGGAAAATATGTTTAAAACAATTAGCAATTACCTAAGTCGTCAATTTGTAAAAAACCGAACAAAGACTTATTGGTTGGAATTGACAAAACTCTTCAAGATTCTAAATCTTCCGAATAAAGACGATTAAGTTATTATTCAACTCAGGCTCAATAAAATTTCCATAAAAACCTCCATAACCCAATCACAAACTGCACCCTTAATAGTATCCCACTGTTTGTGGAAGAAAAGTGCATGGAAACCATCACTTCCCGGTGCTTTAAGCGGAGCCATATCAAAAAGACCCTCCTTAATCTCTTCATTAGAGACAAGTTTACCCAAAAAATTAATATCAGCTGGATCAAGTGGGGGAAAATCGCTAGGGGGTAAAATACCTATAGAAGCAGGAATTTTTCTATACAATCTTTGAAAAAACTCGTTCGCTTCTCCTTCTATGGCTTTAGGATCGTAGATCCAATTACCATCAGAGTTGCGAATAGCATAAATACGATTTTTCTTCCTCCTTTGTAAAGTGTGATTATGGAAAAATTTGTGTTCTAATCCCTCAATTTCAACCAGTTGCACCTCGCTTTTTGCCTCCAAAGAAGTTCTTCATGATAAAGAACATTCTCATGTTATTGGCGAAGGGACAAATCCACCTGATTAAAGCGGTACGAACTAGAGTAATCACTTCTCTTCTAAATGCTGACAATCCTTTTAATAAAGTCTCTCTTACGCGAGGTGATATTACCATAAACAAGTTTATTCCACTTCTTGAGCTGATGAGTGAGCTTACTAAGAGAATTAGAAATATTATCGGAGTATTCCCAATTCTCTTTCAAAAAACCATCAAAGTCCGGATGTTTAACCCATCCAGCTAAAAATTTAAAAGGTCTTCCCTAAGGGAGAGCAATACTCGGATTCAGCACCAGAAGAAGAGGGCGATGATCCGACCTAATCTTTGGGAGATGAGAGACCATGCAATTAGAAAAATCACGAATCCAAGCATCATTTCCCAAAGCACGATCTAATCTCTCAAACAAAGACCCCCTATGCCAAGTGAAGGGTGGTCCACTGAATCCTAAATCGCGAAGCTCAAAAGAGTCAACAAAGTCACCAAAATGTGGACATCTCCTACCCTTAGAAAGTCCTCCAGATTTCTCAGAAAATGATAGGATTGCGTTGAAATCACCAATAGCCATCTAATGAGTCTGACCAAGCAGATTTGTTGTCCTCAAATCATTCCAAAGCACTTGATGCATTTACCTATTTGGACTAACAAAAATAAACGAGATAAGAATAGGATGCGGTGAGGGTATTTGCCAAACCCGAATCAAAATAAATTGCGGATGACTACGAATCACTTCAAGGCGAACAATATCTTTCCATCCTAACCAAATACCCCTAGAAAAGCCAATCGCCTCCACATGGTGAGAAAATTGGAAACCCAATTTAGCAATAATGCTATCCGCCTTAGCCCCACTTACTCTCGGTTCAAGTAAACTAACAATATTAGGTTTGTACTCCATATAATATTCCCAAAAATTTCTAAGAAGTTTAGCATTAGCATAGCACTGGCAATTCCACGAAAAGACAGTAATATTCATTAAAAATAATAAAAATAAAAATAGGAGATCAAACATAGCTTTCAACACTATTATTGTCATCTATGATAGCAAAAACTCCATCAAGCTTGACATTTGAATTTTTGCTGAGAATTTGATAATATAAGAGTTCCGCCATCGCTTCCATAGATTCAGCAAAAGGGTTGGGCGTGTTCTCGGAAGATTTAAAGCGATTTCTTCTACCCCGTAAAGGAAAGAGGTCTTGCGATTATTTCGACTACCTCTGCTTCTTCGATCTTTAGAGCTAGTTAAAATAGAATCTGAAGCCAACTCCCGGAGCTCCATTGACTGCGAGCCCACCTGTTGAATAGTTTGAGCATTTTTTTTAAATAACTACTAAATGCTTACCTGGGTCAAGAGTATTATCGTATATGGGAACGATGAAACCTTCAGACTCGTCAAACACGGGATTGTAATGTGCTTTAATTTTTTCCAAATCTTCTCCGTTAATGTTAATATGCTTTCTAGAAATCAATTTACCTTTATCGTCTGCACCATCAATACATCTACTATTTTGCGCACCTGCGTGTTTTGAATCAGCTGAAACATAATAAGAAAAAATGGAATTGGGTAAATTACCCATAGGTCCCTCATTATTGTTAACAAAACCGTCCAGACCCATAGGCCTTTTTCCCTAGGATTTATCCAAAGAACCTTTAGACATTCGACCCATTTTTTCTAATTCCCCACTACCCAAGTTTTCCTTAGTAACCGACCTACTAAGTGAGCCCAATCCCACGTCACCCCATTGGCCTGCATTGATTGAGAATCCACTAACCTCATTTCTATCCACACTAGTATTAAGACCTCTTGAAGTAGCAGCCATCGCCCTAAAATCATTTTCCCCTAAAATTTCTCTAATAAACAGCCCCCATTGTAACACCCCTTACCCATGTCCAACACCGGGACTGGATACGAGGCATTACTATACTTGACCTTGCTTGAACACATAATAACGGGCTATAAAATTTCGTTCCAAGTTAAAAATTTCTCCTTCTTAGTCATGACATACTTATCATAGGCCTACGAGGCCTTAAACATACATCCGGATGGTTTCGGAGTTCAATCAGAAACTTTTACACTCTTTGAAAATTTTTGCCTAAACAGAGGTCACATGCCCGTGTGACTTGAGACACGCTCGTATGGGCAAGGCCGTGTGGTTACACACACGCCCATGTCCCTAGCCGGTGTAGAATTTATTTTTTTTATTCGAACCTACAGGGTTTTCACACGGCCAGACACATGCCCGTGTCATTTGCCCGTGTCCTTCACACGGCCTGGACACGCCCGTGTCCTCACCTATGTGTGAAAACTAGAGGTATTCTGTTTATGACGTCAGCAACCCCTTAAGGAGCACACGGCCTAAGCACACGCCCGTGTGACGAATCAAATTCTCGTAACTAAATACAGGGGACACACGGCCTATCAACACACCCATAGGGGTTGACCGTGTGTCACACACGGCTTAAATACACGCCCGTGTGCCTAACCGTGTGAACACATAGAGGCTATTTTCCAAGCCAATTGCAACCCTGAAACATAAACACACACTTATACCAACTCAGGCCACACAATAATTCCATCCATTACAAATACATTAATGCAAAACTCATCATCATTAAAGATATGAAACTTGACAACTATTGACCAATCTCATTAGCCATATACAAAAAGAATAGCAACCTTAATAGCCAACACTTTGGTTCCCAATATGATATAACTTAAGATGACCTAATCTCTATACATGCCATACATAAAATTAAACAACTTGGCTATACCAAAATAATGATTGATAGTGTCATCCGAGCTTCGACGTCTATGATCCCCGAGTTAACTTGGCGAAACTACAAGGAAGAAAGAAAATAAAGAAGTAAGCATATAACTTAGTAAGTTTGCATGAAATTCATATATCAACATATTTGCTTATAATAACTCATCCATCATGAAACAAAAACAACATAAGTCTCAAGTGCTTGGCTTACTTACTCATACTTATTCTTACTCATCACATATTACGTAATATTTTCATACTTGTATTATAAACATGGTACCTGTATCACTTAATCACATAGATTAGTACATTTTGCTAATGCAAACATAAACTCAAATCTTCATCTTTCTTAACTTCAATAATGCTCTTTATCAACCTTGAATAACTTAACTTGTTACTATCTTTACTTGCTTAGCTTCTTGTTACCTCTTTCAAACTTGGCTCTTTTTCCCGATGAATTACTCGGAATAATAGAGGATACTCAATCTCATCAAACATGTGTCTTGATGCTAATGCTATATCCTAGATATGATCTTACATAGGATCGCCTCATGATGCCGATGCCATATCCCAGATATGGTCTTACACGGGGTCTCTTAACTTGGTGTCGATGCCATGTCCCAGACATGGTCTTACACGAAACCTTCCTTATGTGTTTCCTTGAGAAACTTCCCATTGACATGTCTTGACATGGTCTTACGTGGTATCCTTACCTTATGAAACTTATCAATGCCATGTCTTGACATGGACTTACTTGATATCTTTGCCTTATGATCTCACCAATGCCATGCCTTGGCATGGACTTACATTGGATCTTTGCCTCATAATAACTTATTAATGCCATGCCTTGACATGGACTTACATGATATCCTTGCCTAATGTCAATGCCATGTCCCAGACATGGTCTTACACAGGCTTTTCTTGTCTCATATTGTGACATAGGTATCTTTGTTATTCCAAACTTCAACCGGGACTTTCATTTACTTAATCTCATTAATTCCTTATTAAGGCATTATTAATCATCTTCATGAAAATAATGTACATTAAATAACATAGTAAGTAATTTAATGAGAATACATGCGAAGTCTTAAATTCATACAAACTTACTGTAACACCCCTTACGTGTATACTACGCCAGAACCGGGTACGAGGCATTACCAGACTTAACAATACATTCTACCAAATCTTGAGCCACAAAATTTCACTTATAATTTAAACTTTAACAAACACATGCATACATGAGCATTATAACTCCATCACCAATATGAGCCACAACTCGTGGCTAAATACAGAATAATCCTTATTACCATTATGAAGCAATACGTTTAATCAAATTAATTAACACATATACAAAATGACTTAGTCAAGCCTCTATACATGCCATAACTTAAATCATTTATAAATAAAGATACCCATAGATAGCTTGATAGTGTGAAGCGATCTCCGACGACCTTCAGTCCGAGCTTGTTTAATAGGACTCTAAAACATGGAAAAGAAAAGGGGGTAAACTTATAAAGCTTAGTAAGTTCACATGTAAAAATAATAAACATTAGCAATAAATTTAGCTTACTACTAAGCTATCATAAGTTGCATAAATAATGCTAAGTTCTTACTTTCTCAACTTACTCATTTGTAGCCTTACCAAAGCCTCAATGAGACAAATCCTCACAACAAGTTCTCTAATTGATACAATCATTAAATCACATGCTTATACCTTATTACTCATGTTCACATTAATCTGTCTACTTGAATCGCTATCACTAAATTATTTATTTCTTGAATTACAGAGCTCCAAATTACAAACCGCTAATTTTCCCTGAAACTAGACTCACATATCTTCATACCATAATATTTCTAGAATTTTTGGTCTTGCCAATTAGTACAGTTTATTCATTAAAATTTCCCCTGTTTCACTGTTTGACTATTCTAACCTCTCTTCACTACGAATCAATTATCTCCTCGTACAGAATTCAGATGACATTATTGTTTAGTTTATTTGAAACTAGACTCATTCAGAATTTCAGGAATATAAATTATATCACATAATTATTTGTGTACAAGTTTTAATGATTTTTCCAAGACAGAATAGGGGATCACGTAGTCATTCTGAACTAGTCTCACAAAAATTTAAATATCTCAAATTATACAAATCCTTTGTTTGCTCTGTTTCTTTTATATGAAAATAGACTCAATAAGCTTTAAATAAATATCTCATCTAACTTATAATTCAATTTCTAATATTTTTGGTGATTTTTCAAAATCACGTAACTGCTGCTGTCCAAAACAGTTTTATTTGTAAATTTTTGCTCTCACTCACTTTAGTTGTATTCATTACTTACCTATAACAATCTTTCCAATTTCCGATTACATATCAAGCATATTGCTCATACGTTACACATGCATATACCTACACTTATCACTACAAGACACACATAATTTCACTTAATTAATTTTCCTGGTGAACTCATCGGTAACCTTACCAAAGGCTCAGAATACAAAGGGCACCTAACTTAATAGCTTGCTTACATACCTGCAACATTCTCACTTAACACATGAGTACTCTTTCATAATATAGGCATATTGCCAATCATGTCATAAAGTGTGACAAGCATAACTGAAAACTCATCACTTACTTAATACTTGATAATCTCAATTACTTACAATCTCAATATTAAATAAGCCTTAAATGCATACCTGTACTCATACCTGTACTCTTTCTTCATGTTCTCACATTGTCATTTCTTTGACTTACTCTTTGGACTACTCGGGAACCTTTTCTTTTTTGAACTTACCATTGCCATGTCTTGACATGGTCTTACGCGGTATCCTTGCCTTATGAACTCACCGATGCCATGCCTTGGCATGGTCTTACATGGGACCTTTGCCTTATAGTAACTCATCAATGCCATGTTTTGACATGGTCTTACATGATTTCCTTGCCTTATAGAACTTATCAATGCCATGCCTTGGCATGGTCTTACATGATATCCTTATCTTACCAAATACCATGTTCCAAAGATGGTCTTACATGGTATCATTGTCTTACCAAATGCTGTAATGGCCTAAATTCAAGATTTATTGGAATAATGGTTTCGCAACCATAAATCCGATTTAAAAAGAAATTTATTTCAATATGTTTGCATGAATTTTTATATGATAGGAGATATTTTATAAATATTTATAAAATGTTAGTAATGTGGTATTAAACTTTCGTTAGAAAATTTTAATGTTTGGGTAGGTAATTAAATGAAAAGGACTAAATTGAAATGAAAGTAAAAGTTTAATTATAAATTAAAAGAAAGTATAAAGGACCAAAATGGCAATTAAGCCATTTTGTCTAGATTGAGGCGGTTTATTGAAGAAAATCTGAGATTTTTTTTAGTATATTATGATATTATATTTATATTATATTATTATATTATATTATTATATTATTATATATAAAGAAAGGAGAAAAGAAACAAAAGGATAAAAACAAAGGAAGAGCAGAGAGCAAACGTGAAGGAAAGAAAGAAAAAGAGAAAAGAGAGAAAAAAAAGGGAAAATTTAAGTTTGAAGCTTGGAGTTTAATTTGGTAAGTTAATTTAGCCATTTTCTTTTAATTTTGATGCTTTATAAGTTTTAGAACAAAGTTTTGATGAATTTAAGTTGAAGTTTTGAAGTTTTAGAGTTTTTGAATATAGCATATGATGAATAAAATGATGAATTAGTGGTTTAATTGAAAGAATTTGAAGTTAGAATTGGATAAAGGACTTAATTGTAAAACAAGCTATAGGAAAATAGTTTTGGGAGAGCAGCAGTAGAGTAAGTTTGAAAATTCACCAAAAATCGTAGAAGTGGAATTAGAAGTTGAGTGAGATATGAAATTAAATCTTATTGAGTCTATTTTCATATGAAAGAAACAAGGAAAGAAAAGAAGTTCTGTATGTTGAGATATTTAGATTTTTGTGAGACTGGTTCAGAATGAATTTGGGTTCCCCTGTTTTAACTTTAGAAAATCATCAAAAATTGGATAAAAATAATTAGGGGATTAAATTTATATGTTTAGAATTCTTAATGAGTCTAGTTTCAGTAGAAATAAACGAGAACATCATCTGAATCTTGTATAAAGAGATAACTAATTTTTAGTGAAGAAGGGTCAGAACTGCCAGACAGCAGAACAGGGGTGACTTTGATGAATAAACTGTACTAATTGGCTAGGCCAAAAATTCTGGAAATTTTATGGTATGAAGACATGTGAATCTAGTTTCAGAGAAAATTAACGGTTCCTCATTTGGAGCTCTGTAGCTCGAGAAATAAATAATTTAGTGACTGTGACTCAAGTAGACAGCTTTGAATAAACTAAAAATAATAATAGAATTATAGAAAATGCTACATGTGAACATGAAATGTATTGAATTGATGATTGAATATATTTATTTAGATCCGGAAAACTCAAATACGAAGCTAGATCGAGGAAAGGAAAAATTTCCGGATTAGTAGATTTTGTAAACGAACTGATAACGAGGTAAGTTCATGTAACTTGAATTATATTCTTAAATGCTTGAAATGTATGTTATTTATGTGAATATAGTTTGAATGTTCCTTGTATGAAAATTTATGCAATATTGATATTTTTGATAAAAAGGGGAAGAAATCCCGGTTGAATGAAAGGAAAATTCGATGGATCTCTGAAAAGGAATTGACGGTAAAAAGGATCTAGCCCGGACGGGTGATCCTATCTTGATATAGCCCTCCCGAAGAATATGTGGAAAATGGATTTAGCCCGGACGGGTAATCCGAATTAGGGTCTGAATTTAGCCTAGACTGGTAATTCAGATCCAAACTCATTAGAGTAATTGTCGATGCAGGGGATTTAGTCTGGACTGGTAATCCCGACAATACTCTATGAGTTTATATTACAGGGGATTTAGCCTGGACTGGTAATCCCGCTGTAAAGATGAGGTTCGCGGGAGTGTGCTCTCTGAAATGAAAATGTGCGCACATGAATATGAATTGACGGACCCGAATTTGTACACAAAAGTGTACCTCTGAAAATCCATCGAAATTTCGAGTAATTCAACGGGATAAATATGGAAAAAAAATAACAAGGAAATGGAAATCATGATATTGATGAGCTCATCAATCATAGTATATATATATTATTGATACATGGAAATTATTGAACTAACTTGAATGTTGTGTTAGTAAATGTTAGGGTATATGAATGTTTATCGCTTGTATTGTAAATATTAGGTAAGTATAATTCTTGTTACATGGGCTTACTAAGCACAAAGTGCTTACCTTATTTCCTTTTTCCCTGTTTTGTAGTGTTAAGAGCTCAGAGGTCGGATCGATGGGAGACTCATCACACTATAAACCCTAATATTTCGGTATTTAAAGAAACTTTAGTTTAGAAATGAATGGCATGTATAAGCTAATAAAATAGATGTTAATATGAAATGAATGTAAGGTCAGCCATTGGTATGGCTTAGGTGTTTAAGTTATCTTATAAATATGCATGAATTATCTTGAAAATATGTTGAATTGGAATGGTCTCGATTTAAAAAAAAAATCGTAAATTCTGGTAATGCCTCATACCTTATTCTGACAACGAATACGGGTAGAGGGTGTTACATTTGTTGGTATCAGAGCTACGGTTTAGCCGGTTCTAGGACTGATATAGCGAATACGGATTAGCTATACATGCCATTTAAATTATTTTTGATAGTGTGATATCTCCTGACCATTTAAATTGTGTTTTCCTTATAGTAATGTCATCTGATCGAGCTCAATCTGAGGAAGCTGGGAGTCATGCTCCGGCTTCAGTACAAAGAGAAGAAACTAGCAGTAGAAGGCCCGGTATAGAGGGTCAAGAAGAGGAGGCAAAAATAGCCTTCTTTCAAATGATGAATGAATGGTTTACCCAGTACATAAGAACTAACCCTACAGTGCAGCAAACTCAAGCTCCCCCTCCTGTTCCTCCACCTGTTCCCGAGATTCCACAGGGTACAGGTACTGAATCTGTCAGAAAAGGAAAAGCTCCGGTCGATAAAATCCGAAAATATGGGGCCGAAGAATTTCGAGCAGCAGTTGATGATGATCCCGAAAGAGCTGAATTTTGGTTAGAAAATATTACTCGGGTTTTGGAGGAATTATCTTGCACGCCAGAAGAATGTTTGAAATGTGCTGTTTCACTGCTAAAAGACACAGCTTATCATTGGTGGAATACTAAAGCTTTAGTTGTTCCGAAAGAAGAAATTACATGGGAATTCTTCCAGACCGAGTTCAAAAAGAGATATATCAGTCAGAGATTCCTTGATCAGAAAAGAAAAGAATTTCTTGAGCTGAAACTGGGCAATAGATCAGTATCCGAGTATGAAAGAGAATTTGTTCGGTTGAGTAAATATGCTCGAGAATGGGTATAGTCGGAAGCTGAAATGTGCAAACGATTCGAAGAAGGGTTGAATGAAGAAATTAAGCTCCTTGTTGGAATTCTTGAAATTCGAGAGTTTGCTACACTAGCAGAACGAGCTTATAACGCAGAAGAATGGAGCAAAGAAAAGAAACAGGCTGAGAGGGAAGCTCGAATTTTTAGTAAAAGACCAATGGAAAAATCTCAGTTTTCTGCTCCAAAGAAATTGAAGAAGTACCAGGATCGTTCTACCTCAACCACTGGGTATTCGGATAGAGTGCGAGGTTCACAGCGCACTAATTCAAGACCTTCCACTCCCTCAGTGACCAGTGTTGCCAGTGTTGGTACCCCTAAGCCGAGATGCCAGTATTGTAATAAAGCTCATTTTGGTGAATGTCGATTTAAGAGCGGGGCTTGTTACTGATGTGGTTCTTTTGACCATTTCCTCAGAGATTGTCCAGAAAGAAGTGAAAAAGAAGCTGAATATATATCGAAGCCAAGTAATCCATCTTTGAGGGGTAGACCATCTCGACCATCCGGTAATGTCAGTGGTAGCCGAGGAGCTACAAAAGATACTGCAAGTAGGCCTGAGACACGAGCGCCTCCTAGAACATATGTCATGCGTACCAGAGAAGATGCCTCAGCACCCGATGTTATTACTGGTACATTTTCTTTATTTGAAACTGATATTACTGCATTAATTGATCCCGGTTCTACGCATTCATATATATGTGTAAAACTTGCATGCGTTAAAGATTTATCTGTTGAACCTACTGAATTTGTGGTTAAAGTCTCGAACCCCTTTGGCCAATCTATTTTGGTGGATAAAATTTGTAAAAATTGTCCACTGATGGTAAGAGGTTATTGTTTCCTGGCTGATTTGATGTTACTGCCATTTGATGAGTTTGATGTGATATTGGGCATGGATTGGTTAACTCAGCATGATGCAGTAGTAAACTGTAAACAGAAATATATTGTGTTGAAGTGCCAGAATGGTGAATTACGTCAGGTTAAATCCGATCAGACAGAGGGATTATCTGATGTGATTTCAGTTATTACTGCTCAAAGGTATGTCAAAAAGGGGTATGATCCTTTTCTTACTTATGTATTAGATACCAAGGTATCTGAGTCAAAGATTCAAGTAGTGCCAGTGGTATGCGAATTTTCTGATGTGTTTCCAGAGGAGTTACTAGGGTTGCCACCAGAAAGAGAAGTGGAATTTTCTATAGATTTGATTCCAGAAACTACTCCGATTTCCATAGCTCCGTACCGAATGGCTCCTACAGAATTAAAGGAATTAAAGACACAGTTATAGGAACTTGTTGATAGAGGTTTTGTCCGACCGAGTCATTCACCTTGGGGTGCTCCGGTTCTGTTTGTGAAAAAGAAAGATGGGTCTTTGAGATTGTGTATTGACTATCGACAGCTCAATAAGGTAACTATAAAGAATAAGTATCCGTTGCCCCGGATTGATGATTTATTTGATCAGCTGAAAGGTGCTACTGTATTTTCAAAGATTGATCTCCGATCGGGCTATTATCAGTTACGAGTAAAGGAGTCAGATGTGCCAAAGACAGCTTTCAGAACCAGGTACGGGCATTATGAGTTTTTGGTTATGCCGTTTGGGTTGACTAATGCACCTGCAGTATTTATGGATCTGATGAATCGAATATTCAGACCGTACTTAGACAGATTTGTGGTAGTATTCATTGATGATATTTTGGTTTATTCTCGAGATGAAGAAGAACATATAGAACATTTGAGAATTGTGTTGCAAATTCTGCGAGAGAAACAGTTATATGCTAAATTCAGTAAATGTGAATTTTGGCTCCGAGAAGTGGGTTTTCTTGGACATATTGTATCCGCTGAAGGCATCAAGGTAGATCCAAGGAAAATCTCAGCTATTGTCAATTGGAGTCCACCGAAGACTGTATCTGAAGTTAGAAGTTTCTTGGGTTTAGCTGGTTATTATCGGAGAATTGTACAAGGATTCTCTATGATAGCTTCTCCGATGACTCGATTATTGCAGAAAGATGTAAAGTTCGAGTGGACTGATGAATGTCAGCAGAGTTTCAACCGATTGAAAGATCTACTAATGAAAGCACCAGTATTAGTGCAGCCTGAACCGGGTAAGGAATTTGTTATTTACAGTGATGCCTCATTAAATGGTTTAGGTTGTGTCTTGATGCAAGAAGGTAAAGTAATTGCCTATGCTTCAAGACAACTTAAACCACATGAAAGAAATTATCTGGTACATGATCTTGAGTTAGCTGCTATTATTTTTGCATTGAAGATATGGCGGCATTACTTGTACGGTGAGAAATGTCATATTTATACTGATCATAAAAGCTTGAAGTATTTGATGACACAGAAAGATCTGAATTTAAGACAGCGCAGGTGGCTTGAATTGATAAAGGACTATGATTTGATTATTGATTACCATCCGGGTAAGGCTAATATTGTGGCTGATGCTTTAAGTCGAAAATCTCTGTATGCTTTACGATCTATGAATGCTCAATTGTCTTTGGTTGATGATGGTTCAATCTTAGCTGAATTAAGAGCTAAATCGACATTTTTACAGCAAATATGTGAAGCTCAGAAGAATGATGAGAAGTTACAGGTTAAACGGGCACAATATGAGTCAGGTACTGATTCTGAATTTCAAGTTGGGATTGATGATTGTTTATTATTCAGAGGTAGGGTATGTGTACCCAAGAATTCAGAGCTCATACAGAAGATTTTACACGAGGCTCACAGTGGTACTATGTCTGTACATCCGGGAAGTAATAAAATGTATAATGATTTGAAGAAGATGTATTGGTGGCCAGGTATGAAACGTGATATTTCTGAGTTTGTATCAAGATGTTTGATATGTCAACAGGTCAAAGCAGAACATCAGGTACCTTCGGGGTTACTTCAGCCAATTACTATACCAGAATGGAAATGGGAAAGAATCACTATGGATTTTGTATCGGGGTTACCATTGTCTTCGAGGAAAAAGGATACTATTTGGGTGATTGTTGACCGATTGACAAAGTCAGCACACTTTATTCCGGTACGTATGGATTATTCTTTAGATAAACTGGCTGAATTGTACATATCTGAGATTGTCAGGCTACATGGAGTGCCTGTCTCCATTATATCAGATAGAGATCCCCGATTTACGTCTCGTTTCTGGGATAAATTGCAAGAAGCTTTGGGTACTCAGTTGTATTTCAGTACTGCATTTCATCCTCAGACAGATGGCCAATCTGAGCGTGTAATTCAAGTATTGGAAGATATGCTCCGATGTTGTATACTAGAGTTTGAAGGTAATTGGGAGAGGTATCTACCTTTGATTGAATTTGCTTATAATAACAGTTATCAGTCCAGTATTAAAATGGCTCCGTATGAAGCTTTGTATGGTAGAAAGTGTAGAACACCATTATACTGGACAGAGCTCAGCGAAAAGAAGATATACGGGGTTGATTTGATCCAGGAAACAGAAGAAAAAGTAAAGGTTATTCGGGATAGTTTAAAAGCAGCTTCTGATCGCCAAAAATCATATGCCGATCTTAAACGAAAAGAGATTGAATTTCAGGTCGGTGACAAGGTATTCCTGAAAGGGTCTCCTTGGAAGAAAGTTCTCCGGTTCGGTCGAAAGGGTAAATTGAGTCCAAGATTTATCGGGCCATATGAGATCATAGAAAGAATTGGATCGGTCGCTTATCGGTTGGCATTACCACCAGAACTTGATAGAGTCCATAATGTTTTTCATGTGTCCATGCTACGACGATATCGGTCAGATCCTTCACATGTTATTTCTCCGACACAAGTGGAGATTCAGCCGGATATGACTTACAGTGAAGAACCGGTCAAGATATTGGCACGGGAAACAAAGGAGCTTAGAAATAAAAAAATAAATTTGGTGAAAGTATTGTGGCAAAAGCATGGGATTGAGGAAGCGACATGGGAACCGGAGGAGGCAATGAGGAAACAATATCCAAACCTCTTTACTGGTAAGATTTTCGAGGACGAAAATCCTTAAAAAGGGGGGGAGAGTTGTAATGGCCTGAATTCAAGATTTATCGGAATAATGGTTTCGCAACCATAAATCCGATTTAAATAGAAATTTATTTCAATATGTTTGCATGAATTTTTATATGATAGGAGATATTTTATAAATATTTATAAAATGTTAGTAATGTGGTATTAAACTTTCGTTAGAAAATTTTAATGTTTGGGTAGGTAATTAAATGAAAAGGACTAAATTGAAATGAAAGTAAAAGTTTAATTATAAATTAAAAGAAAGTATAAAGGACCAAAATGGCAATTAAGCCATTTTGTCTAGATTGAGGCGGTTTATTGAAGAAAATCTGAGATTTTTTTTAGTATATTATTATATTATATTTATTATATTATTATATTATATTATATATTATTATATGTATAAAGAAAGGAGAAAAGAAACAAAAGGATAAAACAAAGGAAGAGCAGAGAGCAAACGTGAAGGAAAGAAAGAAAAAGAGAAAAGAGAGAAAAAAAAAGGGAAAATTTAAGTTTGAAACTTGGAGTTTAATTTGGTAAGTTAATTTAGCCATTTTCTTTTAATTTTGATGCTTTATAAGTTTTAGAACAAAGTTTTGATGAATTTAAGTTGAAGTTTTGAAGTTTTAGAGTTTTTGAATATAGCATATGATGAATAAAATGATGAATTAGTGGTTTAATTGAAAGAATTTGAAGCTAGAATTGGATAAAGGACTTAATTGTAAAACAAGCTATAAGAAAACAGTTTTGGGACAGCAGCAGTAGAGTAAGTTTGAAAATTCACCAAAAATCGTAGAAGTGGAATTAGAAGTTTAGTGAGATATGAAATTAAAGCTTATTGAGTCTATTTTCATATGAAAGAAACAAGGAAAGAAAAGAAGTTCTGTATGTTGAGATATTTAGATTTTTGTAAGACTGGTTCAGAATGAATTCGGGTTCCCCTGTTTTAACTTTAGAAAATCATCAAAAATTGGATAAAAATAATTATGGGATTAAATTTATATGTTTAGAATTCTTAATGAGTCTAGTTTCAGTATAAATAAACGTGAACATCATCTGAATCTTGTATAAAGAGATAATTAATTTTTAGTGAAGAAGGGTCAGAACTGCCAGACAGCAGAACAGGGGTGACTTTGATGAATAAACTGTACTAATTGGCTAGGCCAAAAATTCTGGAAATTTTATGGTATGAAGACATGTGAATCTAGTTTCAGAGAAAATTAACGGTTCCTCATTTGGAGCTCTGTAGCTCAAGAAATAAATAATTTAGTGACTGTGACTCAAGTAGACAGCTTTGAATAAACTAAAAATAATAATAGAATTATAGAAAATGCTACATGTGAACATGAAATGTATTGAATTGATGATTGAATTTATTTATTTAGACCCGGAAAACTCAAATACGAAGCTAGATCGAGGAAAGGAAAAAGTTTCGGATTAGTAGATTTTGTAAACGAACTGATAACGAGGTAAGTTCATGTAACTTGAATTATATTCTTAAATGCTTGAAATGTATGTTATTTATGTGAATATAGTTTGAATGTTCCTTGTATGAAAATTTATGCAATATTGATATTTTTGATAAAAAGGGGAAGAAATCCCGGTTGAATGAAAGGAAAATTCGATGGATCTCTGAAAAGGAATTGACGGTAAAAAGGATCTAGCCCGGACGGGTGATCCTATCTTGATATAGCCCTCCCGAAGAATATGTGGAAAATGGATTTAGCCCGGACGGGTAATCCGAATTAGGGTCTGAATTTAGCCTGAACTGGTAATTCAGATCCAAACTCATTAGAGTAATTGTCGATGCAGGGGATTTAGCCTGGACTGGTAATCCCGACAATACTCTATGAGTTTATATTACAGGGGATTTAGCCTGGACTGGTAATCCCGCTGTAAAGATGAGGTTCGCGGGAGTGTGCTCTCTGAAATGAAAATGTGCGCACATGAATATGAATTGACGGACCCGAATTTGTACACAAAAGTGTACCTCTGAAAATCCATCGAAATTTCGAGTAATTCAACGGGATAAATATGGAAAAAAAAATAACAAGGAAATGGAAATCATGATATTGATGAGCTCATCAATCATAGTATATATATTATTGATACATGGAAATTATTGAACTAACTTGAATGTTGAGTTAGTAAATGTTAGGGTATATGAATGTTTATCGCTTGTATTGTAAATATTAGGTAAGTATAATTCTTGTTACATGGGCTTACTAAGCACAAAGTGCTTACCCTATTTCCTTTTTCCCTGTTTTGTAGTGTTAAGAGCTCGGAGGTCGGATCGGTGGGAGACTCATCACACTATCAACCCCAATATTTCGGTATTTAAAGAAACTTTAGTTTGGAAATGAATGGCATGTATAAGCTAATAAAATAGATGTTAATATGAAATGAATGTAAGGTCAGCCATTGGTATGGCTTAGGTGTTTAAGTTATCTTATAAATATGCATGAATTATCTTGAAAATATGTTGAATTGGAATGGTTTCAATTTTTAAAAAAAAAATCGTAAATTCTGGTAATGCCTCGTACCTTATTCTGACAACGAATACGGGTAGGGGGTGTTACAAATGCCATGTTCCAAACATGGTCTTACATGGTATCATTGTCTTAATGCCAATGCCACATCTTGATGTGGTATTACATAGAGTCCTTAATCAATGTCGATGCCATGTCTTGACATGGTCTTACACGGGATCCTTGCCTTACCAATGCCATGTCTTGACATGGTCTTACATGGTATCCTTAACCGTCAATTCTTCCTTAAATACCATGTTATGAACATGGACTTTTCCGTCAATCCTTCCTTAATTGCCATGGTATAGCCATGGACTTTGAGATATCAATGCCTTGTCAAGTCATAGCTGAAACATACTTGATCAAATTCTCAAGGTTAGTCGCATAACTCAATAATAACATTACTAATAACAATAATTGCATAATAATAAAATGCTACTCAACTTACATACTTACATTCTAAATCTCACCATATCATCAACTTAACTTATTCTCATCAAACTATGCTAGTCAATTCTTTCTTGTTATCATACAAAGCCATAATACAGAATATGGTCTAACATATAAATTATACAAGTTCTCTTTTCAATATCGAATTATTATCGAACATTAATCATTATATCTGAAACTCAATACTATAGTATTCATGGCCAAAATATCAATTTATCATTCAAATATGAATAATTAAATTGCTTATTAAACATATGAACTTACCTCGATAACAAAACGGTCATTTTACCAACTTTCTCGATTTTCGATTTTCCTCCCGTTCTAGGTCCAAATCTCATTTTTTGGGGTCTAAGACATCACATTTCACTTATTTAATTAATGTATTACTCAAAACAATCCCTAACTCAAACTTTGGCAAAATTATAATTTTTCCCCTAAACTTTTGCATAATTATGATTTTGCCCCTAGGCTCGAAAATTAAACTTCATCCCTTATTCTTTTGTTTTATAACATTCTAATCATTTTTCCCTTCTATGGAAACATCAAATTCTTGCTCTAACATGCACTTATGTACATTAGGTATTTTTGCCGATTATGTCGTTTTACTCGTTTTCACTTAAAATCGCTCAGTAAAAGTTGTTTAACATAATTCTAGGCTTCATATTCTGCCATTAAAGATCAAAATAAATACATTTCACCTATGAGTATTTTTCCAAATATGAACCCCATGTTAAATTATTGCTAGAATAAGCTAAATCAAGTTACCGAGACTCAAAAAACGTAAAGAACATGAAAAACAGGGTAGAATGGACTTACCATGAAGCTTGGAAAGCAAAAACCCTATCCATGGCTTGCCACATGTTAAATTCGGCCTAAGCTTGAAGATGGACAAATTTGGCATTTAAATTTTGTTTTTAATTCATTTAATTCACTACATTACCAAAATGCCCCTTAAAAAATTCTTTTGAAACATACCCATCCATGTCCATTTTTGTCCACCAACTTAACCAATGGCCTAATTATCATTTAAGGACCTCCAATTTAAAATTTCATAACAATTGGACACCTCTAACATGTAGAACTCAACTTTTACACTTTTTACAATTTAGTCCTTTTGACTAAATTGAGTGCCTAAACGTCAAAATTTTCGAATGAGATTTTCACTAAATCATTCTGTGAAATTGTAGACCATAAAAAATATAAATAAAATAAATTTCTCAACATTGGATTTGTGGTCCCGAAACCACTGTTCCGACTAAGCCCAAAATCGGGCTGTTACACTTACCTCGGTATTCAAAATGTATGTAGATATGCAATTTAGTCCTCGACCTTGTTCTTGCCTCAGTTTCGGTCCAGGCTTCGTGTTTCTTGATCTATAATAATAATTTAACTCGTTTAATACTTACATTGACTAAATCAACTCATGAATCATACTTTGGCAAAATTATAATTTTTCCCCTAATTTTTCTCATAATTACACTTTTGCCCCTAGTCTCGTAAAATGATTCTCATTAAACTTTCTTGCATTTCAAGCCTAGCCAAATCATATTCTCAACTATAACAACATTCAATCCTTACTATTTCACTCATGTATGACCATTTCTACAGCTTTTACAATTTGATCATTTTATGCATTTTTCACGAAATTCACTTAGAAAAAGATGTTTATCATACATCAAACTTTCATATTCTTCCATAAAACATCAAAATACATGCATGTCATACATGTGTAAATTTTTGGACATGAACCCTAGCTCAAAATATAGCTAGAATTAGCTAAACCAAGTTACGATGATTTCAAAAATACGAAGAACATTAAAAACGGGGCTAGGAGACACTTACTATCAAGCTTCAAAGTTGAACAAAACCCTAGCTATGACTCCTTGAAATTTCGGCACTTAGGGAAGAAGATGGACATCATTTTTTACTTCTTTTTCCCTTTTTTATCTTTTATTAACCAAATGACCAAAATGCCCTTAAGGCCCTTCCTTAAGATTTTTCATTCCCATGTCCATTTTTGTCCATCTTAACATTTAATGGTATTATTGCTAAATAAGGACTTCTAATAATTCTTATAATTCTATTTCATACTCAAATCTTCTAGAAACTCATATTTTCTCATTTTTGCAATTACCTCACAAACCTTATAGAAATCATAAAAATCATATTTCTACTTCGGATTTATGGTATCGCACCACTATTCCGACTAGGCCTTAAATCGGGCTGTTACACCCATCGCCATTTAAACCCTTCTCTCCCATCAACACCGAAATTCTTGTCCCTAAAGATTGCTTCGCCTTAACCTTCGCCGATCCATCCCTCTTTCCCGCCGTGAAAATTTTTTTTCTACCAGCATCTATGGCCCAAACCCCGATTCTTTCTCCCTGCTTTTGGAAATCGTACTCACCGTCTGATCTACCTCCATATGGCACGTACACCCCGATCGACAGCTCCTCTCGGGACCCCGCCGGATTTTGCTCTGCCACAACCGAAGAGCATGTATATTTAACATGCCCATACTTACCACAGGAGAAGGAAACTGTCGGAAGGGCTTCGTACTCGACTCGCTGAACGGCTCCATCAACAATAACCTGTGAGATCAACGAATTTTCCAGATTAATATACACGGCCAAACGAGTAAACCTGCCTCTGGTCTGGTTATCAGTCTAAACATCGAGTTTGATCACTTTTCCGATGAGGCCCCCAATGGCTTCGATTATTTTCTGTTTATAAAGGTAGCTTGGAAGATTCGGTAAGTGAATCCAGGCCAGCACTACGCTAGGATGGGGTTGTGAAGGACTAAAGTGCTTAGTCCATGGTTAAACAGTCAGGTACTGTCCATAGACGACCCAAGGTCCCTGCATTAAAACTCTGTTGTAATCATTAGCATCCTGAAGTTTAAGCAAAAAATAGCCATTATTAGCAATGTCCATTAAACGAATAGGATTTGCTGGTTTCCAAAGAAAAAGAATGCGATTATGTAGGGCGTTGTAACCAATGTTACCTCCTAATAATTTAACGACAATAGTAAAATTCCATTTCTCTTAATAGAATATCATTTATACGATCTGAGAAAGTGATAGCCGGAACACCGTCAATAATGGTCGTATTTACGTCTCCTTCAAGCAGCTCAATATCATTCTCACTCCTCGCAGTAGGAATAGAACGACCCTAGGGAGATTCAACAATATGTCCCCCCAAGAGTTTGTCTTTCCATGACATAACCGGTTGAGGATCCGGATCCCCAGCCATAGTAGTGTCTTCTTCAACTATATTCTCTTTAAATCTCACTTTTTTAGTATTCCGATCACTTTCGAGGTGAGGATCCCCGTCCTCATTGTTGCCGAAAAATTGCAAAGAAGAGAGCATTTTTTTTTAATCAAATTAATGGATCATAATTCACAAAAAAAACTAACTTGATTGAATCAAAGTTGAATAATCAATATAAATAAATTGATTTTAAATCTCAGTTGATTAATTAATTTTAATTATTAACCTTGAATAATATATATTTATTTTTTATATTATAAATAATTAAAAACATATTAAATTAGGTCAAATTTTTCGGTTGAATTGATTTAAAAATCGACAAGTGATCAAAATAACTACACAAATCAAACTTATAACTGAAAAATCATGTAAACCATTCAAATTGCATTAAACCAATTGAGGTTGCCTTTGGATGCTCAGTTGAGAATGGTTCAATGCGTTTAGTCCCTTTTTTATTTGATCGTTGCGCAAAATTGCCTTCGGATTAACTGTCACAAGTTTTAGTTAATTTTTTGTACCACACTGCACTTCCCAATTTTGACCGAGGGTTTATGCGGCAATGGAGATGCTTTCTCAATAGGGGGCATTCTTCCAATTTTGTCTTCATTCCTAATTTTTTTAACTTCGTGTAAATATTTCACAACAAAAGCAACTTAATTTTTAATATATATTTTATTAAATAAGTTTATAAATCCATATGTTTTTAATTATTTCATAAAAGCATCTTTTATTATATATCATTTCTAATCTAGTACCTTTAATAGTTATTTTTTATTCTACAGCTAGTAGCGAAACTGGGGGGATGGCAGGGGCTCCGACCCCCTTAAAATGAAATTTTTTTCATATGACCACTTTAAAATTTTTAAAAACTTAAATTAATAAAGGTAAAATTGCACTTTGACCTCCCCTAGAAATATAAAAATTTGATTTAATCATTTAAAAATTATAAAGATATAATCTATTAAAATTGTAAAATTACATTTTTCTATCGTAAAAATTACAAATTATTTTTAGCCCCCAAAAACTTTTTCTATTTTTACCTCTAGTTACAATTGTGTTTAAATCCAAACATATTTCTAATCTCACTAGTATAATATTCAAATAATCTTATTGTTAGTACTGTTTTTAACTCCACTTAAATTATACGCACCACCAATTCAAATAGATATAGAAATAAAATTCAGCAATGCTTGACGGAGATAAGATAATAAAAAGGAAAATATAGGATGTCAGTGAGTGGCCACTTGGAATCCTATGATTGGGTCTGGCTTTTCTGACTTGATTATATGGGAATTCGAATAACATCTTGTAATACTGAAAATAATAATTATAATATAATATTGTGATTGAGTAAAGAAGGGGATCTGAGATTGAGTATTCGATACACGTGTCCAGTTTAGGACAAAGAAAAGATGTAGTAGGTTTCAGCTTGACATGTATGTACAACAATGGACAATGAAGCCCATTTTCAACCCAATATAATTGGGCTCTCAACTCAAACCCATAAAATCTGTTTTTATTTTTTAAATTCAAGCGATCACGTGACTAAATGTTACAAAAGGAATAATAATAGGATTTATTTCAGAAAATCCGAATACCCAGTGACCCGAAACCGCAACGATAATGCATGTGAACTCGAATCCTATTCATTGCCAACAAAAAAAAGAACGAAACAATATGGTGAGTCAAAACGTTTGAGTTTGTGTTTCAACATTGGGGGCTAGAAGAAATTGAAGAACAAGGCTCCAACTGTAAGGACAATTTTGAAAGGATCGAAATTAAAAAGGGGATTAGAAGAGAGAAGAGAGAAGACATGATGGAAGGCGAAGGAAGGAGCGAAGCAGGCAAAGCATTGGGATTGCTGATATGTGGTACGTTGGTGTACTACCATTGTGCTTACCGCAATTCTACCATCCTCTCTCTCTTCTCCGATGTCTTAATCGTTCTCCTTTGCTCTCTTGCTATTCTCGGCCTCCTCTTTCGTCAAATGAACATCTCGTACGCTTTCTTTTCTTTTCTCCCCGCTTTGGGTTCTTTTCAATTTATTCATTTCTTTGTTAGGTTTTTTGTTTTTTTTTTTTTAACTCTCTTGCCGTTTATATTTTCAATTGTGGATTCTTGCTAGTTTAGGGTTGATGTACTGTGTGTTCTGAGAAGACCGAGTTTATATTTTCAAGTTGCAATAATTAAGCTGATTGATAGTTTTAAATTCCATTTTGTTAATGGGGATTGGTGAAGTTTATTATTTTTTTATGCTTTGCGCTGCTTTTGATTCGAAGAAATGGGTGAATTTGGACTGTTGTCGTCCCTTTCCTACCAAATTATATTATCTTTCGTTTATCATGCTATCAAGTACCTGCTTACAGTGCGATTGCAGTAGTCCCTGGGTTTAGGTTTAAGTTGGTTTAACTAATCATAGTGAAAGGAAAAATTATGTGGGTGGTCATCAAAATAAATTATTATTGATCATCTTGATGATGTTTGACAAGATTATGCTTATAGAACGATTTAGCATTTCGGGTCTTTGTTTGATCTTATTTTCGTTAATCGACTCTATTTTAACTTTCACTGCATCTGGGGAATTATTAGGGCATTAGGTTAATTGAGCTTTGTATTAGGCTCCCTTGTTGCTGAAGATATTTTCAGTTTGTACTAGATCTGAACTATAGTTTGATTTGAATATAGTGTTGAAATTGCCCTCCACTTGGGTTGTCTTCCTATTCTTCTAATATTGTCATGTATTTCTTATAGTTCTTTCCTCTTTTCAAATATCATCTTATTGTTCTGCGTTTCTGGAACTGCTGATATGTGCAATGTGATTTGTCTAATATCATTCATACATGATTTAGCTCTTTTCATTTTAGGAATGGATTTTTATTCTTGAACTATTTCACCCTCATAATGGAAATGCTGTTTTATAGGGTACCAGTGGATCCACTTGAGTGGCAGATCTCACAGGATGCTGCTAATAGCATCTTTGCATGGTTAGCTAATACTGTGGGGGCTGCTGAGTCAGTTCTAAGAGTTGCAGCAACTGGACACGACAAAAGGCTATTTTTTGGGGTGAATTTTTGCAGCTTAAATTGCTCTACACTATAAAAACAGCTAGTTTTTGCTATTTAAATCCTAATTGCTCCACTTAGTTGATATCTTTTGAATATCCACCTCGAAGGCATGTTACTGCAAATCTCCCGGATAACTGCCCTTCTCCTTGGAACCCTGGCCATCCGTTTTTCTTTGTTGGTTGATTTGCTCATTGATTTGAAACCTTTTGATGATTATACATGCAATTATCTTGATTTCTTTTGTTTTTTTTTCTTCCATGACTATTAACCTGATGCATGTCTTCCTTCAGGTTGTTGTTTGTCTTTACATGCTGTCAGCCATTGGACGATTGGTCTCTGGCGCTACAGTTGCTTATGCAGGTATGTTTGCCATTAAGTTCTGTTTCCTGTTGCTGAATCAGTTAGTTTTTGTAGTCGAAACATAGATATTTGAACTGGTTAATGTTGAATGAGCTTCACTCTATTTATTTATCTTGAGATACTGTCAAGTTTCTTTTGTTCATTCAAGCACAATGAATTGATTTTATGCATTGGGAATTTGGTAATTGTAATTTGTAGCAATCTTTGTATTAGCAGTACCTTTTTAAATGCCATTGAAATTACTTTACACATGACAGGATGTTGGAATGTGGCCAAAATATGTAAAAAGTTATTCGCTGTCCTACAACAAAGAATACTTGATTTTTCACAAGATCACCCAAAATTTTAGCAAGCTTTATGGTTTCTTTTCTTTGATTCTGTATCTTCCTGAGATTTATGAAAAATCAAACTCTTTTTGTTTCTGAAATAGGATTATGCTTGTTCTGCCTTTACATGCTTGCTGAGAACTCACAGTCAATCAGAACATGCGTTCCTCAGTTACAGAGGCAAAGAAATGGCACCAGTGTCGAAGACGATAATATGTAACTGCAGGTGCAGTTTGAAAACTTAGTAAAGCAATTCAACAGAAGATATTAGGAAAGCAAGTTGAAGCTTCTGAACTTTGTTTTCAGATCAGGCCAAGCCTTGTCGTATCCTTGCTATTCTTGGTCCCAGACTGTAAGCTGCATTAGTGATGTTTAGTGCTGTACTTTTCCTATGGTTGATCTTTATCAATAAAACTAAATTCATTTATATCAAGTACTTATGTAACCTCTAAGAACGTGAGAGAAACTTTTGATCTTGACAGAATGGACTGCGTAGAATAGTTTTTGTTTTTGTCACCAACAAATTGCTGGAAGAAAATGTTATTTCTAAAGAAAACCAAAGTGCCGGAGCAAGAAGCTGCCTTCCCAAGCCACTTTCCAAACAGCCATTGCGGTGCAATATCAGGTAATACAGTTCACTTATCCCATCTCAAGCCACAACGCAAAGGTTAATACGGAGACGAAATTGATCAAAATTTCATGTGATAAAAGAAATCTGTGGGTACATGTCAATATTCATTATATCCCCACAATGGAGGTCACCTGATAATTCAGCGGAACAAAATTAAAAAAGAATTTTGTAGAAATTGCTAGGGTTATTCAGATTAAAAAATATATATGGGCACTGATACTATTAAATATCATCAGCCATCCCGGAGCTTCCGCAAACAACCCTGAGTCTACTAGCATGCTAGCACAGCATCCTCTTGCATTTTAAAGAGAGGAGTGTCGACTAGTTTAGCTATGGGAGATGTTTTTGTAGAGCCATCATAATATGCGTTTCTCAACAAGCAATATGTCTTTCCAGGCTTCATAAAACATCCAGGTGATACCTGAGGCGGGCATTACTTTTAAACAGCTAGCACCCCACCCTCTGTACAGACCCATGAGGCCCTCATCCCGGATTACTTCAGCAAGTGCTGCTACCATATTTGGAGGACACTTACCCTGCAAAGCTCCCACCATTAGCCGTTTCCTGGCAACTTCCAAGGGAAAGCTGATGGTGCTAGCAGTAAAACCTGGCGATTTCAATTCACCCAATTTAGCAAGTTAAGCATTGGTGCACTAGTAGAGTGTTCCATTTTAAATAAAATAATAATAAGAATTGTTAATGATACCCAGAAAACCCCATAAATATTTTCCAATTCTAACAGTAAAGGCAAAGACTCACCAGCAAGAGCTCCAACTACAAGCATCTCCGGACGATTTAGAGATTTTTTCTTCTTTGATTGGCAGTAGGATTTCTTTAGTTTTTCGTACATAAAATAGTAACAAGTACTATATGGAAGCATGCCCACTAGAGTTGGGGAGAGACCAGCATAAAAGGCACCAACACCACCATCCTTGTAAATCTTGCTAATTGCAATGCTTAAGCTAGGGTATATTTCAGGGCTAACAGTCAGCCTATCCTGTGAGAATTACAAGAACATTCAGCCCCATAAGCAAATGGGTAAAATGAGAAACCCTATAATACCTTCAACATGATCAGATTCAAGTTTAATTATTTACCCAAGTGTCAAAACAACATAAAGATAGGCTACTCGACCATTTACCCAATACTCAGACAAATGAGATGCAAAGAGGAATCTGAACTCTGAAGCATTAGAAAATTGATGAGTCCGATGACATTATACAGGCCAAACTCTTAGATGGACTTCATGTAGAGCCAGTGTTCAAAGCAAAATCTAAAAGAAATAAGTCATCTTGATGCAGAATGTTCTGCTCTTATCTTTCTTTTTATTTGGGAAAAAAGAAACATAATGAACTCATGAGATATCAGATACCTTGAGAACTTCAAGTGGATGGCATGCAAGTGTGCTAACAATTCCAGCAGCTGCACCAGCCACAGCAACTGGAGAAACCCAGGAGAGAGAAAAGTTAACGTTAACATGACCAATTTGCAATTTTGGGCCTTCAATCTGCTTCCATTTCTCCTGTGCTGATGTCATTGTTCGCTTGACGCACTCAAATGTTCCAAGCTCAATTGCTTGGGTAGGAATTATTCTAAGCATATTGATTCCATTTCCAGCCCACAGTCCTTGCCAACCTTGCTGCTCAATGATCTCAATGAAACTACCAGTTATGTTTTTGGATCCAACACCTACCACCATTCTGGTCCTGCATGTCAGAACCCCAAATTATGAGTTGAACAAATAAGTTACAAGTGTCTCAACATAATTCATCAGAAATTTAAGCAACAAATACATTCATGACAAACACATGATAATGATTTTCAGGCAAAAAGGATCATGAATAAGGTGCCAATGATGAGAACAAACTATCGTAAGATTTCAACAATGACTTGATATCCAAAACATTGCAGGTCAACGATTTATTATACCCTAGAAACTAAACAAACAATACACACATTCAATCCTATGATACACTAATTATCCTGAAACACATAGGAGCAATAAGTGTACCACAGTGTAGTACAGGGAAAGAAATACAGCAACCACAAGAATCAACACACTGAGACTTCATTTTTTTTTCTTTTTTTGGGGGGAATAAAACAAGGGCAACAAAACAAGCAGAAAGCACCAAACTGGTTTATTGTCAATCAATTTGACTAAATTTGAAGGATCTATATAACTTAGTATCACAATAAAAGGCCTGAATGGACATTCAAATTCTCAAACTTACACCAAAACGTATAGTAGTTGCCAAAAGTTTTGTCAGCCAATTTATCCACTGTAAATTTCTAATACTCAATGGCATTAAATATATGGAGAACAAATTAAATGAAATTGAGAACCATGTTTAAAATTTATGATCAATATGGAAAGAAATTCAATAGTTTTTACTTAAAACCGAAAACTATGAAGTGAGCTATATAGTACACCCATGTTCAAGCTTCCAGATGAGTTTCCATATCTTTTAAAAATTTTAATGCTCATTGAAAGAAAAAATTACACTTACTAGACACCAGATAAAGAATCATAAACGTTAGACATAATGATAGAGACAAGAACTCAGCAAAATAATGAAGGAAACCATATAACACAAGTGTATACCAACCTGATAGTTTCTAAAGGAGCGAGGACAGCTTTGGTCATAGCCCCAGCTAAAGCTCCACTAAGAAACTCACCAACTTCTCTAGTCCTCAAGAAATCCTGAATCATAATCAGAACATGTTTTTGTGATATCGGCAACAATCATTTTCATGAAACAAAAGATAACAGTTATTTGAAACGGTAACCTTCTAAACTTCAGATCTCTGTATTTCCATAACAGCTATTTTGATGCTGCTGGCAAATGGTTTAGGGAATATAAAATTAAATGAATTACATCAAAGATATCTCATAACTCAAGCTAACTCTAAGACCAGTAACCATCTTTGGCCATTATAGTGCAGGGAGTCATATAGATCAATAAAATTGACAAAATCCAATATTAAAATTTTCCAACAATACATTTCTCAACACAAACAAATTAGGAACAAGATATCTTTCATGTCCATAAAATATTTTGAAAATTTAGAAAAACCAGTAATGAAATATAGTCAAAAATAATAAAAAAAATCTTAATGGACAAAAAGAAAACAATATTCTTAAGAGGGTCATTTTCTTTTATATCTTTTACTCGGTGTATTTTTCGTTTGGAATAGTAGTCCCCCCATAACTATCAGCAGCTAAACATTTAATAAAGAAAATTGAAAAAAATTGATGCAGAAACGCATGCCGTTTATTGCCACAGCTTTTTACCTCCAACAAGTGGGATACCAAAGAATTTTCTTGGTACTTTATATTTTACACTTTCCATTTTCCCAGCACCCAAACAGAACCTTAGGCTTAAAGCAGTAACACCATAAAAGGGGGGTAAGAGAAAAAACTCACTCTAATGGGAACTCTCAAATCGGGAACTTGAAATCGGATCTCAAAAGGCTTTGGAGAATGCAAAGAAAAAGGCTTTTCGAGTTCGTCAAGCTCCTTCGGAACAACCAACGCCATGTTCCCAAACACCCTGTACCTGTTCTTCTGCGATTCAAAATCCGTTTTCAACATTATTGCTACTTTACTTTCTCTGTAATAAAAATATAAATAAAAATTTGTTCACAGATTTCAGATATCTCAAACTCAGAAGATTAAAAACATAAAAAAAATGCAAATATTTTGATCGAGCATGCAAAGAAAGATCCCTTTATTTTAAATTTTCTCTCAATTTGTAAGTAATAATAACTACAAAAAATTAGAAGAAAAAACCAAGGACAGAGAAAAGAGAGGAAAATTGACGTGCCTGAGGCAGAGAGGGCGATTTTTGGGGCATTAGATATTTTCTTACGCTTTTTTATTTTGGGTTTGGAAAGAGAAAGAAAGGGAGGGAATTTGGTTTGTCTTTGGGGTTTTCTGGAGGGATTTGGCTTCTTTAATTTTTGTGTCTACTCTAGGGTTTTTTACTTTCTCATCTTCTGACTTTTTTTTAAAATAATTCAATTTAATTAATTACTAAAATAATTGAAGTAAAAATTTATATACGAAAATAAAAATTCCCTCGATACCACAGACATCAACTTAAATATTTTTTTCCTCTAAATATTTCATTTCCTTTAAAATTTTTATTAAATATATTTCCTTAATAATTTCTTTAAAAAGTTATAATAATTATAAAATTCACATTAAATATTAAATACTTTTCAAAAATTGTTACTAACTTTAAAATTACCATTTAATTCCTGTTAAATATTTTTTTCTTTTTAGTTCAAATTCTCACTTAACTCCCGTCAATATTCATATAATTTTTCTTTTATTATGAATATCTTATTAGGTGGATCTAATAAATTTTGATATACTTTAAATTTTAATAATTATTAGAATTAGATATCTGCTTCATTTATACTTCTTATACTTATAAATATAGACTTTTCATTTTTTTTTTGTTTACCCTCTCTATATCTCTTTATTTTATATTATTTTATATTATTTTATTATTTCTTCTTTTCAAATTGTCCTTTTTGTTATTTATTTTTTCTTTTATTTCCCTTCTTATTCTCAATAAAAAACCCTAGTTCTCGTACATAATATTCAAAATTAAATAAGAGATTTTTTCTTTCTCGTTGACTTCTACGGTTGAGAACTCTCAATAGTCAGCCTCAAGTATTCTAAAACAATTACCAAAATTTTGAATTACTCTTTCTACAACGATTTTTTTTAAATATCATTAATGCCGCTTGACACAAGGGCGACACTTCAAAAATATTTTTTTTAAAAATTAACGGATGCCACCTAACATATTGACGACACCCAATTTTTATTTTCTGAAATTTCCCTTGTGTCGCCTGACAAACTATTGACACCCATTAAAAATTTTTTTTGTCTTTTTTTCTTCACCATGAATACCTGATATTTTTCATGGTCATTCCAAAAAATACATATTGGTGCCAATTGACATAGTGGCGGCACTCAAAAAATTCTTTTTTTTAAGTCAATCATTGGCTCATCAATGAGTTATGATGTCAGTGTGCTAGGCAGCATCGACGAACATTGTAAATTTCAAGTAATTTTTGTATATAAATTTTTACTTAGATTGTTTTCATAAATAATTAATTAAATTAGATTATTTTTTAAAAACCCTCAAATTTCATTATCTTTTTATATTTCATTATACATGGTAGCAAGTAAATGTTGGTAACTGTCAATTTAAAGAATAATTTTCAAAAAAATATTTTTTATTTGCATTTGGTTGAGGTGGACGAGAACAAATAATTCAAGCCTCGATCCAAAGTGAAATGGAATCAGACAGACCATTCAATTTATGAACAACTTTAACTATTAGCAAACAATTTTTCCTATTCGATCAGTAACTTTACGAAAATGAATACCCTTGACCAATGAATTAAAGACCGGAATTAATTTAGATATTATTATATCATATTTTATAAATACAAAATAGAAAGATCATACTATTATATGATTTTTCCAAAGTTTATATACAATACAATATGTATTGTGAAATTTACAAATATCAATATTATAAATAGTTAAATATAATAAATTATTACTATTTTTACACGCTCGAATAGGAGAATAAACGTATTTCAACATGCTCGAACTCATATCTTTTTGTATTAACAATAATGTCAATGACAATCAAACTAAAATTTAATTGATATTTAATATGTTTTTTAAAATAAGTTTATCAACAGATTAAAATAAATTTTTTATATATAAAATAAAACTATAAGGTATGTATCGTATCACTTTATTGGTGTTGTTTATAAATAACATTTTCAGTAACAAATGGGATTTGGTAAAACCATGTGAGAGTGTCACAGGGCTAAAACTTTACTCTCAAGTCCCGTACAGCCTTAGGCGATCATTTCGATTAAACACGCTTAAGTCGGTCTAACCACCACAAAATGAGGATTCAACTAGAATTCCTCCAATGCACCAAATTATATAGCGAAAACAACTCTAGCCAAAAGAAAAATAATGCACAAAAGGTGTTTGAATAAATGCTCTCAAATAATTCCATTACTCTTGATAATTCAATAAACGATGGATGAATAAAGTGAATTACAAGTTAGGGGAGGCTCTCAATTTATAATTGGGTTCCCTAAAACCGACGGACGAGATTAACTTATCCCTTAAATTTAAGGATTTACAATATTACATAATTAAATCAAATCAAAACTTATAATATATGATTCCCCTCAATATTCTAAAATTAGTTTCCCTATTTATCATGGTAGCGTATGTTGTCATATATTCATCATTGGGTCACTCAAGCTTTAATCTGACATAATTTTCCATCAACTATTTGGATCGGGTCAACTTTTATGGGACAAATAATCTTCATGTCAATGATAAACCTCCATAAGATATATTGTGTGCGATAGTCACGGACTTTAAACTGGAGCCCGTGATAATATCATTCGCTCCAATTTAAGTTCTCCAACTATAAAAGTTTGGTAAAAGTGTTTTACTATTTCAATCCCAATATATAATAAAATGAAATTTTGAAAAATTTTGAAAAAAAAAATGTTGAAGCCCTTAATAATCCGTGACATATGAGTGCATTTTTTTTATTAAGACCTTAATTGGCTTTGTAATTATTTTACGAGAGTTTTCAGCATTGAAGCTGAAAATTTATTAATTAATAATTCAAAATGACACTAAATTATTGTTTGTGTTATATTTTGATCCTTCAACTTTTACTTTTTTTTATCTATTTAATAAATTTTTTGAAATTAAATTATTTGGCCACCGAATATTAATATGTGTTTGAAAGTTGACAAAAATGTAGAGGTGGGTTTTTTTTATTGATCTAATAATAAATTTAGCCCTCTAATATTTACATGTTCTATTGATTCAATATTAAATATAAAAAATTCAATAAATTTAGCTCTCAATATTTACAAAATATATCATTTTAGTTCAAATTATTAAAAAAATTCAATAATTTTAGTCCTCAGTATTTACAAAATAAGAGTTTTTTACCAAAATAATACAAAAAAAAAATTTCCAAAATGGTATACAAAATCAATTATGTACCAAAATGGTACAAATGGGGTGGTGCCGCCTCAGCCACTGGCACCTTTAGTGCTGCCTGTGGCACCTCCTCAACCACCAATTTCTGTTTTTTTCAGCAAAATTTTTGAGGGACCTATTATGCAATTTTTCCAATTTTGAGAAAAGGAAGGAAAAGGGTGCACCTGTCACACCCAACTTTAAATTTGAATAATTGCCTTCTAAGCCCTCCCTATTTATTATTTTATTTTTATTCCCCTTCAATTCACTATATTGTGTTTAAACAAACCATTAATCTATTTTTGTAGTTAAATAAGCCCTTTGCCTATGGTTTTTACTCATAAAATTTAAAAACTTGTTGATTAAATTAAATATATATATTTTTATTTAAAAAATTATTCTCATCAATTTTACATCAACATAAGATGTGAATTAGTTTATATTTTTTAAATAGCTTTACTTTAATGTTAAAATAGCTTTACTTTAGCTTTACTTTACACAATTAACAATACTTCACTCTTAGGACACATGTTTGGAAATTGTAAACATTATGATATACATTTTTGGACTCTTCAAATTTCATATATGCATAGATTTAATAGTTATTATTATATTACTAAGAGTAATTGATATTATATTATTAATAATATCTATTTATATATTTAAATTAAATATTACAAATAATTTAGATATTTAAAATTTATATGTCATATATCATTATATTAAATTATTTAATTTTTTTTACTTTCCATCATTATTATGTCTAAAATAGATATTTTAACTTTCAACCGTAATTTTACGATAATAATATTAAACACTTGAAATTAACATATTACATTTTTTTACAACACTTTTTCAAAATGATAAGTATCATTTCCTTTTTTTTTTATTTTATGATAACGCTTTATTTGTTTTTAACGTTGAATATCTTATACTACAACTATTATTATACTTTTTTATTGCAGAGATGAAGTCGAAAATTTTATGTCATGGGATTGAAATAAATTTATAAAATATAGGAAGGGTGCAAAGCTAAAAATTTTATGATAAATTTCTTAAAATTATTTATTAAATTTTAGGGGGATTAAAATATTATTTTACTACAAAATTAAAAAGGTTTCAATTGAATTATTATTTTTGGGAGGGGATAAAATTGAAAATTTTCTAATTATCCAGAGAGGGGGAGCAAAGACTCGATATGCCACTTTGTCCCTATTTTCATGTTCACGTAACACATTATCATTTTTGTGTTTTTAAAATTTAATCAACAAGTTTTTAAATTTTATGACTAAAAACCGTAAGTAAAGGGCTTATTTAATTACAAAAACAGATTAATGGTTTGTTTAAACACAATATAGTGAGTTGAAGGGGAATAAAAAGAAAATAATAAATAGGGAGGGCTTAGAAGGCAATTATTCAAATTTAAAGTTGGGTCCACACACTTTTCCTTCCTTTTCTCAAAACTAGAAAAATTACATAATAGGTCCCTCAAAAAAATTACTAAAAAAAACATAAATTGGTGGTTGAGGGGGTGCTTGAGGCCGCACCAAAGGTGCCAGTGGCTGAGGTGGCACCAACCCATTTGTACCATTTTGGTACATAATTGATTTCGTATACCATTTTGGAATTTTTTATTTTTTTGTATTATTTTGATAAAAAACCCCACAAAATAATAAATTTTGATTTTTAAATATTTAAAAATAAATTTGTTAATCTAGAAAAGGTTAAATTTATAAATTTTAAATTTAAATTATACATGTAAAATAGATCATAATTGCTTTTCCTCTATGGTTATTGAACCTTTTCTTACCAACAACTTGGCGAGTAATCACCCTTCGTTAACGATCTTCATCGTAGGCTTTGTTTTAATACCCTTTTCAACTCCAACATGCTTGAAGACCGACTTAGTTAATGTCATACTCTTCATCAACCACCGAACTTCCCCAACTTTCATGGAAGGAATTTCTTAAACTTCCTTTAAACCCTATTGTCGAAATCGTAATAGCCATTAATTAAGCACATCTTCAGGATTTTATTTTTTAGTTTTGCTATGGATCAAACTGTGACATGTAAAGGTTAATGTTTTATTTTCGGGTGTAAAATTGAGGTTAAGATTTAATTAATTTAATCTTCAATATTAGCAAAATAATCAATTTTGTTTTGTTTTTTTTTAATTTTTTAAATTTTAAAAATAGTTTTGTTAATCTGAAAAAGGTTAAACTCATCTTGTAAATGTAAATGATTAAATATATTAATTTTTTATTTAGAACTAAATTGATAAAGAAATATAAAGATTAGAGGGCTAACTTTATTATTAAAACAAAGAAAATGTCCATGTCAAAATTTTTGTTAAATTCCAAATGGATGTTAACATTCGGTGACAAAAAAATTGATTTTAACTAATTTAATGATTAAATTAGAAAAATTAAAAGTTCAGTGATTAATATAGAAAGTGAGCAATAGTTCAGTAACCATTTCTATACTTTACCCTTAAACTAATCAATTTAATAATGAAAAGAGTATTTTCACCTGATCCTGTAATAAAGTGACCCGATAATCATACGAAGGGAAACAAATATAAAATATTATTGAAGTGCAGCAAAATTTGACAGCGCGTTTCCCAAGCCTCAGAGCCTGTGACATTGTCAGAGTGCCGACGTTGGTTCAGGTCAAAGTTGATGCAGTAGTTGCTACCCTATTTGCTATTTTCTTCGGTGCTTTATATACTATAAAAATTGGAAAAATAAAAAAAACACAACAAAGAGAAAAATATATAATTTATACACGTTTGAAGGAAAAAAACAAAAGAAGAGAAATATTGAATTCTTTCATGCCATGATAAAGGGCAGAAAATCCTTTTATAAAATATGAATTATTAATAAAAATTGGATACTCTTTCCGTGAGTAAAAAAAAAAAAATGTATGGGAGATAATTTGATGGTTAAAAATTGTTTTAAATATCTACCTTAATATTTTTGAACGGTGTATTTTCAACTATTGATTTTATCTTAAAATTTTAAAATATTTTCTTAATATATAAACAATTAACCCAAATAGTAATGTTTTGAAATTTATACAAATAAGAGGTAACTAAATTTTAGAATAAATATTTATTTCCAAAAAAATATTTAAGTTAAATTAATAATTTATTTTTTTAAAATTACTTCATTATATATATGATTTAAGGCACTCGTAATTTTTTCGTTTGTACCATTAAGGGTGGATTTGGATGGACGATTGGGTGCGGTGTGTTTAATTTTTTTGTTTCACATTACAGCATCGTTACAGTATATAATATTATCGTCACCGTTATTTTTATACTAACTAAAAATAAATATACTGACCATCTAAATTCATCCTGAAATATAAAATAATTGTCGTTAAAGAAATTCCCATGAGCGTAAAACAAAATCAACAAAATATTATATTCGTAGATTATAGTGAAAAGAAAGTCACAATATTCATGCCCGTGTATATTTTTTAAGCTTAGAGAAGCCTAAAGTAGAAAAAAACGTAAGAAAGGACGAGAGATAATGAAAATGATGGAACAACTTTTGGTCACCTTCATACGGGTCCGAATGCCAAGTGGGTCTATTTTTGCCCAATAATTTTCTTCTTTTATCACCATGGAGTGGAAGACTTGTTTCTACTTTTAATTCGGTCAAAACCACTGTACAGGGGATAAACATCTTGTCACTTTTTTCAAAGAGAACCATCTTTAAAAATCTATATTAAATTTATATTTCGTGATTATGTAATTATATAAATTTTATATCTTTAATGCATTCATATATTTTCTTATTCTCAAGATGTCATTCATGTAGGTTAAACCACGGAAAATTATTTGATAAAATGATAGTCTAAATGTGGAATTAATACTTATCTTTCGTGGGCATATAAAAAGTTGGAAAAATATAATATTTAATCTTATATATTAAGGAATAACAACATAATATATTGTCATCAGATAAAATAAAAATAATAAGAATTTATAAATAAATATTAATAAATTTATTTAAATATAATTAAATTTATTTATAATTATTGTGATGATTTAATTATATTTAAATAAAGTTATTTGTATTTCTTTATAATTTTTCTATTATTTTATTTTTGTTGTTTTTAATGAGAATGTATTATATTATTGATCGATATTTGATGGTCTGGTGCATGAAACTAATGCATCAAGTATTTTTCCAATGAAAAAATGAACGTAAAATGATCTTTTCAATCCCTTTAAGTAAATTAATCTTTGTAAAAATATCGAAATGATTTAATTCTTATCAATTTTGATATTAAGAAATTAAAAAAATAAAATATATTAAAAAATCTAACATGCACGTGTTAGTTTATGATTGATTCATCTAAACTAAATTTAAAATATATAGTTCCACTTAATCGTGGTTTCAACCACGAAGAATATGAGAAGACAGTGTTTTGCTCTTTAGAATCAAAGGTTAATGGTGGTTTCCACGCTTTGTCAAGTTTTTGTTTTGGTTGATTCAATTGGGTTTGGGTGGGATTTTTATTTCCCTAATTTTAGTTTTTTATTATTACGTGGAACTATATATTTTAACTTTATTTTAGATTACGAATCATTAATCAACACGTCATATTTTATTTTAATATATGTATTTCAAGTTGTCACGCAAGACTTTTTGTGGAAAGTGTAGAATCTGTTAATTATTATCTTTTGGAAATTAAATTATTTCAATTTTTATATGGAGATTAATTTGTTTTATTTTAAAATTAAAAGAAATTAAATAAATAAATTTACCAAAAATGAATGATATATTTTTAATCTAATCAATAGAGTCTATATTAAATAACAATCTCGACTTTTAGATTTTAATAAAGTTAAAATTAAATTGACCGAAATCAAATTACTAATTTCCGGAACCCTAGTGTCCACACCAATTTGACGAGACTTGTGTTAAAATGGAAAATGGTAAAAACAAACCATATTCTCTCTAGTCACGTTAATTAGTGGATTTGCTCTATATGTTGCACTATTTAGAAAGAAAAAATCAAAATCAATTTTTTTATAAATCGATCCCTCTCCGCCAATAAAATCTATACTACTTTAGTAAATAATCTTAATTTTAAAATTTTGTTGTTATATTTGGGAAAACAACTAAAGGAATTTTTTTTTCCTTTTGAAGAGAATCGATTTCCAATTTTTTTCAAAACCTGGTCAAATCAGTTGAGGAAAAACAAAAAGAAAAAGAAGAAATAGGGTTTATCTTTTTATTTTTTTTCAACGAAGGAGTAGAGCTGTGCATATGCGATGTCGAGCTTGGATAAAAAAATTTAAATTCTAGACTCGACTAGAATAGAACTGTAATTCAATTGTTTGGTTGAATGAAATGAAATAGAACTATAATAGTATTCTTGTGTTTGGTTGAATGGAATGATGTTGTAATAGCATAAGAAAAAAAACTAAAATGACTAGAATACCCTTAGCATAATTTTTTGTAGGTAGATGATTATTGTTATTAAATTTTAATAAGATTATTAATGTAAATAATAAATAATTTAATCATATTTTAACATAATTATTATTAAATATAATTTAATAAAATAATATATAATTTAATAAAATTCTTAATATAATTATTCTTATATGAATTTACTAAAATCATAATATATAATACTATAAAAAATAATACATAATCTACTTTATTATTTTTAAACCGCAATACATATTTAATTTACTAAAATATCATTAGTGAAACAAATATTAAAAGTAATAAATAACTTGAGAATTGTATTTTGTATAAACATAATACTCATATATTAACTGTAAGGCCCAATTTAAAACCCGGAGCCCAATACCAATACCAATACCAGAAGGATAAAAAGTCTGTTAAAGCAGTCCAAAATACAGTGGCCTAGGCCCAAATCTCAACCTAAATACAATCAGAATAGGGTTTTGGGAAACCCTAGCAGCCAGCGCCTCCAAGTAGCCTTTCCCCCGCATCGTGCGAGCCTCCAACACCAAATCGTGCCCACATCGCCTCACCTGCGGAAAAGGAGGACAAAACAACAGCAAATAGAGTAGATTCAGTTGTAAAATTCAAAGGCTATAAAAACCTTCGAAATCATTGTAAAAGGGGATTTTTTTTATACGATTTACGCAATAGAATCAGAGGCTATAGAGCACATTTTTACAAAAGCAGAATCAAAAACAAAGAAAAGGTTTCTTTTATTTTTGTTTTATTTTCGAATCTTTGGGTTCTTATTTATTTATTTCTTGTATTTTTCGTTTGTGTTTTAGAATACAAAAGTTTTAATTGTTTAAAAGAAAGGGAGGAAGAAACTTACCAGGCCGTCGGTCTTGTATGCGTGTGGTCGGTCACAAGACCAGTGGTGATACGGTGGCGTATGGAAGAAGGGGCTCAAACCCTAGAAAACAAGAAAGGGAAAAAGGGGTTCTGATTTTTGTTCTTGAAACAGAATGAAAAAATGGAAGGATTTTTTTATGCTTTTGAGCATAATAATAAAACAATCTGTTGAAAGGGCTTGTTCCACAGGTGTATATGCGCACTTTTCCTTTAAATGGGAGAATTGCGTGATAAGTCCCTCTGTTGCGCCCCTGTTTTAATCACACCCCTTTCAGTTTTTTCTATTTTTTAAATTTGCCCCAGTAATTTTACTTCTTTTCCATTTTAAGTCCTTGATAAAACGCAGCGCATAATAGGCGATGAACATTTCCCTTTTCATGTAACAGCCCAATTTCAATAGTGTCGGAACAGTGATTCGAGATTTCTAAATCTGACGAAAAAGTTTGAAAACTTTGTTAATCAATAATTATAAGTTAAGTGTGATTTTAGAAATATTTTAAAATTAGTGAATTTTGTGAACTAAAAGAATTAATTAGAAAAATTGGGCCAAAAACGAGGTATTGAGACCTCAAATTCATAAAGTGAGCCATAAATATTTCTAAAAATATTTATGGAGTGTCATTAAGTTATTATTAAAGTTTAGTTGAGAAATTTTAACGTTTGGATATGTAATTATATGAAAAGGACTAAATTGAAAAAGGTGTAAAAGTTGAATTATAGATTAAAAGAAATTATGAAGGATCAAAATGGCAATTATACCATTTTGTAAAGTTGAGGCGCTTTAAGATTAAAATCTGAGATTTTTTTTAAAGTATATTATTATATTATATTATTATATATATACAAACAAAAAACAAAAGGAAAAAGGGGGGAGAAACAGAAAAGAACCAGAGAGTAAGACGAAACAGAGAAGAAATAGGGGAGAAAGAAAGAAAAAGGAAAAATAGAAAGTTTGAAGCTTGGAAGATGATAGGTAAGTCAATTTAGCCATTTTTACTTAATTTTGATGTTTTAGAAGCTTTAAAGCAAGATTTTGATGAAACTAAGTTGATATTTTGAGAGTTTTTAGGTTTTCAAGTGTAGTTGATGTTGAAGAAAAAGATGAATCAGGGATTAAATTGAATGAAATTTAAGTTAGAATTAGTAAGAGGATTAAAATGTAAAGTATGCTATAAGCTGTGTTAGAGGGATTAATTTGGAAGAAAGTAGAAATTAAAGTTTTAATATGAATATTAGATAGTCAAGTTGAATATGGAAGGAATTTAAGAAGAAACAAAGTATGAATTAAGTTAAGAAAATAAGTAAACTTAATTAGGATTAAATTGTAAAATGAGTTATAAGAAAACAGTTTTGGGACAGCAGCAGTAAGGTAACTTTGAAAAACCACCAAAAATGGTAGAAATGGAATTAGAAGTTGAGTGAGATATGAAATTAAAGCTCATTGAGTCTATTTTCATAATAAAGAAACAGAGAAAGAAAAGAAATTTTGTATTTTGAGATATTTAGATTTTGGTAAGACTGGTTCAGAGTGATTTCGAGATCCCCTATTCTGACTTGGAAAAATCATCAAAAATTGTATAAAAATAATTTAGGAACATAATTTATATGGTTAGATTCCTTAATGAGTCTAGTTTTATAAGAAATAAACTATAACATCATTTTAATTCTATATAAAAAGATAATTAATTTTTAGTGAAGAAGGGTCGGAACTACCAGACAGCAGAACAGGGGTGACTTTAAAGAATAAACTGTACTAATTGGCTAAATAAAAAATTCTGAAAATTTTATGGTAAGAAGATATGTGAGTGTAGTTTCAGGAAAAATTAACAGCTCTTCATTTGGAGTTCTGTAGCTCTGGAAATAAATAATTTAGTGACTATAACTCAAATGGACAATTTTGAATATACTTATGAGTAATTAGTGAAATTATTGATAATGTTACTTATAGCATGTTATATACATTAAGGATGTGGAATGGAGAGGAGGAGGATGAAAATATGTATGAATATTCAGCTAGGATGGCTAGTTTGTAATGTTTTAGGCTCAGGGACTAAATTGAATAAAAGTAAAACTTTATGATTAATTTTGTAAAAATGTGGAAATGACCAATTTGCATGAAATGGATTATTTTATTATTTAAATTGCAAAATTGAATGAAATTATTAATTTAGTTTAAGATCAATTGAAAAATCGATGAAAATAGAAAATTTCTAAAGTGCCCCTGAATCTTGATATTTCTACAAATTTAGCCAGATAAGTTCGTGTAATTTAATTATGTGATATAAGGAAATGTAAGTTGATGGTACGTGAAATATTAATATGATGAATTAACTAATTTATGTTTATGAAGAAGAGATAAGTGAATGATATTTATCATGGCATGTAAATATGTGATTGTCTTTAATATGTTAATACAAGGTAATTAAGTATGATGAAACTAGTAATAAATTCAAGTAAGACATGTCGAGAAAAATAAATATGTTTAAGGGACAATATGTTTGATTTTTTTTTTTGTTTCAAATATAAATGCTAGATGAATAAAATGTCTGATAAATAAATTTGTAATTCCGGTAATGCCTCGTACCCTATTCCGGCGTTGAATATGGGTAAGGGGTGTTACATTTAGTGGTATCAGAGCTATGGTTTAGTCGGTTCTCGGACCAAACGTAATATGTGTGAAGTCTAGAAATGTATGCCATTATTAATATATAATTTGAGATAATGTGATATCTTCAGACGTTGATGATATTTGTATCACTATTATTCAAACTTTATTATTATTATGTGTAATTTATTAATTATGTGTGGTAAGTATTTTAAGGTAAGTGTTTAGTAAAATGATAAATTTAAGATTGGGTACTGAAAATTGAGACTGATACTGAACTGAATTATGGAATACTGAATATTATTTTGAGTACTGAATTGAATTGTGAAGTTACTGAATATTGTTATGTGTATTGCATTAAACTATGAAATTATTGATGTAATGAATTGCTGCAATACTATGAAACTGGTTGAAATAAGAAGTGAAAATAGAATGAACTGGAAATTAGAAAGTTATTTAAATTACGTAACTGAATTATGAATTATGTGAATATTTGAAGGTATATTTATAGGAAACTAAAAGTGATTTGAATTGAAACAAATTGAATTAAATAAAGAAAATATGCGAGTAATTGAAATGTATATTGATTGAAAAGTAATTAGTGATTTTAAATTTGATTGGACAATAAATTAAAAATACGAATTGAATAAAAATGCATTAAATTATGAATATGTGTAAATATATGAATCGTGTATTGATTGAAAAGTGGTTGAAATTGAATCGAAGTCTGATTATATGTGAATATTTGAAATATGTATTGGTACTGAATTGTATACTGATTAGAAAATGGAAAAGTGAATTTGAAATAGGAAAAAAAAGATTTGAATACCCTATTAACTTATCGGGCTAGATTGGATACAAATGGCATGCCATAGGATTGGAAGTGTTCAGGGATTCTTCGACCTTAAGTCGATGAGACACTGGGTGTCATATTATTTACTTCGGATAGATTCAATAAGGTACTGGGTACCACTTTACTTCGGCTAGGCCGATGAGACACTGGGTGTCACTATATTTCTTCGGATAGTTTCGATGAGGTACTGGGTACCAATTTTCTTCGACTCTGCCGATGAGACACTGGGTGTCACTATATTGCTTCGAACTATCCGATGAGGCACTAGGTGCCAATCTGGTGTGTTTGGTTGGATCCGCGTATCCGCCAAAGTCCGAGTCTTGTTAATAGGGGTAGATATGAATATTAAGTGAAATTAAAATGAGAATTGATTTCCCTATTAACTTGTCGGACTAGTCGGATATAATTGGCATGTCATAGGATTTGGAAGAATACGAGATTTATCGGCTTTGCCGATCAGGCACTTTATGTGTCATATTTTTGGCACCTCGTGTGTCGTATCAGGCACCTCGTGTGTCGTTTAAGGCACTTATGTGTCGTATACTGATCAGGTACTATGTACCGTTTTAGGCACAATGCGCCGTACTGGTGTGTTTGGGTTGGAATCCGTGTATCCATCAAAGTCCGGATTGTTAATAGGGTGAATAACTGAAATGAGAAAAACTAAATAAATTTGATCGATTGAACTATTGAAAATATGAGTAAGAAATTATGAGTTGAAATTGTGAATCGAATTGAAATGTGAGAATTGAAGTATGAACTTAAGGTTCATAAATTTGTTAAAATATCAAATTATTATTATTGAAATCTGTTGAATAAGCGAAATGAGAAAATCGATTGAATTTGATCGGTTGAACTATTGAAGGTATGGAAAAGTGGAATTAGGAATTGAAATGTAAATTGAAATTGAGATATGAGATTGAAAACTTGAACCAAAGGTTTATGAATTGATTAAAGATAATGTAGATGGTATATGAGGCTATTTGATGAAAGACTATTGTTGAGGTATAAAATTAAAGTATAAATTAACACATATTGTTACATGTTTGATGTCTATTATTTAATATTAAATGTTAAATTTAAATTATGTGCATAATAAGTGAAGTATGAGGTAAGTGTTATTGTTGAATTAAATGGAAATTGAATTAAGTGATGGATAAATATTAGTATTGAATTGTATATTAATGAGAAAGTGAAATTAAATTTAGTTGTGAATAAATTGAAGTGAAATTGGAATTGAAAAAAAAAATGATATGTGAAGCACATAATAAGAATTATTAGTAAATTAAGAATGACTAGTAAATTTTGAAATATGTTACATATATTAAAGAAAGAAAAGATATAAACATACACGTTTTTAGTACAATGGTTAAATTGTAAAGTATGTAAAAGCATTATGTTAAAATTGTAAAAGTGATATGCGTGTATAATGTAATTTTCCCAAGTAAATGAGATTAGATCTACTAAGATATTAGTGGTATACCATTAAGGAACTCTAGCGCATTCTCTGATAATAACACTTTGGTACTCATCAAGTGCTATCTGATTAATAGTACATAATAATACACTTCTATATTTATTTCATATATCCTAAGTGTTCTGTTTAATCTATTGGACCTCTTATAAAAAAAAAGTAAGTAATTTTCGTTATAAAGTATGTTCGCAATATTGAATTAAAAATAAATTGCAAACTGAAAGGATATAGAATGGATATAAATGATAAACTAGATAAATATGTGTACAAAGGAGCTATAGAATTATAGAAATAATGAAGTTCATGATCAAAATAACAAGGAAATTTCGAGGACGAAATTTTTTTAGGGGGGAAGAGTTGTAACAGCCCAATTTCAATAGTATCGGAACAGTGATTCGAGATTTCTAAATCTGACGAAAAAGTTTGAAAACTTTGTTAATCGATAATTATAAGTTAAGTGTGATTTTAGAAATATTTTAAAATTAGTGAATTTTGTGAACTAAAAGAATTAATTAGAAAAATTGGGCCAAAAACGAGGTATTGAGACCTCAAATTCATAAAGTGAGCCATAAATATTTCTAAAAATATTTATGGAGTGTCATTAAGTTATTATTAAAGTTTAGTTGAGAAATTTTAACGTTTGGATATGTAATTAAATGAAAAGGACTAAATTGAAAAAGGTGTAAAAGTTGAATTATAGATTAAAAGAAATTATGAAGGATCAAATGGCAATTATACCATTTTGTAAAGTTGAGGCGCTTTAAGATTAAAATCTGAGATTTTTTTTAAAGTATATTATATATTATTATATTATTATATATATACAAACAAAAAACAAAAGGAAAAAGGGGGGAGAAACAGAAAAGAACCAGAGAGTAAGACGAAACAGAGAAGAAATAGGGGAGAAAGAAAGAAAAAGGAAAAATAGAAAGTTTGAAGCTTGGAAGATGATAGGTAAGTCAATTTAGCCCTTTTTACTTAATTTTGATGTTTTAGAAGCTTTAAAGCAAGATTTTGATGAAACTAAGTTGATATTTTGAGAGTTTTTAGGTTTTCAAGTGTAGTTGATGTTGAAAAAAAAGATGAATCAGGGATTAAATTGAATGAAATTTAAGTTAGAATTAGTAAGAGGATTAAAATGTAAAGTATGCTATAAGCTGTGTTAGAGGGATTAATTTGGAAGAAAGTAGAAATTAAAGTTTTAATATGAATATTAGATAGTCAAGTTGAATATGGAAGGAATTTATGAAGAAACAAAGTATGAATTAAGTTAAGAAAATAAGTAAACTTAATTAGGATTAAATTGTAAAATGAGTTATAAGAAAACAGTTTTGGGACAGCAGCAGTAAGGTAACTTTGAAAAATCACCAAAAATGGTAAAAATGGAATTAGAAGTTGAGTGAGATATGAAATTAAAGCTCATTGAGTCTATTTTCATAATAAAGAAACAGAGAAAGAAAAGAAATTCTGTATTTTGAGATATTTAGATTTTGGTAAGACTAGTTCAGAGTGATTTCGAGATCCCCTGTTCTGAATTGGAAAAATCATCAAAAATTGTATAAAAATAATTTAGGAAAATAATTTAGATGGTTAGATTCCTTAATGAGTCTAGTCTTATAAGAAATAAACTATAACATCATCTGAATCCTATATAAAAAGATAATTAATTTTTAGTGAAGAACGGTCGGAATTACCAGACAGCAGAACAGGGGTGAATTTAAAGAATAAACTGTACTAATTGGCGAAATCAAAATTCTGAAAATTTTATGGTAAGAAGATATGTGAGTCTAGTTTCAGGAAAGATTAACGGCTCTTCATTTGGAGTTCTGTAGCTCTGGAAATAAATAATTTAGTGACTATAACTCAAATGGACAGTTTTGAATATACTTATGAGTAATTAGTGAAATTATTGATAATGTTACTTATAGCATGTTATATACATTAAGGATGTGGAATGGAGAGGTGGAGGAGGAAAATATGTATGAATATTCAGCTAGTATGGCTAGTTTGTAATGTTTTAGGCTCAAGGACTAAATTGAATAAAAGTAAAATTTTATGATTAATTTTGTAAAAATGTGGAAATGACCAATTTGCATGAAATGGATTATTTTATTATTTAAATTGCAAAATTGAATGAAATTATTAATTTAGTTTAAGATCAATTGAAAAATCGATGAAAATAGAAAATTTCTAAAGTGCCCCTGAATCTTGATATTTCTACAAATTTAGCCAGATAAGTTCGTGTAATTTAATTATGTGATATAAGGAAATGTAAGTTGATGGTACGTGAAATATTAATATGATGAATTAACTGATTTATGTTTATGAAGAAGAGATAAGTGAATGATATTTATCATGACATGTAAATATGTGATTGTCTTTAATATGTTAATACAAGGTAATTAAGTATGATGAAACGAGTAATAAATTCAAGTAAGACATGTCGAGAAAAATAAATATGTTTAAGGGACAATATGTTTGATTTTTTTTTGGTTTCAAATATAAATGCTAGATGAATAAAATGTCTGATAAATAAATTTGTAATTCCGGTAATGCCTCGTACCCTATTCCGGCGTTGAATATGGATAAGGGGTGTTATATTTCACCCCTACATATTTTCAGCATATTTCCCTTTTATTGTTTTGTTATTTGCCATTAAATTAATTATTTTTAAATATATTTTTTTCTCCTTTGTTACCTTTTATTATTATTGTCATCATCATATCCTTTATATTTATATTATGTATATATTATGGTTTGTTTATATATATATATATATATATATATGTTTTTTAATACTATTATTTTAATATTGTTATTATTGTTTTATTATCAATACAATTTTTATTTCACTGTTATTTTTATTACTCCTATTTTACTAATATTATTATTATTATTTTTACTACTTGTTAATCAACATCTTTTATTATTATTTTTATTACCATTATTTGTGTATATATATTATTAGTACTATTATTATTTTTATTATTTACATTATTATACTATTCCATTACTAATATATTTTTTTACCACTATTATTTTTTCTTTACTATTATTCTACATATATATATTATTATTTTAATTATTGATATATTTTTTAAACCTATTATTATTCTTTTTATTATTTGTTTATTGGTATGTTTCATTTGGTTTGTTTTTTTTTTTTATCATATTTCATTTCTACCATTATTATCGTTATTCATGTTCGATCACTATAATATGGTTATATAAACTAGCATAGCAACTCGTTTTTTCACTTTATTTTTTAAATCATATCATATTTTATTCAATACATTATAGTTTTCGTTTCAAAAATAAGCAAACTCTCTGTGTTCTAAGGTTCGAAGGGAGTCGTACCCTAACTTACTGGGTTTCGATTTCTCTTTTCAAATCTAAAGGACCTATTACTTTCTTTTTTAAAAAAAGTTGAATAAATAAAAACTTATTCTCGAGAATTCGAAATCGTCGTGTCCTAACTCACTGAATGGGACGTTTTGTTATCTCGGGATAAGGATTTCAAAAACTAAAGGCAATACTCCGTGTTTGGTATTTTGGAAATCGAGCCCTAACTTACTGGGTTCCAATTTTTCATTAGACCCAAATAACCGAATATCCTTCTTAGATTTAAATACATCAATTTTGAAAGTCAAAGGACAATCTCAATTTTGGGGATTTGAAATGTCGTACCCTAACTCACTGGGCGTGACATTTTACTTCCTCGAGATAAGAGGGTCTAATTGCTCATATTTTATTCAAATTTTTGTTAAATATAAAGAATCGTATTTTAAAATTTTTCAAATTTTCGATATTAAGGACATTAATCAATCAACACGGTACCAAATTTGGGCGTTGCGAGGGTGCTAATCCTTCCTCGTGCGTAACCGACTCCCGAACCCGTTTCCTTAAAATTCGCAGACCAAAACGTTTTCAAAAGTGGCCCAATCACACTTCAAAAGAGATTGGTGGCGACTCCATTTTTATATTTTAAAGTCGGCCCGTTTTCAAACAAAAAAAAATGGTTTCGACATTAACAAAAGGTTACATGATTTCACTAGTTTATATGTCATAATCCATATGTTATAAAATTTTACAACATAAAAAAGTTACAACATTGAAATGACATATATCATGTCATTATACCGTCCCAAATATTACAAACACAAAAAGTTACCAAAATATCATCTACACAACCATGATTTTGTGGATTTGATTAATTGATGATTGACATTTAATAATTTTTTTAAATACCCATTTGATTAAATATAGTGTGTTAAATATATTCCTTTTTTTTAACATGATTTGTTTGTAGCATTTTACTTTTTTTTTTGTTTCGTTTGTTGAGATAAATTTTTTAGTGTTAATTATAATTTTTAATCAAACAATATAAGTAGTATAAAACATTGTTTAATTATAATTTTTAATCAGACAATCTAAGTAATATAAAACATTATTTGAAGAGAAAAATTAAATATAACATAAATTAAAGATATCGAAAATAAAAATAGTTTGATAATATATTAAAAGATTAAAATAGTTTTAAATGAAATATATCAAAAATAAAAACATATCGAAAATTAAATGTAACCAAAATGTTCTTGTTTAAAGTAAAAAGATCAAATCCGAAATGTAAATGTAGTTTAACATGTATATATTGTCTTCCCCATATTACTAGAAAAGAGTAATGGTATCATCATTGCAGTGGAGATATTTGTTTATGTCCGTTACCTGATATTTACTTGTCCACCTGCATCAGTAAACAATAAAGATGTTATCAAGACAATAAATTGACATCACTTGTGTTAAAATATTAAAGCTCCAAATGATAAAATTTCTCTTGCAAAAACACAACAAGCTTGTAATTACACAAATTAAGCATTCATTAAAAAAAAGAGATAATGTAGTTCTAATATGATGCCAGATACTAATGTACAAACCTCAGTGCATTTAAGTATGACTAAAAATAAGTCAAAACTCAAAACTGAAATCACAATAGTAGCATAACGCATAAAAGGCTGACTCAACCTAGGAAACATAGAAAACAGAAACATGTGAGAACAACCAAATGAAAATGGAATTAAATTATCAAAAAGTCTTTTTGAAATGAGACTTTTTGCCCATTCTGATATCTGTACAACTCAATTTCTACATAAACTTGCATTTTTATTTGCAAACTTAAATACACTCTTTTCACAATATTGTTAAAATATACTAGAGAATAGCATTTCACAGCAAAGACTCTCTAGAGCTACCTAGACATAATATATCAACATGTGACAAGACTGTTCTATTTATACTAGTAATGGGTTTACGTTTTGAGGATGTAGAAGGTTAGGTTAAAGAATCAAAGATTATCAGATATAGATTATTTTTGTTCCTTGTAATAGATGTATTTTATCTTATATACTTTATCCTTTCACCTATTCTTTTACATCCTGATCATGTCGACCCATTAACAGTATAAAACAAAGTGTCAGCATCACTGAACTTTATCCTATTATTCACATACTATTTAATTTTATATGGTCATAAATAAGCTCAAATTAGATCGATGGCACAAAAACAAGAACCTATTTATTGACCTCCTCAGGCAAGCCCTCATTGAGTTGTGCACCCTCTAGAATTTCTTTTAATATATTTCACTTACGCACCAGCCATAACATAGCAGTCTTCAGATCCTTTTTGTCAAATTTTAACATCTTACCAACATTGAACACACTAAAGATTGCTTAAATATGTTAACAGAACAAATACCAATCATAACAATTTCCACCAGCTCTTGTAAAAATGGAGAAAGCATCACACACGCAATTAATCTAGCAGATATAGCATAGAAACACAATACTAAAAGATCCTTAAAGCATATATCTTATCGCTTTCTTAACTATTCTATGTCAAGCAATTGATCTTGGCAAAACCTATGAAATGGGTGCACTGAGTTACATCTAGACAAAATCATACATAAATAGACAGAAGAATCTGCACTAAAATATCCCAAATAGGTGCACTGTGGAGCTTTAAGGTCCTTTTATTTGCAGCAATAGTAATTCATTATCATCTACAAACTTGATTGCTAAAATTATAATAAAAAAAACAGAACAAAAATACCATTAACAAAAAAGATTAAATTTGTGAAGCACTTGTTCACCGGCTCTGACAATGGCGAGAATACTTGAACTATACATCATTTCAACAATAATAAAAGCTCCAACAGCTACCAAATAAATAACAAAATTTTAAGACTAGATGGATGCTCCAATGTGGTATTTACACTCTGCCTACAGACTTGGTCAGTTTCCAACTCAAAATTTTGCATAAAAAAGACAGTCAAGAAATAAGCAGATAGGTTTTAGCTCTTACACGACAAGGGCACAAGAATAAAAGCATGAAATTTGCAGGCAGGGGAATGTTATAATCAACAAAATGTTAACCAATACTGTGAACAAAAAATGATTCATAAGCAATACTCACATGAAGTAAAAGAAAGCTTTGGGGGGTTTCTTAGGCATTTTAGCATCTATTTTTGTTTTATTCTTCAACTTCGATTTGGGTCTTGACTTCGACTTGGGTCTCTTTTCTCTCTCGCTGACAACACTCTCTTCAGCTGTCTTCTTCATTTTCTCACTTAATTTTATCCTTAACGCCATTTGACTAACAATTTTTTTTTCAAGCAAAAGTGTCTATTGTTAACCCCAAAAATTCCTAACAAGCAAAACAAACTAAGAAACCATAAATTATTCTGCAAAAAATACTATAAAGCAAAAGGGTAAGAGAGAAATACTGATTAGAGGCTGTTGATGGGTTCTTAGCAGAAGTAACGGAGGTTGAAGATGAACGATCATTTTTCGACTTTGAAGCTTTCTTAGCCATTTTTTTCTCCTTTCTATTTCTAAGATAGGTAGGAGATGGAGACAAAGACCCAGAGCTTGTGCTTTGCTTAGTGTTGGCTGGCTCTCACCAGTGAAGTGGTTGCCACCACAACTCGACTGTTTCCGGTAGGAAGGAGCTGGGATTTGGACTTCCACAGGCGAGGGTCAGTGCCAAATTGCTAATGTATTGCTCTCAGAGATTAAATGAAGAAAAGAAACGTAGGAGAATATGAAGCTAAGGGTACAAAAGCCTTTGCTTTAGTTTCTAAGTACCCAAATGTAAGAAGGAAAAATCATAAAGAAGAAAAAAAATTACCTCTGCAATCAATGAAAAAAAAAAGGGAAACCTAGGAGAAGATGAAGCTGAGGGCAGAAAATGGAAAATAGGAAAAACAAAATCGAAAACCGCGGATGGAATCCCTATCCAGCGCTGAAGGCAATGAATGGCTATTACAGCCGATGGGTGTAATAGGGCCTGAATGGATTCAAGCTGTAATGCCATTACAGCCAACCAAACTAATGTTTGGTGGTGGGCCCACCGAATTGGAGGAATGCATTCTTATTCCGCCAACCAAATATGCTGTAAATTTTTTTTTATATAATTTTTGTAAAAAATATGATCATCAAAAATATTAAAAATATTAAAATAGATGTTTTTCAAAAAATTGAGAGTAAGTTAAATTTTTTTTATACTTTAATAATATTAAGATAGGTATAATTTAACTAGTAAATACCTATAAACTAGTAATAAAATTAACAATAAAATAAAATATATATAATATATAAACAATAACAACAAAATAATAATAACATATTAGTGAAATGACATCAAAATAGTGAGAAAATAGTTTTTTTTTTTTTTGCAAATTCAAACAGAGCTCAGGTAAGAAAAACTTATCCGAAACCCGACCTATTTTCTAAATGGGTCTTTTTTTTTTTTTATCAAAATCTATTTTCGAATTTATATTTTTATCCATTTTTCTTAATGATTCTCTTTAAAGAACAATTGAAAAGGGAAATGGTTTCGTGCTGGCCTATTTTCCGGGAATCCGATTCCCACACCCGAAATGACCCTTTAATCTCTACCCGCCATATTCATAAATCTTAGATTGCGAGGATAATAGAAATGAAGAAGATTATTAAATGCACTTTAATAAACATCTTTAAGCCTATATCCACATGATTTTTAACGTATTTTGCTAAGACATGGGAGCTGAGTTTGTACTAATGTGTTCCTTAAGCATAGGATACTTTATATTAGTTTTGCAGAAAATACCTTGTAGTACTACTTTAAAACAACAACAAAAAAGGAATTTTCTAAATGCTTAATGGTCTTCCTACAAAACGGTCAACTCTCTCTTCGGGAGCGAAGTCTCAAAATCAAATTTGAATTGTAAAATTTTAAATAAATTAAAATATAATTTTATCATTATATTAATTTATAATTTGTTAAATTTTAATAGGATTTTAAAATAATTTTATCATATTTAGAGTCAGTGTCTTTGTCTATCCTTTAAATTCGTCATCATTTTTATAAACTATCCAGCGATCGAATTATTCATCTAGTTTGATAGACATAATTGGTGCAAAAAGAATCTTCATTAAAAAAATGTTAAATTTAGACTAATCGGACTCAAATTAAAATTAAATAATAAAAAACAAATTAAATATAATTATATAACTACAAATATCCATGTAATAATACTTCTAATGTTTTCTATTATCATTTGAACAATATAATAAATTAACAAATTAAATTATAGTATATTCAAACATGATTTTTTTTTAGAAAAAAGTCGAACTCACTTCTGATTGAATTTGAGATTTTATTAAAAGAATATAATTTATACTTTCATTTCATTTAAAGGTGTTTATAGGTCGAATTAGATCGAAACTTGAATTTAAAATTTTTTAAGCTTAATTATTCTACCAAAGATCTCATATCACTGTTTAAATTAATAAAAAATATATTTATAATAATACTAATTTTTTCATCACTGCATTTATATCAATATTTATATATTTTAAATAAAAACATTTCAAAAACTATTTTATTTACATTTGAATTAGGCACCACCATTAAAAAGTTTATTGTCCAAGTTTAACATAGCTCAAACCAAACTAATTAAGTCGGATTTTTGAAATTGTGTGATTTAAGATATTAAATTATTTAGAATTGTTTATTCAAGTTTTAATTTGTTTGAAATTTCTATGTTTAAATTGTTAGGAATACTTAATTTTTTGTGATTTTTTTTATATTTAGTTTGTTTAGATTATTATTTATTTATTATTTAATTTTTTTTGTTATTAGTTGTGAATAAATTTTATTCAAAATTGATTTATATTATTTTTAAAATTTTAATTTTAACGGATTCGGTTTTGCAATTTTACGGATTTAGATAACTGATAATTAAATTTAAATTTGGATAATAAAACTGAGATAATTTGTAGATTCAAAATTTTAAATAAATTTAAATTCAGATAATCTCAAATTTGTAGATAGCGGATCTGCTACTATCCTAACTTCTATAAGCTTGAAATTCCTTATTGGTAATTTGCATTACCTGATCATATCAACTTCAAAGTCGTTATTAAAATCAAAACAAAGTTGGTATGAACTAATTAATGAGATTTCTAAAAAATTATAGGAATCAAGTAGAAAGTATATTAATGGTCCTGGATTAAGACCTGATTCTTACTTAAGTCAGTCAAAAATTAACTCAACTGGAAAGCCCCACCCCTCCGGCAACAACAAAGACAAACAAAAGACGTAGGGTCTGTTATTCTGTGTTTAAAAAAAAATATTTTTGGCTTCAAAAGTATTTTTAGAAGAAAAATTGTACAGAACAAATTACTTTTGGCTGAAATTTTTGGCTTTTTAGAAGTACTTTTAAAAAATACTTCTGAAAAGGAGAAGCTAAAATTTTTAGCTTAAGATAGTACTTTCCTTTTTTTTATTGGTGCTTAATTACAAATGTGTTAAAATCATTAATTAAAAATAAAAAATATCTTTCAAAATACTAATTATAAATTTTTAATGGTTATATTTAAATATTTAAAATGTAGTTTATACTAATTAAATTTTATAAATAATTAATATTTATTACTTAAAAATATTTAAAATTTATATTTCATATATTAAAATATTAACAAATTATAGTAATTTTTTATATTCTTACTAAAATATAATAATATTAACTAATTTAAATGCATATTTGTTACTTGATAATAATATGTCTAAAATGGATATTTTATTTCTCAAAATCACTTTTTAATAGTAATGCTAAACACTCAAATTTTAAACTAAATTTTTTAAAAATATTTTTCCACATCATTTTTTTAATAGCAATCTTCAAAAGTATTATTAAACTAACCCGTTGATGAATTTATCAAGCTATCAACAAACTGTCAAATCCTTTAATGAAGAAATGAATGGCATCAAAGGTCTGACCTGCCTCGATATTTACACACAAAAGTAACCGGTTTTATTGAGCCTAAAAGAACAACTTGTTGAGGCAAACTGCTGGACCAAGCTATTAAAGCCTGCATCTCCGACACAGTTATCCATCTTGAAGGGCCCTAAGAATTGGGCTTCACATACTTAATTCGTAATCCCTTGTTCAAAAGGCTAAGTGAGGCATAGGGTTTCCCCCTTTTACATGCCTTAAGAAAGAAGCCTAATTACCCAGATTCATGAGGATCAATCTTCTCAAGACTTAGGCCCATTCATGACCTATTTGAAAATCATCAATGCTCTTGCAACGGTGAGAACCCAGAATCCCCCCACTGACTTGTTTATTCATTTTAACAGAAAAAGGCTATGATATAGTTTTGCTATTACGTTTTGTACCAGCCTCTCTTTTTATCGAGGGGAAAAGCCGAAAGGGAAAAGAAAACGCCAGCTTTGATTAATTGAAGAAGTAAGCAGTTAATGGTTGCAGATGCAGAAGAATAAGCTCGGCCACCATCTTTTATCTCTAGCGAGACACTACTCCAGAGTGGCTCCGCCTCCACCTGCGTATGCCGACCCAGTCATCCGTGTCTCTAATAACGTGGCTTACTTGGGCAGTCCTAAACAGGGTCCAAAGCCACGCCAACTCCTTTCCTTGCCCCCTTTCCCTGGTCAACATTTGCCCGGAAAGAACTCTGCTACTGGTCGTGTCACTGCTATCAGCTGGCTCAAATATTACTTTGATGAAATTTCAGACTCCGCCATTCAGTCCCATTTTAACAAGGGCCTCGTAAGTATGCCAAACTATTTAATTTTCTTTTATAAATATAAAGATATCCATTGCTTTGCTCGATGCTTTAGGCCAATTAATCCTCTCTGCTGCTTACCTTTATCAGCATTCAATAGATGTATGTATGTCCTTCTTGTTGTAGGTTGAGATCGAATCCTCAAATCCTAATGCAGCCGGTTCTTTCATAGAAAGGGATGGGCAAATGAAATCCTTGAGAAAGGTACTGATTCTAAGCATGTTACCCTTAATCTCAGAGTTTTACTTAAAAAATTAAAAGAAATTGCCTTTTTTACTTGGGTCCTTGTCTATAGTATGCCCTTATGTGGGGGTTTAATTACTCTGCACTTATACAGCTTACCTACAGATCAAGCATAATGAGGTGGTGGAAGTAGGGGCAAGAGTTTGGGTACCTGTATCCATTGCGGAGACTCGAGTCTCCAAGAGATTTGACTGTATACCGAGTGGGACTCTTCATCCTAATGCTGATGAGATTGACTATTTGCGAAGGCTTGTCAAGTACAAGGCATGTGTTGAGTTTAACTGCTTGTTGGTATCTTTTATCAATCTCTTATTGACAATTGTATATGTTTGTGCTTGTTTGCAAAGCTGTAAGTTGATGTGTGTCCTTCTTAACTCCTATATTAGTTTTCACTTGATGGATTATGTGCTCTGAGTTTTTTGCTTGATTCTGAATTGTTTTTCAAGTTGTTCCCGTTTTTATTATTGCTGTTTAATGTTTCAGGACTATGCTATACTTGTACTAAATAAACCCCCCAAGCTGCCAGTAAAGGTTTGGTCACATTGTTTAGGGCATTTGTGTTGTTTTCTCTGTATATTGTGTTTCCTCTTACTTTGTTTTGTAACAATATCTTCAGGGAAGTCTGCCTGTGCATAACAGCATGGATGCATTAGCAGCGGCAGCTTTGTCTTATGACTATGATGAGGGTCCTAAACTGGTACGCTCATTTTTTGTAGATTATATGGTGAATGCCTTTACCATACCTGGTTTCTTTTTTGTCATTATTATCGGCATATATCAGTAGTAGTTAAAAGTTCAGTGCTTTTCATGATAACCCGGTATATGATAAAAAAATTGGCTTGAATGCTTAAATTTTGGATTTAAGCTGAAGATGAGCGTCCTTGTTTGAGAGAAACATTAGGATCATGGTGGAATATATGGGATGAATTATCGCCTGGCATCACACTTGTAGGTAGATAGATTTTAATGTAGTTGCACTTTTATATGTTTCCTCTCGTCTCTGTGTGCATGCAGTATGCACACAAGCACCCATTTCTGTTTGAGTTTATAATTCTTCTTGAAAGGTTCTTGACTTCTTCTTAGACATCCATATCATGGTATTTGATTTTTATTTTTATTTGCTTCAATCATGCAAAGAAACCATGTCTCATTATTTCATGGGAGGAACATATATTTTTCTGCTTACTTGGTTAAAACTATATCAACCTTAAGGGACATGTTTTGAAATAGGATCAAGAATGAACCAATTTTTTTTTTTTTTTTTTTTTTTTTTTTTTTTTTATGTCTTCTTTCCTTTTTCATTATCATTTATTGAAGTTTCCAGTTAGTTGGACGTCTTATATATTTTATCAAGTTGAAGTAATTTTAGTTTATTTCATTGGTTCATTGAGGTTAAACTGTAAATCTTGAGAGTAATGAAGATTAAGATGTTAATAACTTTTTGAGGGTTGATGATGCTTCTTATTCAACTAATTGTTGAAAAGGACATAAGTGGTATGTTGAATTTTTGTGTACTTGGGGTGAGGCTCAGTGGATTAAAGTTATATGTCCAAAAATTTTCTTCTAGTTGTAAGTGAAATGTAGTTTGTAGCTATTAATGAGTTGTGATTTAATTTAGAGTTTTCTTTTGCTTGCTGGTAAGCCATTTTTCTCCATCTTTTCACTTAGGCTGCTTTTCTTGTCAACTTCTGTCAGGTGCATAGGCTTGATAGAGAAAGCAGTGGTCTCCTCTTAATGGGAAGAACTAAAGAAAGCATGAGTCATCTTTATTGGCTGTTCAATGACATAAATCCAGCAAAGTCCTCATGTAAGGTACATGGACCCTAAGGAAAACAAATTGTCAAATGCCTGCTACCTATATTCCATCTTATTGTTATTATGCTTTTTGTTTAGTTAGCGCAATGGCTGCCAACTTGTACAGCATTATAAACTGCTGGTTGAACACTTTTGTTCTTTTAGTTTACAAATATTCTGTTGGCAAATTTAGGCCTGGAATGATGCTTGTGATGCAAAGTTTCAGCGCTATTGGGCATTGGTGATAGGCACTCCAAAGGAGAATGAAGGCTTAATTTGTTCTCCTCTTTCAAAGGTTCTCTTTTGCCAATTAGTCTCTTTGCCTCTACCTTAACTAGCACTTTAATCATGTACCTTTTGTTGTTTTTTTTTTAGATTCTTCTTGATGATGGTAAGACTGAGAGGGTCATCTTGGCTCAAAATGTGGGTTTAGAACCTTCTCAAGTGGCTGTGACTGAATATCGGGTATTAGGTCCTATGATAAATGGATGCTCGTGGGTTGAACTGCGCCCACTTACTAGCAGGAAGCACCAGGTACCACATCTCTCTCTCTATTTCTTTCTCTGCCTTCTTATTCAAGTGATGTATGAAGGCAATTTGTAGTTTTAGAATCATATAGAGAAGGTGACAACTATAGTCTGCAAAGAATGTGTATACACGCTTACCTCCACAAACAGGCTCTTGATGATTAGGGAAGGAAATAGGAGCTTATTCGGGGGTGAAAGGGGGGGGGGGATTGACTTTTTGTAGTCCAGAAGTAGCTGGCAAATACCAATAAGGCTATAATGAATCTGTCTGTGTCCTACCTTCAAAGAGTTTTTACTTCTCCTATCAGGTCATCAATTATAACTAATCTCTTGTACTTCTGATTTTGTTCAGCTCCGTGTCCACTGTGCAGAAGCTCTAGGGACTCCTATAGTTGGTGACTATAAGTATGGCTGGTTTGTTCACCGGAAATGGAAGCAGATGCCTCGAGTTGATATTGAGCCAAGGACGGGAAAACCGTACAAGTTACGAAGGCCAGAGGGTCTGGATGTTCAGAAAGGAAGTGTGTTGTCCAAGGTTCCCTTGTTGCATCTGCATTGCAGGGAGCTTGTACTTCCAAATATTGCAAAGTTCCTTCCACTGTTGAGTAATAATGCAGAAACCCTGTCTCCTGGACTAAGTGGCAAGCCTGATCTCCTGCGCTTTGTTGCATCAATGCCTAAACACATGAAAATTAGTTGGAACTTGATGTCATCCTATTTAGTGTAAATATCCAAGATTTCAACTTTGATGGTCTCATCTTTACATTCATTGATTTTATCTTCTGCTGCGACTTCAATTTTGTTAAGATCATTACAAATTTAGATCTAGGTTTTTTTTTTTTTTTTTTTTTTTTTTTCAGTGTGGGCAAGGATTTTTGTAATTCAAGATGGTTAGATCTGGTTTGGATTATTATTTATTTAATAAAAAAAAGTTGATTGTAAAAATATGTAAATGTTGAGATATGATTATTTTTAATATTTATTATTTTTAAATGATGAAACGGGCTTTCAGATTTGATCCAATTTGGATCAAGCTTGAATAAACAAAAGTATAATTCTTTGGGCATGAACACTTCTATTTTGATCCATCTATAATTTGAGAGATTTACAAAGAATGAAAATATAATATTTTCATTTAAAATGTTAGTTTTCTCATTTTCATTAATCGATGTCTAAAAAATCAAAATTTATGCTTGATGAACATAAATTTTAAAATTTATTTTATTGAGGATTATATCAAAAAAAAAAATTATTTTATTGAGGCTATAAGTTATTTTCTTTGATAAAACAAATAGACATAAGTAGATCTTATAATGTTTTTTTTTGTTAGTTATTTTAATATACTATAATATTTGTTCGTTTAACCATAAAAGTATTTGAAAACAATTAAAATTCAAGAATATCGTTTATATTTTTTGTTCGAAAAATAAAAATATATTCATTTTTAAGTATTTCTATGTTGTTTTTATTTATTTTAAAAACTATAATTGCAAACATGAAGATGATTGAAACTGTTTATTTACTTTAACTTATATGATATTAAAAATTCTATGAATTTAAATTTTTTTAGGGTCTTTGAATTTAATTTTAAAATCTAAATATTCTCATTTATGAAATGATTAATTGATTTATGAAAATGAGAATATTTAGATTTTAAAATTAAAAATTCAAAGACCCTAAAAAAATTTAAATATTCTCATTTTTATTAAATTTTTATAAGATTAAATTGGATATAGTCACATGTTTTTTAATTGATTTATGAAAAATTAAAAATTAAATAAATAAGACAAAAAAAATTCTTAATTGGAATTAAAAAATTTTACTGTAGCCAACTTAAAACTTTGGATAAACTACTAAAATAGTCTTTTTTGTTTGGCTTAGGTTACATATTAGTCACTTATGTTTGAAATATTATATTTTAGTCACTTATGTTATCGTATTGTAACATTTTAGTTACTAATAGTTAGTTGTCGTTAACGGTGTAATGGTAAGCTGACGCAGCACATTAAATCATCATTTCAAACGAAGATTTTAGGTTGAATTATACAATTGGTCCCTATATTTTTTTTCGTTTTGAGCAAATTAATTATTTTCTTTTATGTTATTTGAACTTTCTTTTTATTTTTTTATTTTTTATTTTTTTTATTTTTTCCCATTCTATTTTCCTTCTCTCTCTGTTTTACTCCACTCTCCATTTATTTTAACGTAATTTTTTTATATGTTTTTCATTTGTTAAAACTAGTCCCTATACTTATATTTTTTTAACAATTTAGTTTTTTTTCTTTTTCTTTTTCTTTTCTTCTTCCCCTCTATTTTTCTCTCTTCTCGTATTTTTCACTGCAGAAACAAATTCTTTGCCCACCAAATAAACCAAGTCCTTGTTTTTTTCACATGATTCATAAATTGAATTTAATTGAAAATCGAATATCAATCATTCTTAATCAAATATTGATTTGAATATAACCTAATTTTGAAACTAAAATTAGATATAACTAATCAATATAAAAATCATTTTCCTTAATCAAATCTAAACATAAATTGAATTTTTACATTCAAAATAAATTTTTTCGTTTCCAAACTTTTACAAAATCGTGTAGATTATTCATTTCCTTTTCTTTTATTTTCTAACGAATAAAATTAAGCAAACGATAAAATTAATCTAAACCTTTTTGGATACTCTCAAGTAAGCTTGATTGGAAGTCGAGCAATGATGAACCGAAGAAAGAAAGGGAGCATGGAATCAAATTGGTTTGGATAAAGTTGAAGGTAAGTTTCGTATGGGGTCGTTTTAATCATTGAAAGTGTAGAGCTCATTTGAAATATACATGAAACAATGTAGTTTTGAGAGGGCAAGAATGTTGTAGGTAAGATAAATAAGGTGGTAATGGGGGTTGGTTTGGAGGTTAAGGGAACGAGCTCGAGAAACTTTGTTGAGAGTGAACTACCACAAGTCACGATTAACGACATATTCGAGTGAGGCGAGCTTGTGGACTAGGTCATTAAGAGATCCAAATTGGTTCATTAAAACGATGATGAACAATGAGAGTTTATAATTGTAGGGTGAGAATATGCGAAAGAAGTTTGATTTTGATTTCAACTTTTGCCTTTTTTTCCATAAACATAAAAAAAATTTAACAAATGGAAAATATAGAAAGTATAGAAAAACTACATTAAAAAATATGGAGAATGGAAGAAAACAGAGGGACAAGTAGAAGAGAATGGAAAAAAAAAGAAAAAAAGAAAAGTTAAAAGAACATAAAAGAAAAAAATTAAATTTCTCAAAATAAAAAAAATATGAGGATCAATTGTATAATTTAATATAAAATTTTCATTTGAAATGATGATTTAATGTGCCACGTTAGCTTACCGTTATACCATTAACGAAAATTAACGACTTAGTGACTAAATGTTACAACACGTTAACATAAGTGACTAAATCGTAGCATTTCAAACATAAATAGTTAAAATGTAACATGTGGTAAACAAAAATGATTATTTTAGCAGTTTACCTAAAACTTTTTAACGATGGTTATTTATCCAACGGTCTGTGTTGAAGCCGCCGAATAAAAGGACGAGATTACACTTGCACTGCACGCACTTAGCCAAAAACATTTTGTTTTGAACGATAGCCAAAAACATTAAAAAAGTGAGACACTAGGGTAATACCAAAATTTGGATTAGCCAACTTTGTATTGTAAACCCTTTGCCAACGCCGTCGCAGTATTCTCTGAACCGATGGCGGACCAATCTCCTGCGGATCAGACCCCACCGTCATCCGGCATGCAGTCTCTCTCCGTCGATTCTCAACCTCCCTCCTCCTCTTCAACTCCACAGTGAGTCATTTTCGTTGTAATTTTAGTTTTTTGTTTTGCTGTTTCTTTATAGGTGGAAATCGAGTAAATATATTTATATATTTTGAAATCATTGTTTCAGGATGAGTTTAGAAGAAAAGTTTAAGATTATAAGAAGTGTAGGGGAAGAATGTATTCAAGAGGATGAACTGCTAAATCTTCTAAATCACAAACCTGAACCCATTTGCTATGATGGCTTCGAGCCTTCTGGCAGAATGCACATTGCTCAGGTATTCTACTTATTTTTTTTTCATTTTTAGAATCTTTAAGTATTTTTTCCCTCAAAATTTTCTAGTCCTCTTATATTGAATTCTCTGTAGATGTAGGGATTGAATCTCAGAATTGAACCAACTCTTTGATGGATTTAATTTATACAGAAAAGCTAATTATAGGTTTGTTTATTTATTCCTAACACATCATAACAGATTGAAATTTGAGAATTTAACTTTATTCTGATTATTTGACTTCAAAGTTTTAGCTTCTTCGTAGTTATTTTATTGATTTAATTATTTTTTTTTAACAATTGCTATATGCATATTTCCCTTTCAATAAATTTATGCTGTTTGCTGCATTTGTTTTCAGATCTAAGTTCTAACATGCTTCTTTCATTCACTTTGTTTATTCATATACTGTGGCTGTACATTAGATTTATTGTGTTTCTTTTTAAATGTTTTCTCCCTCTTCCACTGAATTTTCTTTTGTTGTTTGTGGTAAACAGGGAGTTATGAAGGCAATAAATGTTAACAAACTGACCTCTGCTGGGTGTAGAGTAAAAATCTGGATTGCAGATTGGTTTGCACAGCTAAACAATAAAATGGGTGGTGACTTGAAGAAAATCAAAGTAGTTGGACAGTATTTGATTGAAATCTGGAAGGCAGTTGGCATGGACCTGAATGAAAAGGTTGAATTCTTGTGGTCTTCAGATGAAATTAACTCCAGGGCATCAGAGTATTGGCCACTTGTGATGGATATAGCTCGCAGAAACAAGCTGCCCAGGATAATGAGGTCTGGGGCTAATAAGATCTTTTTGCTTTGTTTTATTAATATTTGTAGTAATTCTTTTGTTGACTCCGGCTACAAAATGTGTTTTTCTAGGTGTTGTCAAATTATGGGCCGTAGTGAGCAAGATGAGTTGTCAGCTGCCCAAATTCTTTACCCATGCATGCAGTGTGCTGACATATTTTTCCTTAAGGTGATTCTGCTTTGGATTTTATCCTTTCCCGATTCTGAGGCTTTTAGAGAACTTTAGGTAGATTTATAAGTAAATCTCAATAAAAGTGCGAGTGTCACTCTGTTTCAAGTTACTTCTACAAATTACTCAATTTCTTAACCATATAAATGCTTATTAGGCGTATTTTCTAAGTGATATCCATTGTTTCATTTTCTTTTTCTAATTGAGAATTTTCATTAGGACATCATTTGGTATCCTTTTGTTGGAGTAATTGGATTTTTTTTTTCTCAATGTGTCCAAATAAGTTCCAATTTCTGATTGAAGATTCAGATGTACTATTATATGCCTCTACAGAGCTTTTTTAAGTTTGACCGTTTAAGTAGAGAACAACTGTTAAGGATCTCCAGCATTGTTGCTATTGATCTCCTTCCATTTTTCTGCAGTTCATTCTGGACTATTTTTTACAAGCTGTACCCTTGCTTGTGTACATTCTATGTTTTCTTGTAGGTTATAATGTTAATTCAAACTTTTATTTATCTAAAGCTACTGTAATTGCTTTATGTGGACAGGCGGACATTTGCCAGTTAGGCATGGATCAAAGGAAGGTTAATGTGCTTGCAAGAGAGTACTGTGATGACATTAAGAGGAAAAACAAACCAATTATTTTGTCTCATCGTATTGTCCTACTTCAATATCTATTTTGGTTCTTTTGCTCATTTTCTTTTTCCATTTATCTTAGTTGCTCTTGGTTTTCATGATGTGCAGATATGCTTCCTGGTCTCCAGCAAGGACAGGAGAAAATGTCCAAAAGTGATCCATCATCATCAATCTTCATGGAAGATGAGGAGGTAGTCTGTCTTTGACTGGGTTGATTAATAATATCTGGGTTGCCTTTCTAGAAAAGAACTCAGAGTCTGATGAGTGGCCAGAATCTTTGAGTCATGTACTGAATACTTTCTTATGATTCGTGATATAGGCAGAAGTGAATGTGAAAATAAAAAAGGCATACTGCCCCCCTAAAATTGTTGAGGGCAATCCGTGTTTGGAATACATCAAGTACATCATATTCCCATGGTTTAATGAGTTCAGGGTGGAGCGCAATGCAGACAATGGTGGTGACAAGTTAGTGGTTCCATACCTTTTCACTTATATTCCAGCATAAGAATGGATGGGCCATTTTGGAAATTAATGCTTATGCCTTCACATTGGAAGTTTCAGAACTCCTTTAGGCTTTAATTCACTTTATTTGTATAACAAGCTATTTGTTATCTGTTATTATCATGCTATTTTAGAGTGGTATAGCACTAATGTGTTTATCATTTCATTCAGGACTTACAAGGATTTTGAGGAGCTTGTTTCTGACTATGAGAGTGGAGGGTTGCATCCTGGCGATTTGAAACCTGCTCTTTCTAAAGCTTTAAACAAGATACTACAGGTAAGCATGTTTTTACCTTTTGCTTTTATCTCCCTCCTGCTGTTAATAACTAGGTAATGCATGAAGAAAATACCTAAAACCCTCTGTCAACACTATCCTGGTTAAACTCTACAATTAGCTACACCTGGCTTTGTATTAGCTTTTTTCACCTTACCAAAAAGGGTGCTTAGGAGTATCAACTGTGTTTGTTAGAAAGTGCAAAGCTCAAAAGATTTTGAATTGATGTCTTTTTGTTGTAGGCGCATGCCTTAACAACACACTGCATTTAGTTTCTGCTGTTAATAACTAGGTAATGCATGAAGAAAATACCTAAAACCCTGTCAACACTATCCTGTTGCAACTGACTCCAGTCACTGGCAGGCAAATTTTTCGGTTAAACTCTACAATTAGCTGCAACTGGCTTTGTACTAGCTTTTTTCACCTTACCAAAAAAGGCGCTTAGGAGCATCAACTGTGTTTGTTAAAAAGTGCAAAGCTCAAAAGGGTTTGAATTGAGGTGTTTTTGTTGTAGGCGCATGCCTGAACAACACACTGCATTTAGCTTCTGGGTTTTATTTTTCTTTTTCCTATTTTTAATGTTACAATCCTGCATCCATGGAAGCTAAATTTGTTGCACAGGACCCTTAGTATAAGGGTAGGTAAATATGTCAAAAAGTTTTTAGTATATATATACACCAAAACAAATTTGTGCAGAGTAATGTCTTGATGGACCTTGCGAAGTCATTTAAGTTTACACTTTATTTCATTTTATTTTCTAATTATGTATTGAGAGAGACTTATTTTGTTCTGAAGTTGTATTCTTCATGCTAAATAGAGTTTATTTACTTGGATAAAGATAAATTAACCCTTACGGTCTTTATTTTTCTTCTACAATTATTTGAGCTGAAAGACTTGTACAAAATGATCAAATTATGAAATAAATAAAGATGAGAAAGTATAAACTACATTATGAGTTTATTTGCTTGTAATGTTAAGTTTGGTAATATAAATTTTGAGTATCAAATAGAATGACATTTTCAAGAATTTATGAAAATTTGCTTATTAACGAGATGGAAAGTTCTTGAATGAATGATTATTCGGCTACATACCGTGTCACTCCATGAGTATGCTGTTCCTTCTTTCCCATTATTCTAGCTAAAGGTTGGCAAACTAATTGGGAGTAATGGGGTAGCATGAGACAAATCCTTTTTGACTTGTTTTCATTGTTGCTCTGTTTTATGTTTTTGTGCTTGTGATCATGTTTTGTGGGACACTAAAATTTGGGAGAAGGGGATCGGTTTATAGGATTTGAACCCTGGACTTTGATGCAGACTTTTCACATGATTCCTTCACAAGTCTTTTTATCACTAGATGAGTAGCTTGTGGGCATTTTGGTTCATGGCTTCTCATCTTTTGCATCTGAGGTGCTGTTGTTGGAAGCTTAATGCCATTGAGCTTTGTCATAATATTCCTTCTACTCAATGTTGAACTCATGAAAGATCTTGTCATGGCTTTATAATGCTGTGGGCTAAATCATGTAAAAGATGCGGTTTCTCATGTTATATTTGATGATTCTAGTGGTGCAACTTACTTACAACAGTCGTGGAACACCTTATTTTGTTTTCATGCCTATGAACTAATTTTCTTTGTGAATCCTTTATCTACAGCCGGTTCGTGATCACTTTAACAAGGATGCTAAGGCCAAAGATCTGCTCAAACGGGTTAAGGTATTGATGAGTATTTCTTGATTCCATGCATTTTAGTTAATGATGTTTTCATGAGGCATGCTATGCTTGACTGGCTATGCCAGTATTTTCAGCTTGTCAGACATCGTTCTTCATCTCTCACAGCATATGAAACTTGACTTTTTAATATTCTGAATGATGCAGAGCTACCGTGTCACCAAGTGACCTCGATGAAGATGATTATCAACTTCTGCCCTCAGGATTAAGTAACTTTTAGTTTTGTTTTATTTATTACATAGCGTATTCAAATGAAAACTTGATCATGCGTGTTATATACTTGTTATAGATATACCTCAGCCAGAAGTTTGATTTGGGTATTAATTATTGCTACCCTCTATTGCAAGATGGATTATTGAACTCAATCCTTGATTTTTAAAAGGCATATATTGTCAATAATATGATCAGGATGAGTAGTTTCGTATGAAATGACGAAGCTATTGTTTTTTAAAAATTGTTTTTATTGTACCAAATATATGTTTTATTTGTTTTCAGATAATTTTTTTTTCAAATAAAATATTAATTTATGTAAAGTTTAGTTAGATGTAAACTGAAAGTGAAAACGAATACAAATTTAACGATTGGAATTTATTCGAATGTAATTCAGAAGCTAGTAAAAGTTTTATTTTGGGTACAATAAAAGTTTTTGAACTTTGGATTTAATATTTGTACTACTTATCAGTTGTCATGAAACTAAGGAGATAAGTAAGTCTGGATATGTAACAAATTTTAAAATAGTTTTAATTGAAATGATAAAGTCAAGACAATGAGTTTATATAAAAATTCCTAGATTTTATATAAAAATATAATATAATAGATATCTTCAAAATAATATTTATTACTTAATAAAAAATAATAAATTTTTAGTAATTTTATAATACAAACTCATTGAAATGAGAATAAGAAGTTAATGGTCAATTTCCTTGTTATCAGACATTCAATTGAGTGGCGCATCTAAGCAATATATTCTCAAAATATTGCTCATCACATGGAATTTGTAGTTCTCCTGTATTCTGGAATCCAAATTCCTCAGCTACCATATCCATCAAATCTCTAAATTCCGGCATTGTTAAATAACTTGTCGGAATCACAAACCGACGGAGCTCTGGCCCTACATAGACTGCTATGGAACCTTTTGGGACATGTCCTGAACCCTGGGTACGTCCATCTGATAGTTTTCTGGCCATCAACAACGATTTCTTTGACATGGACTTGTAATTGCTTCTGGTTAGAAGTTTTTGGTGTCGTTGCCATTTCCGAAATAAATTCTTTTGTAGCTGTCTTATCATATTTTTATGATTCATAACTAATTGAGATAGGAGATAATATTATTAAAAAAACCCTTTTGAATTTAGTTTACATTAACTTATTCATACAGTTAATCCAATGCAATGTTGAATTGAATTGAATGTAGAAAAAAGAGAAGAGTCAGTAACTAATATCGCATGCGTACATGCAATAAGATTATTGACCTGATTCCATCCATGTATTCTTTACGCATGTATGACATAAAGCTATTTGAAAAATAAGATAAAAGCAGGAAAGGTAATTTTCTTAATTGAAATAAACTAAAGAAAGGGATTTACTTATTTAATATACATGTTTTTATTCAAATCAATAAAACATTGTATGCCCCACCGAGATAACCTGTTTCAAAATGCTATAATTATAAATTAAATCACCCCATCATACCTTCCACCACAAATATATATGGACCATGCCCCATGTTGGGGTTTGCCTCATCCCTCCCTTATCACTTAATAGTTATTACAACAAACGCCTATTTGTTATTAGTCTTCTTTAATATGATTAACGTGTTAAGGGCTAAAGTTTTTCATTGCACAATTAGTCATGTGATTTTAATTTACTTATAATTTGACATGAAATGGTTTAATGTGAATAAAAAATGAATTATGAAAATTGAATAATTGATATATGAATCGTATAAAAAAATAAAGCTAGTTATAAAATTGATTTAGTTTCATACTAGTTTAACTAAATTCTTCCTTTAGTAATTAATCAACTCTTAAAGAGGATAAATTTATATTTAAGGTGAATATTTTCAAAACTCTTATGTGTTCTTTTTTAATTAATTTAATTTTAACGTTTGTATTTCGTGTTTTATTCGTATAAATCATCCAAGTACAAAAATTTCATCCGGGATAAGCCTTAAAAGTGTATTATGGATTACCATCTGACGTGGCTAAGAATTGTTTTCAACATTTTTGTGTGCGAACTCATTGTAGGCCTCCACTAATGATTACTTGGAACTAAGAAGCTGCTTTGAAAGGGTGCAACGACAGGGAAGACAATGGAGGCTTATATTGCCTGCTTAAAAAAGACCATGTTTGTAATGCATAATAGCAGACTTGAGGAGCTTATTAAAAAGAAACGCTGTAAGTTCATAATTCCAACACAAATAATTATTATTTTTAGTATTTAGTAATATTTTGCATCATAAACAAAAAAAGGGTGGTAGTGGTGGTGGTGGTGGTAGGGGGGGGGGGGATGTAATAGTTTTGGCAGAATAATACCACTTTGAAAAACATTGGCACAACTATAAATTCATTCAATAGGCAATTCAAGAAGCGAATTTCAAACCATGTAAACTCACAGTTCATCCAAAAGAAGAAGGGAATCACTACAGAGGTTCAAATTAAACAAAAAAGAGTTCATAAATCACTACATATCCAAGCTGGAGCATATATTGGATGAAAGGGGAAATCTTTACCATAAGTGTGGCAGAAACCTTTTCCAAATCCACTCAAGAAATGTGTAAACCAATCATACATTACAAATGGAAATGTTAGTATTTTTTTATAAATCCAAGTACTTGATTCATGTAAGCTGTGAAGGATGAAGCTTAACTACTCCGGAAGCTCTACTATAAAATATAACCATCATTATTTGCCTCTTAGGTAGATCAATTGTCGCCATGCATATTTTCAACATTCTTCTTATTTTTCAGCCATTCTACAAATTCCCCTTCATACAAGGATTCTAATCCTATAGTATGTAAAGCTTCAGTTACCTCTAGAAAGACTCTGATGATGATGTAATGCTGAAAATAGAATGCAAAAGTTCTAAGCATAATAACACACAATATCATACATACTGGCAATCTGTTTTATCTTTTCTAAAATTTGACTCAAATTCAGTAGCACTGAAGTACTCTAATTCAAATTCCCAAACCAGGATTAGCCAAAAAAAAAAAAAACTGTGACTTGAAAATTTTAATCTAAATGTAATTAAGGAGAAGAAGAAGGCTTGGTAGCAGTCCTAACAGAAGACCATATCTGAGCGAAACCCTCAAAAACATGAGGCAGAACACTGCAAATTCCATTAAAAGCAGCACCAGAAGCAACCCCAATTGCAAAAGTCTCCAAATAACCAGGCTTGGAGTCGAGCTTCATGTCAACAACAGCAAGCCTGGTGTTGACACTGTCAACCTTTCTGGAAGTTTCGATCAAGAACTTGTCTTTCTTGGGTTTGGAGTTGGAGGAGACGACCCTCATCACCACGTTTTGAAGATCCTCAATGACTTTGATGGAAGCTTCTTGGGAATCGAGGCCTTGGTTTTGGTAATGGGATATCAGCTCCTGGGGTGTTGGGATTTTTCTCTTCGCTTTGCTGCTGCTGTCTCTGTCAATAAGTTTTTGAGGAACAGCATTTGGTGTCGCAGGTTGTTCCATTTTACCTTACAAATGATGGAAGCACTGATGAAAACCCTACAAAATTTGGGGGTTTTGGAAGTGATTTGGGAACGGATAGGACAGCCAGAGATGGCTGATTGGAGGTATAAATTTTGGTTTGGGGGGGGGTCTTTTAATTTAATAAGCCCATTTTGCTCTTTTTGGCATTAATGGGCCGATGCGCAAAGCTTTATAAACTTGGCTTCACTTGTTTATTTATGGGAGTACAAAAACCCTCTAGCTAAAATAAATACAACTAATAAAAAATTTCAATATTAACATTTTAGATAATTTTCATTTTTATTATCATTCTTAGCTTTTAATATTTACACATTTTATCACTTTAATTCCTAAGTACAAATAATTAAATAAATATATAATTAAATCTTAATAAATTTATATATAAATTTGTGATTTTGATAAACCAAAAATATATTAAATTGAAATTTACAAACAATATATAATAATTGTATTAGGAATTTGGACTTGTTGAAACCGCTGTAATCCACCATCACCTTCCATAATAAATAATGATAATAATAATAATAGCAGGTTTGATTCCAGTAATAAAAGAACTAATGAAACTGAAAAGTGATATCTTTTTCTTCTTCAAAGATTGGTAGGGACTACGGAGGACATAATACAACAAGAGAAAAAAATTTGGTAATACTGTAGAACTAGTTATTATTTTAATTATGTTCCAGAATTTCAAATGCTCTCATTTGAAAAAGGAGCTTGGCTTTACATAGGGGAAGCAGCATAAAAGGAACCGGTCATTTTCTCTTCAGCAATCTCTCTCAGCCGACACAGTTCTGGTAACACATCCTTCCCCAGATCCGGCCTGTCTCGCCGTCTCAGTTCCGCACATCGAAGTGCTAGTTTCGCCAGTGTCAAGGTTTCTTCAGCTGGCCAGTCGGGTACCAAAGGGTCCAGCATCTCATGAAACGTGCCTCTCTCGATTGCTTGCTCCACGTAGTGAGCCAACCCCATTGGTGGCCTGGCTGTTATGAGTTGAAGGAGTATTATCCCTAAGGAATATAAATCGGATTTTACCCCCAGCATACCTGTTTGTTGATATTCCGGGTCTATATAGCAAAATGTTCCTGCTGCTGATGTTACGCAGCACTGTGTCATGTTCTCTGCAGCTTGAGGAACTAGCTTCGCCAACCCAACATCACTGATCTTGCTAATGTAGTTTTGATCCAGCAATATGTTGCCTGGTTTCAGGTCACGGTGCACAATTGGTTCTGGTTTTCTCTGATGGAGAAAAAGCAGGCCTGTTCCAATCTCTGCAGCTATTCGGAACCTGTGTTGCCAAGACAGTGGTTGGTGGTGGTTCCCTTTCCTAAATAGACAATCATCTAAGCTTCCCCTACCCATGTACTCATACACTAGGATCCCATACTCTGGGCAAGCTCCTAGAAGTAGTACCATGTTGGGATGGCGCATGCTGCTCAGCACTTCAATCTGCACAATCATAATCAACAGCATCAAGTTCAACTAATTCTTGTCTTTCAACAATCTTTCTATTCAATTGTATTATCTGTTTCTCACCTCCTGCAGGAACTGTAATCTCCCTTGTGCAGCATCTGGACGTAAAACTTTAACCGCTACCGGTGTATGATCGAGGTTACACTTAAAGACAGGACCATAACCTCCTTCTCCGATCTTTCGAGAAAGGGCAAAGTTATTTGTTGCTTCTTCAACTTCCTCAATGGTGTATCTTCTGTATTTGACATTACCTTGGGATAGAATCTCCAACATCCTCTTCATTTCCGCTGTTTCTCTTAGTATTTCCCCTCCTGCAACAGTTCTTCCTTTCAATTCTGCCTCTTTCTGTGCTGCTAAAGCCGCTTCTATGGCTGCCTGGCACCTGGCTTTCTCCTTCTCTATAGCTGAGGCTGCAGCTTCCTCCGCTTGTCGTACCTCTTCCAATTTTTTTCGATCTTGATTTTGGGTTTGTTTCAGCTCCATTGCCTAAAGTAAAAAAGTCTACGATTCAGAAAATTTCACAAGGAGGGGTGCTACAAGATGACATGTTTGATGCTTGTACCTGTTGCTTTGCTGTTAGTGCTTCTTTGCATGCATTACCATACAAGTCCATTGTTTGCTTCAATTCTTGCCTTAGTCTCCTCATTTCAACTTCGACTTCGTCCTGCTTGTGCCGGTAATGGTTAGTATAAACTTATTGAGGGAGGTTAAAACAAACACACAAGTTCTGTACTCAAGGTGCTTAAACTTTGGCATGCATCTTAAATGTGCAATGATAAGAGATGAATGGAACCTGCAGGTGGCTATCATAAAACTAGTCTTCAATACGAGAGATGGTGATTAACGTACCGCATGCTGAGATGAACAAGATGATATTCCACTATCGTATCCTGATAAGGACTCATGTGGAGAACTACGGTCGGGCCACCTCATTCCTAAACGCATTGATCCTAAGCTCTGTTCCGTGCTGTTTGATAATCGTCTAGAATCAAGGAATGAATCGAAGAACGAAGAAGAGCTACGGTCAGTGCTTGCTCTGTCTGAGCTGACAAATGATATATCAGTATCCGATTCTGGTAAATCCCCAAACATTTTCTGAAGACTGGCTCTTGGGCCGTAGATCGGTGACCTGATTTTATAAACACGATGGTTAGTTTCACCAGCAAGGTCATGTCCTCATAAAACAAATATCTTCGTACTGATTACAACTTATTTTTCATCCCATTTCCTACAAGAATCCGATTTCTTTTAAAACTGCATCCGACTTCGATTTGTGTATCAGGGTTATTTCTCAAGACTTGCCTGGCATTGCTGTCGGTTGAAGTACGAGGCTTGGTCATTGACCTACCATCAGCTGCATGGTCGACAAATAGATGTTACACCTTCAGCAAGTCTAGATATGTAAATGAAAACTAAACTGAAATGACTTTTAGTGTAGAAGGGACACAAACCTCCTTTTCCTTGACTAGTAGCACTATTCAGGGAGATCTTGCTCAAAGAATAGCCAGGGCTAACGCTCTCAGGTTTCTTAATTTGATCAAGTAATGGGGAGGCGAACGGCACTGAACGAACCGCGTTTCGTACTGAAGAGACCTTTCCTTTGGAAACGACATATACAGTGCAGAAGTCCGGTGAAGTTTTCAATACACAGGTCGGTATGTCGGCCCTGAATTTTCTGCATAACCATCGTTTGGATAAGAAAGAATTTCAGTGCTGAAGAAGCGCCATCATTCTTTTAATTTTTACTCTAGGCTAGGTGGTGATGTTACCCTAACTATTACATTCGCTACACAAAAGCTCATTATTAACGTTTGTTTCTCATTTCAGACAGATTTGTTGCAATTTAAAGTTTAAAATCTGATTTCTCCTGCAAAACCAATCATATTGGGTTCTTATCTAACCAATACCTCAAAAATCCACTTCGAGAAGGGGCACCAAGAACCAATTTCTCAATTGCAGCGTAAGAAACATATTCCGTCAATGCTTTTACAATATCTGAACCTTCAAGTATGATATCAAGAGAACGTATCTGTTGCAAATCAAACCAAATAAATATCATTTCTATATCCTGGCTCTGCCAGGATATTAATTACGAGGAGATGAAATTAAAAATTGATTATTGATTTAAAAGGAGTAATATCCTAACATGATAATCGATTTAAAAATAAAAACAATAGATCCAAAAGAAGTAATATTCCAGCATAACAATCGATTCAATCCAAATTGACCAATTCATGATTATCCAAAATCAACCAAATTTGATCCACCAAAAACAAGTATATTTTTCACAGTTAAGCTCCAAACTTTAAAACTGAATTTATGCTCATACAAATATACACTGGTGTCGCCTAACACACTGACAAAAAAAAAATAATTCTTTTAAAAGATAATAATGGCCGAATGATGTGCTGGAAAATTTGGGAGTGTAGCTTGACACGTCGACGGCACCGACTGGGTACCGTAGATTTTGTCAATTTTCGTAAATAGTTGGTGTGGTGCCTATTTTGATAATTAATTATTTTTTCACATTATTTAAGTAATAAAACCTATTTAAAAAGAAAAATTAAGAAAAATAGCATATCATTACTTAAAATTGTGCACGATGTTCTTTCAAGGAAAAAAATCATTAAATATAAAGTCTGAATCAAAAGTTCCAACAATCTCTCTCAATATAAACAATAATATTATCAATAAGAAATTCATCCTCTATTTTGTTGCGAAGATTCAAAACAAGCTTTTAATACACTTGAAAAAATAAAAAAACTATTGATATATATACGTAAAACAAGCTTCAAAAATTCAATATCTATGAAAAATTTGAAGAAAAACATTCCTTATACTTAAAATTTGGAGGAAAAATGATGAAGAATTTTTTTTCTTCTTTTCTTGCTAGGGATGAATATAAGAAAGATGATAAAAATATGTTGATATTTTCTTTTCTTTTAATATTAAATTATTATTTGATAAAACTATCATCCAAATGTTGTCATGAATAATTTAATTTTTTCAAGAATATTTTTCTTTGTTTTTGTCAAGAATAATTTTTTAATATTATTTTTAATATTATAAAAATATTGGAGGAATCTACTTGAGAGGACTATAATTTATATACAAAAGAGAAAATTATAAAAAATCTTAAACTTTACTGGGCTTTACTTATATTTTTTTTGGAGGATCCTACCATATCTACAAATGGTTAAATTGTAAAAATTTTTAAACTTTAGGAGCGTTACCCCTGGGCCTCTACTAGGCTCCACGATGACATATACTTGATATGTGAGAAAGCAATAGTCACAATTGCTCAAAGGGTTGCATTCGATTTCATAAACTTACGTCTTTTCGAGTACAAAAACAATGGAAGGTGAGGAACAGTTCCTTAGATAGCTTATCCTTCATCTGCTTGTTGGTGCCGGGTTCGCTAACATGACCATTACCTGCACCAGGGTAAACTTAAATAAGAATATTGGAGCATGGAGCATGAACCAAGAGTTTGACAGAGAGTTACTTGCTCCATTAACACCGGCTGATGGTTTATTAACATGAATAAGAACAACAGTTTGGCTTTTGGAAAGAAGATGCTCAACGGCCCATCTGAAAGCATGTAGACTCCCTTTGTCCTTATCAATGGCTACCGCTACCAGCCCATTGCCACCACCACCCCCTTTCTTTGATACTGTACTATGTCCCTTTGGATGCCACATTTTGCTGTCTTCTTCTTTTATTTTCTCTTCTTCTTCCTTAAAGCTTAATCAAAGAAAGAAAAAAATACCCAAGGAAAAACAAAACTAGCTAGTTCTTCAAAGTGGTTTTAATTAGAAAATAAATAAATAAAATGAATATTTAGTGACCCAGGTTATAATGGCAAAATGAAGATTCAAGTTTTTGTTGACGAAAACTACCTAACGGATCATCATTTGTTATTATCCGAAGGGAAGTTTAGAACTAGTTTTGGGAGGCCTAAAACCTCTCTTTTTTCCTCTAATCCCCTTTACAGCAGGCATCAAAATTCTGATTTTGACCATGCATTGCCTTTTATTATCTTCTTTTTAACAGCTCCCTTGTTTTAGCTTTTGTCTATTTTGGTTGTCAAATAAATTCCTCAATAATTAGAACCCTTTGACCGAAATTTGTGTTGGAAATCAATCAACATTACAATAATTAAAAATGCAGGACTATAGTAACCAACAAATGATTATGAATAATAATAAGGTAAATTGCATGAGAAGATTTAGAGTTGAATTTTAGAGATGATATTATTGTGAGAGATCGTCACGAATTTTAAAATGGATTATAAAACGGATATAAAGAATATTAAAAAAAATTGAGGCATATATTTCTTCCCCTCTCTCTGTTTCCATGGGTGAATTATAGAAAATAATAATATGCCTTCGGTTGGGTTTGGATGGAAGATTGGGTGCGGTGCGGTGCGGTGCATTTAACTTACTTTTTGTCTCACGCTATAATATTTAATCTCACTGCCACAATTGTTTTTACATTAAACGCATGTAAATGCACCGTCTATCCAAACTCACCATTAATTTGTACTAATTAAAAGCAAGACAAGAAAAGATAATGGGTAGCAATTATTATCGAGTGGATATAAATAGAAGTGTTAATGAATTAGAATAAACTTGTGATTGAAATATATTGTTTATTATTTAGCAATACATTGATAACTAATCATTATTCATATGTGTAAAGTTAATTTATAGATTAAAGTTATACTTACTTGGTAGTAATTGATGGAAAAATAATAAGAGAGTTTGATCCCAAACTTGATAGCATTAAAATTATTGATAGTTGCAGAGCCAATGGGGGCTGGTAGGGCTTCGACCTCCCATAAAATGATTTTTTTTTTCATTTAAACTCTTTATAATTTTTAAAATTTTAAATTAATAATGGTAAAATTACATTTTAGCCTCTCAAAAATTTAAAAATTTTATTTAATCATTTAAAAATTATAAAGATATAGACTATTAAAATAGTAAAATTATATTTTTACTATCGTAAAAATACATAATTTAATTAGACCTCCTAACAAAAATTTTCTAACCCCGCCACTTAATATTAGTGAATATGAATTGTAAGAGCCCAAATCTGTCCGGGCCCAATAAAACCAAAACAAAAACAAACAGAAATAAAAAATAAAAGTCCATTTACAAAAGACAAGCCCAATAATAACAGGCCCAATACCAGCCCAAATGCCTAACCCTAAACCCTAGCCCATAACATATAACAAGCAAAAACCCTAGCTAGCCAAAGCAGTGCCGCAAGCCTCTACGTCACCATGAGCGCCGCATGCCTCCGTATTGCCACGTCCTCCTCCATATGGTGGTCATACCTGTGAAAGGGACAAACTACGACAGCAAATAGCACAGCAGAAGAGAAATACCAGGGGATTTGTATTTTTTTCATTATCCGGCTATAAAAGTCGAACACGAAAACATTGTAAAGGGTTCTTTTTTTTTGGATTTTCAACAGAATATATCAATACAAATAGCAGAAAAGGTTGTTTATACATTCTTTTCCCTTTTTTTATTTTATTTCTATTCGAAACTCTCTGTTTATATACAAAGATTTTGTTTTTATTTTATTTTATTTTTTAAAACTATATATATATATATATATATTAGAATATAAATATAAAAAAAAGGAGAAGAAAAGCTTACGTAAGAGGGTTTGGCATCCAATATGATTCTGTTCAAATGTATCTTAAGCAAGTGGATCGTAATCTAGAATTTTTTTAAATTTTCGGCATTAAGACATTAAATAATCAATTAGGTATCAATTTTGGGCGTTACGAGGGTGCTAACCCTTCCTCGTACATAACCAACTACCGAGCCCGTTTTCTCGAGTTTTTGTAGACCAAAATATGTTTTAATAAACCAAAGTTTTATTAAAGTCTTCAATTTCAAAGTGATCCGATCACACCTCGAAAAAAGGTCGGTGGAGACTCCATTTATCATTTTAAAGTCGATCCCTATTTTTCCAAAACAAAAAGAAAAAATGGTTTCAACATGAATTATTAGAGTAACATTAGGGTATTTTATTTTGTGATTATTATTGTGGTGAAATGCTACTATCAAATTGCTAACAACAACTTTTTCCATTTAGTCATTTGAGGCGATTTTAATTTTTTATATAAATTATATATATTTGATTTATTAAGGTATTTATTAGAGTGAGCCCAATAATTAATTCTCCATATATTTGATTTATTAAGAGATATATACTAGCCATGAGTTTTAAACTTGCTCTATACTTAGAGTGAATATTGAACATTCAACATTGATTAAAGTAGGAAAGTACAATAATTTGATTGTTAATGTAAATATGAGATCAATTATCTGTAATAATTTAATTATTTTTGAAGTAATATCTATTTAATAACAAAAGAAATTGAAGAATGGAATAATTTAGTTGTTAAAGGTAAAATGTGAGATTTTATTGAAGAGGAAGAAAAATTGACCGGGTTTGAACTCATCATTTCAGTATCAAATAACAAGACTTGGATATTGTTCTTAGCCTTTTGCTGGGTAATTTACCTAAAAATACCCAAAATTTTGAAAAATTACGAAAATAGGCCAGTTTGTAGAAAATTTACGGGAAAGGGCCATTTCCCCCAAAAACGCATCCACGTCAGCGCGTTTTTGGGGGATAAGGGGCTAAAGCGCGCCCTGTAGGACGTGCTTTTGCCACCTAAGCAAAAACGCGTCCATGTAGGCGCGCTTTTGCTGAGGTGGCAAAAGCGCGTCCTACAAGGCGCACTTTAGCCCCAACGGTCAAAAGAATTTGACCGTTGGGGGGCCAACGGTCAGGAAAAAAAAAGTATAAAACCCCCTACCCTTTATTTTTTTCACATTTCAATATTTTCTCAATATTCTCTCAATTTTCTCTCAAGGTCCTTGAAATTTACGCTCAAATTTCAAAATAATCCTTCACTATTTACGAAAAAGCCCTTTATAATTTTTTTAATATATTTTTTTTGAAAATTTTTAAATCGGATTGCAATGGCCGGGGAATTACGTCGCCTAGACAACAAACACATCTCCGTCGAGCAAATGAAAATGGTAAGTTTTAATTTTAATTTTTCAATATTATTTAATTTTTTTTTCAATTATGCAATTTTAATTAATTGTTAATTTTATAACTTTTTAAACAGTCTGTAGATCGGGTGTTGGAATGTTATATTCGCAACATGCATGGTCCCCCATCGCCCTTGATCGAGAATTACCTGCGGGAAGCGGGTTTTTGGCACGTGGCCATGATAGGCCAGGGGTTCAAGTTGGAGCCGCTTTTGATCAGCGCGTTGATAGAGAGGTGGAGACCCGAGACCCACACTTTCCATCTGCCATGCGGAGAGTGTACCATCACTCTAGAAGATGTGCAATTGCAGTTGGGATTACCGGTGGGCGGGTCAGTAGTCACCGGGTCCGTAACATCTACCGATTGGATGGCCGTATGCTACGAGCTTTTGGGTGCCATTCCAGATAGAATTCAAGGAGCTCGGATCGATATGGCGTGGTTACGAGACACATTCCCGGAGCCGAATGAGGGTTCGACCGAAGTAGAAAGAATACGGTATGCTGGAGGCTATCTGATGCCGGACCTCTCTAGAAACCTCGTCCACCTGAGATGGCTCCTGAAACTTGTTGATTTCAGAGCAGCCGGTGAATTGTGTAACATCCCGAAATAGGGCCTAAACGGAACAGTGGTTGCAAAACCACAAATCCGAGTCAGTAAAATATTTTAATATTATTTTTTGTGCCGTTGTTATATGATTGAGCATGTGTTGAAGTTTCGTGAGCTAATTTATCTGTCTGTGTGTTTAATTTGATAAAAGGATTGAATTGCATCAAATGCAAAATTAGTGTGCTTTATGAAAAGATGTCTATTTGTTATGTGTTTTTAAATTGGAAGTCCTTATGAGATAATTAGCCCATTAATAAGTTAGTAGGAGATATTTGTTTGGTATTTTTGAAATTTGGTTGAAATGAAAAGGGTAATTTTGTAATCAAGCTAAAATGGCCTAATAAGATAAAATGATAAAAGCTATCATCTTTTTTTTCCTTTCTTCTTCTTCAACCGATTGTAAAAACAAAAATGGCAGCCATGGTTGAGGTTTAGTTCAAGCTTTCCAAGCTCATAGTAAGTGCATTCAAGCCCCGTTTTTATTGATTTTTGTATTTTTGAAATCCTTGTACCATGATCTACCTATTTCTACCCATATTTTGAGATATAGTTAAAGTCAAAAATTTTACCCATGATGGATAATTGTGTATTTTGATGTTTGATGGTAGATTATGCATGTTTATGAGTAGAGAAACGATTTTTACTAAGTGATTTTCGGTGAAAACGAGTAAAACGAACAAATTAGTAAAAGTTGTTATTATTCATAAGTATGTGTTATAGTAAGAATTTGAAGTTGCTATAGAAGGGAGAAATGTTCAGCATGTTATAAAACATAAGAATAAGGGTTGAAGTTTAATTTTCGAGCCTAGGGGCAAAATCATAATTATGTAAAAGTTTAGGGGTAAAATTGTAATTTTTCCAAAGTTAGAGTTAAGGACTGTTTTAGTAAACGTGAGTATTAAATAAGCTAAATTTGCTATTATAGATCAAGAAGAAAGAAATCCAGAGTTAGATCGGGGAAAGAAAAAGATAGTGGACTAAATCGATATAGTTGATCGTATTTTGTTTCGAGGTAAGTTTGCGGTAAATAAATGCAATATTCTATTATTTTACATTTAATATTATTAAATTCCAGCATTTACATATTTATTCAGTAAATTTATTATTTAAAGACTCAAGCATGAATTGACGGAGAAGCAATCTCAAAAAGTTCCGGTTGAACCTTAGGAATGTGTAGGATACAAATGTCATGACATTAGGGTTTAAGGAAATCATGTAAGACCATGTCAAGACATGGCATTGATAAGTTACTATAAGGCAAAGGTCCCATGTAAGACCATGCCAAGGCATGGCATTGGTGAATTTATAAGGCAAAGGTCCCATGTAAGACCATGCCAAGGCATGGCATTAGTGAATTCATAAAGTAAGGATACCACGTAAGACCATGTCAAGACATGGCAATGGTTAAGTTTCATAAGAAAAGGTACCCGCGTATCCTTAGTATTCCAAAGTGGTTCAACGGGAAAATTCAAAGAGTATACCAAAGTAAAGGTAAGACAGGTTCAAGCTAAAAAGGTAAGGTAAGACAAATTCATGTTAAAAGGTACAGGTAAGAATACAAGTTTAAGTATGTTGAGTTAAAAGCTTAAGTGATCTTGATAAGAAAAGCATAAGATAATTCGTTAAGAATGTTGTCATCTATTTACATGTAAACTTACTAAGCTTTATGCTTATTCCCATTCTTTATTTTTTTTATAGTATTACAAGCCAACTCGGGGATTGAAAGGACGTCGGAGATCGTTACACACTATCAAAGGATTATATTGGTATTTTGTGACTCGAACGTTTTAAGTTATGGCATGTATAGGGACTTAGCCATTTTGTGTGTATGACCTTATGATATGGCTTAATATTGGCTTGTAAATGCTTGGTAATGATTAGCCATTAAAATGGTTAATTAAGAACATGTTTTGGATGTTATTAAATGCCTAGTTGATAGTTATTTTAAAGAAATTATGTAATTATATGCAGGGGAATAGTTGGACAGCAGCAGTGACGTAGTTTTGAAAAATCACCAAAAATAGTAGAAATGGAATTAGGTTGTGTATGAGATATAGAATTAAAGCTTATTGAGTCTATTTTTATATAAAAAAAAAGGTGTAGGAAAAAGAGTTGTAAATTATGAGATAATTAATTTAGTGAACATGACGCAGATGGACAGTTTCAATTTTTATGCCCCGAACTAGTAAGTTAAGTCTAGTAATGCCTCGTGCTCGACTCCGGCAACGGTCTCGGGTAAGGGATGTTACAAATTGAGTTGGGGGTCTGCCGTGCTATCGAGGTTGTACCGGGAGATGTGCGGGGCGGCGCTGCCGAGTAAAGCAAAAATCGGAGGTTACCTATCACTACTGCAGTCATGGGCATGGTTTCGATTTCCATTTTTACGCCCTTGACTCGACCACCCATATTCATTCCCACTAATAACAAGGTAAATTTAATATTATATTTTACAATTATTTCGTAGATTTATAGTATAATTGCATGCTAAAAGTTTATTTAATTAGGTGGAACCATTCGGCGAGTCATGTTGGAATACCTAACTCGCTTGAGGATATACGGCTCCTATTGGACCAAAGGTCGGGATCACAAGTAAATTTCGAATTTTGTTATTATAATTTAGTATTTTGTATGTAGTGTCTAGTATTATGTATATAACTAATATTTTCGTAATGTTAATATAGTTTTAATGGACAACGTACGAGGATCCAGAAATTCGGGCAGTAATTCCGGAGGAGTTCTTCCAAAATTCGAACAGTTGGCACGTTAAGGTCCCATTGATCACCTACGCAACTGTGGAGATGCACCAGGCAGATCGAGTTCTGCGGCAATTTGGATTCCGGCAACCGATTCCCGTGCCACCTGAGGTGCTCGATGATGAGCACAAAGTGGACTTACGACAGCCGCACACGGATTGGCCAAGATTTTGGTCAGGTCATATCGAGACGTGGGAGAACCGGTATGACTTTTTACCTATCCGGGAATCGATCATCGTTCCTGAGTTAGCGTGCGTGCCGGAGTACATGCCATGGTTTAGGATCCATGGCAAGCCGTATCTGTTGTCGGAAGAAGAGAGGCGACGGCAACTTCGCGAGCGAAGGGAACGTCGGGCCCCTTTAAATCCAAGGAGAAGGGGTGATGAGGCGGGGCCATCATCAGCACTGACACAGTCACCGGGCCTAGCAACAGCGCCTACACAGTCACCGGGCCCATCAGTTCAGCCGACAACACCGACATCACAGTGTCTACCGTTTATGCCAGGTGCGTACCCTTCCTCTTATATGTATCCTCCTAACCCATATATGTTTCAGTTTCCCAGTCCTAGCCCAGGTTGGAGTGCATGGCCGGGTTCGAGTCCGTTCCCGACTACTCCCGCTAGCCAGCAGATGGTGAGGCCGACGTCGCATGTGGGTTCAGAGGAGGCATCGTCGGGAGCACTTCTTTCTACCAGGCTCCTTCTCCGTTCGGGATGCAGTCACCCCCGCCGTGGTTTATGCAAACACCTCCGGGGTCATTATTTTATCAGGGTGGGTCATCATCGCAACATCCAGAACCAGACCCATTGCCGGAGGAACCCGATTCCCCGCCCGAGGTTCCACGACCCCCGCCGGAAGCCAGAAGAAGAAGGAATCCAGCGCGTAACCGTCGACCGCCCCCGTGTGGCACTGGTTCCCACCGGCATCAGCCCTAAACCCTAAACCCCTTAATTTTTTTATTGTAATTTAATTTTTAATTTGAGTTTAATTTTTTTTGTAATTAAGGTTTAATTTTTTTTTGATATTAAGTATTAATATATGTTATAAAATATGAGTTTAATTTTTTTGTAATTTAATTTTTTTAGTTTATTGAATTTTAATACCTTTGATAAAATAGAAATAGTTTTTTTTAATTATGTATTAATACATTTAATAAAATTTGAGTTTAATTTTTTTCCTTGTAATTTAATTTTTTAGTTTATTTAATTTTAATACCTTTGATAAAATAGAAATGGTTTAATTTTTTTTGTAATTAAGTTTTAATATATTTAATAAAATTTGATTTTACTTTTTTTAATTTATTTAATTTTAATACCTTTGATAAAATAGAAATGGTTTAATTTTTTTTGTAATTAAGTTTTAATATATTTAATAAAATTTGATTTTAATTTTTTTTCCTTGTAATTTAATTTTTTAATTTATTTAAATTTTTTTAATAAAATAAAAGTTATTGTAACCGTTTTCCTCCAAAAAAATAGATATTACATAGCCGCCATGAGACAAAAGACCTAAGAACACGGTCAACTATTCTGATTTGGACACGAGCGAGATGTATGGCCTGGGTTCCTACACCATCCGCACAGCCGACTTTGGTTGCTCGTTTCTCGGATATCCATATTGTTGCGTATTCTAGTTGAGTAAGGTCGACCTTTTGGTTTGCGCCTCAATTGTCTATCCAGCAACAGCTTATACGGTGCAAGCGATACCGACGGCCACTTACGTTCAGGAAACTCCAATGCATCATCTTGAGATAGATCGACATTACGCATGTGGGCTGGAGGCGAGTACGCCCTGAATAGCGGATCTTCTTCTTCTTCGTCTGAACAGCCCTCAACTTCTTCAGGTACAATTGGAACGGGCTCCGATTCAGAAAATAATCCAACTTCTGCACCGTCGGGCCCTGGCTCCCGAGGTGGATCCACATCGGATTCATCGTCCGACCCTTCATAACCTGCAACAAACGAGGGCCCCTCGCCGGTGGATGTCGTCGGGAGTACATCATCCCTCCTTAAACATCTTTCGTAAAGATTCCAATCATATGTGGATTGCCAACCACTAGAAGTTGACGACGTCCCCCAATACGTGTTTCTATCATCGGACGTCGAATCACGGATATGCATGTCTCATCCACCAACCGAGTGTCGTGCAGGGGTTATGTTTTCCATACTACCACCGCACATGGGCACTTCTATGTTTTGCCTCCCACTTACAGAGTGTCGGCTTGGGGTCGTGTATTCCCCTCGAACGGCAGTAGATGTCGAGGTCGCAGAAAGATCACTTGGAGATGAAAATTCTACATATACCTCGATATAGGGTGATCCACTGGTAAGATGAGTCTCCACCATTGCCTCAAAGCCCCGAGCACCTTTGATGTCGAACGACTCATATCTCACCGGATCAACCGAGGCGCAAAATCTATACTTAATACACTGAACTTTCATTGGCGTTGTTCCAAATATTTTATGAACAGCCCAATTTCAATAGTGTCGGAACAGTGATTCGAGATCACTAAATCTGACGAAAAAGTTAGAAAACTTTGTTAATCGATAATTATAAGTTAAGTGTGATTTTAGAAATATTTTAAAATTAGTGAATTTTGTGAACTAAAAGAATTAATTAGAAAAAAAATTGGGCCAAAAACGAGATATTGAGACCTCGAATTCATACAGTGAGCCATAAATATTTCTAAAAATATTTATGGAGTATCATTAAGTTATTATTAAAGTTTAGTTGAGAAATTTTAACGTTTGGATATGTAATTAAATGAAAAGACTAAATTGAAAAAGGTGTAAAAGTTTAATTATAGACTAAAGAAAATAAAAAGGACTAAAAAGGCAATTATGCCATTTTAAAATGTTGAGGCGGTTTGTATGAAAAAAATTTGAGATTTTTTCAGTTAAAATGTATATATATAAAATAATAATTTATATTATATTATTATATTATCATATTATATTATATTATATTATTATATATATAAACAAACAAAAGGAGAAAAAAAAAAGATAGAATAGAAACAGAAACCAAAACGAAGCAGAGAGCAGGGGAAGGAAAGAAAGAGGAAGAGAAGAGAAAGAAGAAAAATGGGCAAAATTGGAAAATTTCAAAATTAGCTAAATAAAAAGGGGATCAAATTGAAATATCTAGAGAATTCTCTTCATTTCTCTTCATTTTCTTCAGCTGAAAATAGCCATGGAAGAGAGTTCAAGTTGGTTTTCATACTCAAGCTTCATGTAAGTTTAATTCTTGTTTTCTCCTTGAAATTTCTATGTTTTTGGACTTTTTACAATTGGGTTCAACTTATTAATTCATTAGTTTATGATTTTATGGCTAATTTTTAAAATTAATGTGGATTAGTGCTGGAAGAATATGATGAATAAATAGTGATTCGAAGCTTTAATTTTGTTATATGATGATTTTATCAAGTGAAATTGATGGAAATTGGTTTTAGGACCTAATTGTGAAATAGCTGAAATTAAGGCCTAATGTTAAAATTCTGATTTCAAAGGTTATGAAGTAGTTTAAAATGATAGACAAAAGTATTAAATGAGAAAATTAACTCAATTGAGGGGTTAATTCAGCAAGGACTGAATTGTATGAATTGTGGAATTAGGGACAAAATAGAAATCAACATGTTACACTAAAGCAGTTTTGGACAGCAGCAGTTACCTAAATTTGAAAAATCACCAAAAATGGTAGAAATTGAATTAGAAGTTGAGTGAGATATAGAATTAAAGCTTGTTGAGTCTATTTTCATATAAAAGAAACAAAGAAAGTAAAGGAAGTCTATATATTGAGATATTTAAACTTTTCTAGGACTGGTTTAGAATAACTTCGTAATTCCCTGTTCTTATTTTAGAAATTCACTAAAAATTGTAGAAAAAGAATTATGAGTTATAATTTATATGTTTGTATTCCTTAGTGAGTCTATTTTCATTAAAAATGATCGGAAACACTATATGAAAATCGTACTATGAAATAATTGATTTTTAGAGAATAAAGGTCAGGGCCATCGGACTGTGTAACAGGGGAGAACTTAACTAATAAACTGTACTAATTGACCACACCAAAAATTCTGGAAAAATTATAGTAAGAAGATATGTGAGTCTAGTTTCAAATAAAATTAGCGGATCCTAATTTCGAGTTCTGTAGCTCAAGATATAAATAATTTAGTAACTATGACTCAAATGGACAATTTTGGATATACATATGAGTAATTAGTGAAATTATTGATAATGTTACTTATAGCATGTTATACACAAAAAGGATGTGGAATGGAGAGGAGAAGGAGGAAAATATGTATGAATATTCAACTAGCATGGTTAATTTGTAATGTTTTAGGCTCAGGGACTAAATTGATTAAAAGTAAAACTTTATAATCAATTTTGTAAAAAATATGGAAATGACCAATTTGCATGAAATGGATTATTGTATTATTTAAAATTGCAAAAATTGAATGAAATTATTAATTTAGATTAAGATCGATGAAAATAGAAAATTTCCAAAGTGCCCCTGAATTTTGATATTTCTACAAATTAGCCAGGTAAGTTCGTGTATGTAACGACCTCAAAAGTATGGATATTGAAAAATGAGTTATCGGGTCTGCATGATTGAACCGGGTATAGGGGTATTACATTTATTGGTATCAGAGCCTAGGTTTTCTGAATTCTTGGGTCGAGTATGAGTCTATTTGTACATGCCATTTTAATATTTTGATGTGATGAGATGAGGTTTAGTTATTTAATTGTGTAATTTATGAATATTGTAGAAACTTAAAGATGTCTTCTGAAAGAATAAAAGATACCGATTTTGTGATATATACTGGAATCTATGAATTTAATAAAATAGAGTTGGTTTCCTCTTAGTATAGAAAGAGGAAATGTTAAAGAAAGAAATGTTTTCCAATCGAAATAATTTCGATAATTCTGAAAGTGATGTTCAAATAATTAAGTAAAATGTTACTTATGATGAAACAGAATTTGAAAAGATGTGGATAAATGTCTTATAGTAAGAAATGATAAATGTTATGTTATATGAGTATATACATGAATCTAAATTATGAGGCCTTACGATCTCTACCCCCTTATTGGTACAGTTATATTTATAGTGAAATTGATAGGAATTATAATGATTTAGTTGAAAAGTGTGGAACTGTAGAATTTAAAGAAAGAAAGATGATGACCCAGCTGAGGCTGAAGAATGGTTAGAGAACAGTCAAAGAATATTTGAAGAATTGCAGTATACAAGAGATGAAAAGTTGAAATGTGCAGTATCTTTATTAAAGGGTGAGGCTTACCTATGGTGGAACACTGTCATGAATATCCATTCGGCAGAGAAAATTAGTTGGAATTCCTTTGTATCTAATTTAAAAAAAAAAAGAAATATGTGAGTCAACCTTATCTTGAGAAGAAGAAAAGAGAATTTCTGGATTTGAAGCAGAACCACATGTTTGTTGCTGAATATGAACGTGAATTTATCAGATTTCTTTTCTGAAAATTTATTTGGGGATACACAGTGCTACTATTAAAGAAAGGAGTTATTTATCAGAAATTGATTTATTCAGATATGGTAACTACAGAATGAGTTAACTGAAAATTTCTTTCGAATAAGCTTTGTGAGTGAAGTGAATGATATGGGACTGTTGATGATTATATATGTTAACGGATTAGTAATGAAATTGCAGAAATATTTGAACACAGCTGCTATAGTTGGGTATTTTACAATGATCTCTTCTGGGTATTCTATATGGGTATTCTAAATGTTCTTTTATCTTCAGAGGTCTATGCAACTGTTCAGATGTGATTTTTATTGTGTAGAAAATTTGGAATCATAACGTTAAAATGGAAGTTCTGGTTGATTCTTGATCGGTACTGCTCTATTTTTCTTTGGATTTTCTAATTTGTTCTGTTAGATAGAAGACTTAATGATCAGATTCATATGAAGTTATTTTCTATTTCTACCGGTTGATATTCTAGCACATATACGCAATTTGCATTATCTTTATCACAATCGTTTCTAGTGAGGATAAATGGTATTCTTCTTCTGGTTTTTCTTTGGAATATTATCGATTTCTTTATCATTGAATGTGGTTTTTATTCTCGGAAATTCAATATAGCTCCACATCTGGGATTTCATTATGCCACATCTGGGATTTCATTATATTGGTTTTCTTATTATTTTATAGTCTGATCTTATCTATCAAATATGATTCATCTGTGAAAGGGTATTCATTGATAGAAGGTAAATATATATATTACTGTTATAAATCTTGGTTCAGTTATGGGAGTTCGGTGATATGGATCTTAGATTATAGAAGTTGTACTATTATACTAGTTATTATTGAGACTACTCTTGGATTTCTTCTTCTATTTTAAAGTACTATTGAAGTTGAAGTATTGATCCATTTATATTATTGAAATGTGAGATCTATTACAGTACTATGGCTTTATATATTTGATGACTGTGGACTTGGGATAATTTGAAGTGTTGGGATTTCTTTTTAATATTTGTGGAAGTGTTTTCTATGATAGCTATATCAATGATAAGAATACTACAGGAAGACACAAGGTTTGAATGGACTAATCAATGCTAGTAGAATTTTGAGTAGATGGAAGTTCTAATAATTGAAGCATCAGTTCTGGTTCAGTCTGAATCGGGGAAAAATAAATATAGTTGTAGATGATTTGAATGGGAAAATAATTGTTCACTCTGTGAGTAATAAATATTCAATTGCTATTGTCTGATGAAGGATTAATTTTAGTTGAATATCCGGTATTGGTGTTTACAGAATTATTACAGCTAGTAAAGATACTGGGACGGAAATGAGATATAAGTCTATGAAAATTGACAAACTATATGGAGTATCAGTCTTTGAAATGTTTGATAAAGATCTACAGTTTACGGTTCACTTTCTGATTTCGGAATAACTTATAAGAATGCTATATGAGTGATATTTGATTAATTTATAAAGTCAGAACTGATTGATGGCTTCAAAAACTTGCAGAGATGTACATTCCAGAAATTGTAAGATATCATGGTATTCCAGTATTGATAATTTCTAATCGAGATTGTAGTTCACTTTGGGGTTCTGAAAATAATTACAGGAAATTATTGAGTACTTAACTCGATTTCAGTACAGCTTTTCATTCGCAAATTGATGGATAATTCGAGAGAGAATTGGTTAGATTTAGAAAGAAGATGTACTGGTGGTCAGGTATGAAACGTGATATTTCTGAGTTTGTATCAAGATGTTTGATATGTCAATAGGTCAAAGCAGAACATCAGGTACCTTCGGGGTTACTCCAGCCAATTACTATACCAGAATGGAAATGGGAAAGAATCACTATGGATTTTCTAACGGGGTTACCATTATCTCCGAGGAAAAAAAAATGTTATTTGGGTGATTGTTGACCGATTGGCAAAATCAGCGTACTTTATTCCGGTAGGTATGGATTATTCTTTAGATAAACTGGCTAAACTGTATATATCTGAGATTGTCAAGCTACACAGAGTGTCTGTCTCCATTATACTGGATATCATCGATTTACGTCTCGTTTCTGGGATAAATTACAAGAAGCTTTGGGTATTCAGTTGTATTTTAGTACTGCATTTCATGTAACACCCCTTACCCGAGACCGTTGCCGGAGTCGAGCACAAGGCATTACTAGACTTAACTTACTAGTTCTGGGCATAAAAATTGAAACTGTCTGTCTGCATCATGTTCACTAAATTAATTATAACTCGAGTTACGAAACTCAAAATCTAAATCCGTAAATTTTCCCTGAAACTAGACTCATATATCTTCTTACTATAATTTTTCCAGAATTTTTGTGTGGCCAATTAGTACAGTTTATTAGTTAAAGTCTCCCCTGTTACACAGTTTGATAGTTCTGACCTCTCTTCACTAAAAATCAATTATCTCATATTATACAACTATTTTTCCTACACCGTTTCTTTCATATAAAAATAGACTCAATAAGCTTTAATTCTATATCTCATGCACAACCTAATTCAATTTCTATTATTTTTGGTGATTTTTTTAAAATCACGTCACTGCTGCTGTACAAACTGTTCCCCTGCATATACTTACATAATTTCTTTCTAATAATTACCAACTAGGCATTACATAATATCCAAAACATGCTTTTAATTAGCCATTTTAATAACTAATCATTACCAAACATTTACAAGCCAATCTTAAGCCATATCATAAGGTTATACACACAAGATAGTTAAGTCCCTATACATGCCATAACTTAAAACGTTCGAGTCACAAAATACCAATATAATCCTTTGATAGTGTGTAACGATCTCCGACTTCCTTTCGATCCCCGAGTTGGCTTGTAATACTATAAAAAAAATAAAGAATGGGTGTAAGCATAAAGCTTAGTAAGTTTACATGTAAATAGATAACAACATTCTTAATGAATGATCTTATGTTTTTCCTTATCAAGATCATTTAAGCTTTTAACTCAATATACTTAAAACTGGTATACTTGCCTTACCTTTTAACATAAATTTATCTTACCTTACCTTTTTAGCTTGGACTTGCCTTACCTTTACTTTGGTATATTCTTTGAATTTTCCCGTTGAACCACTTGGAATACTAAGGATACTTGGGTACGTTTCCTTTGAAACTTAACCATTGCCATGTCTTGACATGGTCTTACGTGGTATCCTTGCCTTATGAACTCACCAATGCCATGCCTTGGCATGGTCTTACATGGGACCTTTGCCTTATAGTAACATATCAATGCCATGTCTTGACATGGTCTTACATGATTTCCTTAAACCCTAATGTCATGACATTTGTATCCTACACATTCCTAAGGTTCAACCGGAGCTTTCTGAGATAGTTTTTCCATCAATTCATACTTGAGTCTTTAAATAATAAATTTACAGAATAAATATGTAAATGCTGGAATTTAACAATATTAAATGTAAAATAATAGAATATTGCATTTATTTACTGCAAACTTACCTCGAAACAAAATACAATCAACTATATCGATTTAATCCTCTATCTTTTTCTTTCCCCGATCTAACTCTGGATTTTGTTCTTCTTGATCTATAATAGCAAATTTAGCTTATTTAATACTCACATTTATCAAAACAGTCCTTAACTCTAACTTTGGCAAAATTACAATTTTGCCCCTAAACTTTTACATATTTACACATTTGCCCCAAAGCTCGGAAATTAAAATTTATCCCTTATTCTTATGTTTTATTACATGCTGATCATTTTTCCCTTCTATGACAACATCAAATTCTCACTCTAACATGTACTTATGAACATTAGGTATTTTTACCGATTAAGTCGTTTTACTCGTTTTCACTTAAAGTCACTTAGCAAAAGTTGTTTAACATAATTTCAGACTTCATATTCTATCATAAAACATCAAAATAAACACATTTCACCTATGGGTATTTTTCCAAATATGAACCCTAGCATAAATTATTAATAGAATAAGCTAAATCGAGCTACCGGGGCTTCAAAAATGTAAAGAACATTAAAAACGGGGCTTGGAATCACTTACTATGGAGCTTGGAAGCTTGAAACAAACCCTAGCTATGGTGGACACTTGAAAATTCGGCCTAATGAAGAAGATGAGCATATTTTGCCATCTTTTTCCCTTTTAATTTCATTTTTATTACCAAATGACTAAACTACCCTTCATTAAAAACTTTGGTTCTTTCTACCTATATATGTCCATTTTTGTCCATGAAAATATAATGGTCTAATTACCATTTAAGGATCTCCAATTTAAAATTTCATAGCAATTAGATACCTCTAGCTTCTAGAACTCAAGTTTTGCACTTTTTACAATTTAGTCCTTTTGACTAAATTGAGTGCTCAAACACCAAAATTTTCGAACAAAATTTTTACGAAATCATTTCATAAAGTTGTAGATCATAAAAATATAATAATATTAATTTTTTTTCTCATCGGATTTGTGGTCCCGAAACCACTATTCCGACTAGGCTCAAAATTGGGCTGCTACATTTCATCCTCAGACAGATGGTCAAATCTGAGCGTTTAACTCAGGTATTGGAAGATATGCTCCGATGTTGTATACTAGAGTTCGAAGGTAATTGGGAGAGGTATCTACCTTTGATTGAATTTGCTTACAATAACAGTTATCAGTCTAATATTAAAATGGCTCCGTATGAAGCTTTGCATGGTAGAAAATGTAGAACACTGTTATATTGGACAGAGCTCAATGAAAAGAAGATACATGGGGTTGATTTGATCCGGGAAACAGAAGAAAAAGTAAAGGTGATTCGGAATAGATTAAAAGCAGCATTCGACAACAGAAATCAATTGTGGATTTAAAACGTCGGGATATTAAATATTCTGTTGGTGATAAGGTATTTATCAAGGTGTTTATTTGAAGGAAACTATAAGAATTCAGTGTTTCATCTCTTTTTAAGTAAATTTCGAGGACGAAATTTCAAAAGGGGGGGAGAATTGTAACGACCTCAAAAGTATGGATATTGAAAAATGAGTTATCGGGTCTGCATGATTGAACCGGGTATAGGGGTATTATATTTATAATAAACGAGAACATCATATGAATTCTGTAGGAAGAGATAATTAATTTTTAGTGAAAAAGGGTCAGAACTGCCAGACAGCAGAACAGGGGTGACTTTGATGAATAAACTGTACTAATTGGCTAAGCCAAAAATTCTGGAAATTTTATGGTATGAATATATGTGAGTCTAGTTTTAAGAAAAATTAACGGTTCTTCATTTGGAGTTCTGTAGCTCTGGAAATAAATAATTTTGTGACTATGACACAAAAGGGCAGCTTTGAATAAGTTTATGAGTAAAGGATTAAATTGAAATGTGAGCAAAAGTAAGAAAGCATGAAATTATCATAAAATACATGTTTATTTTATTAAATAGTACAGGAAATTATTTGATTATTTTTAACATATAAATGTTATGTGTTTATATGAAATTGAAGAAAAAGAAAAGGAAGGAGAGAACCGAATCGAAGGAAAAGGAAAAGAGAAGATTAAGGAGTGAAGGAAAAAGGACTTATATATCACCTCAATCTGTTGTTGTAAGTACTACAAGAATTTTAAAATTATTGTTATTTATCCTTTTTGAATTATTTATGTGAATTATTTAAATATATGAGATTCAGTTTTAATGCCCAAGTAGACGGAATTTAGAACTACTGGGATATTAGTGGCATGCCATTAAGGAACTTTAGCGCGCTCTCTGATATTAGCACGTTGGTGCTCTCTGATATTAGCACGTTGGTGCTCTCTGATATTAGCACGTCAGTGCTCTCTGATATTAGCACATTGGTGCTCTCTGTTCACTTGTGCATCATAATGCACCTCTGTATCTGTTCCGTATATCCGGTGTGTTCTATAAAGTCTACTTTGGGCTAAGAAAGTGAAATGAGAACAAAAGTGAATTACTGATGTGTTAAGGTAAGATTTATACCTTACAAAAGATAAGTTAAATTTTATTAAAGCAAAACATAGTTGAAGAAACTTATATCTGAGTAGATATGCAACAATTGATTGAGTTTAAAATATTTTGTTATGATTACTTATTTAATTATTCTTGTAGTGCTTACTAAGCCTTCATCGGCTTAACGCGTTTATTTTAACGCGTAGGTACAATTAAACTAGAAGAGATAGAGTTCAACTAGAAGATCTCTCAACTCATCACATCCTCACGAGTTTCAAAAGTAGGTATTGTATTTTGTATTAAAATGGCATGTACATATGTAGTTCAAAGGTGTTCCCATGTGATAGGGACTAAAATGTAGATTCTTGAAATTTTATCTATTTTCAGTTACTTGAAGTATTTTGGTATATATGGAATGAATTAATAAACAATAAATATGTTAGCAAAAATGGTTGGTAAGTTAAAATATTATATACAAATGTTTTAATTAAACAGTATCTGGCCATAATTGTTTTGGCACCAAATGTAATAGTCTTATACCGGGTCTGCATGATTGAACCGGGTATAGGGGTATTACATTTATGGATATTGAAAAATGAGTTATCGGGTCTGCATGATTGAACCGGGTATAGGGGTATTACAGTGTAACTTAATTATGTGATATAAGGAAACATAAGTTGATGGTACGTGAAATATTGATATGATGAATTAACTGTTTTATGTTTATGAAGAAACGGCAAGTGAATGATATTTATCATGTCATGTAAATATGTGATTATCTTTAATATGTTAATAAAAGGTAATTAAGTATGTTGAGACGAGAAATAAATTCAAGTAAGACATGAAATGAGAAAAATAAATATGTTTAAGGGACAATATGTTTGATTTTGATTGGTTTCAAATATAAATGCTAGATGAAATAAAATGTCTGATAAATAAATTTGTAATTCCGGTAATGCCTCGTACCCTATTCCGGCGTCGAATACGGGTAAAAGGTGTTACATTTAGTGGTATCAGACCTATGGTTTAGTCGGTTCTCAGACCAAATATAGTATATATAGAGTCTAGAAATATATGTCATTATTAATATATAACTTGAGATAATGTGATATCTTCTAACTTTGATGATATTTGTATCACTATAATTCAAACTTTATCATTATTATGTGTAATTTACTAATTATGTGTGGTAAGTATTTTAAGGTAAGTATTTAGTAAATTGATAAATTTATGATTGGGTACTAAAATTGAGACTGACACTGAACTGAATTATAGAATACTGAATATTATTTTAAGTACTGAATTGAATTGTGAAGTTACTGAATATTGTTATGTGTATTGCATTAAACTATGAAATTACTGATGTAACGAATTACTGCAATACTATGGAACTGATCGAAATAAGAAGTGAAAACAGAATGAATTGGAAATTAAAAGTTATTTAAATTACGTAACTGAATTATGAATTATGTGAATATTTGAAGGTATATTAATAGAAAATTAAAAGTGATTTGAATTGAATCAAATTGAATTAAATAAAGAAAATATATGAGTAATTGAAATGTATATTGATTGAAAAGTAATTAGTGATTTTAAATTTGATTGGACAATAAATTAAAAATACGAATTGAATAAAAATGCATTAAATTATGAATATGTGTAAATATATGAATTGTGTATTGATTGAAAAGTGGTTGGAATTGAATCGGAGTATGATTACATGTGAATATTTGAAATATGTATTGGTATTGAATTGTATACTGATTAGAAAATGGAAAAGTGAATTTGCATTAGAAAAAAATGATTTGAATACCCTATTAACTTATCGGACTAGATTGGATACAAATGGCATGCCATAGGATTTGTGATGTGATGAGGAGATTTGAGGCTCGGCCGAGGAGATATTTCTGTATTATATTCTTCGGTTTATCCGAAGAGGCATTTAATGCCTTATTGGTGTGTTTGGGAGGTTATATTATACAGGTGTGTTTGGGAGGATATGATATATTGGTGTGTTGGGAGGATATGATATACTGGTGTGTTTGGGAGGATTTCATTATTTTGGTGTGATTGGTTGGAATCCGTGTATCCGCTAAAGTCTGAGTCTTGTTAATAGGGGTAAATATGAATATTAAGTGAAATTAAAATGAGAATTGATTTCCCTATTAACTTGTCGGACTAGTCGGATATAATTGGCATGCCATAGGATTTGGAAGAGTACGGGATTTATCGGCTTTGCCGATCAGGCACTTTATGTGTCGTATATCAGGCACTTTATGTGTCGTATATCAGGCACTTTATGTGTCGTATTTCAGGCACCTCGTGTGTCGTTTCAGGCACTTATGTCTCGTATACTGATCAGGTACTATGTACCGTTTTAGGCACAATGTGCTGTACTGGTGTGTTTGGGTTGGAATCCGTGTATCAATCAAAGTCCGGATTGTTAATAGGGTGAATAACTGAAATGAGAAAAATTAAATAAATTTGATTGATTGTACTATTGAAAATATGATAAAGAAATTATGAGTTGAATTGTGAATTGAATTGAAATGCGAGCTTTGAAGCATGAACTTAAGGTTCATGAAATTGCTAAAATATCGAATTATTGATATTGAAATCAGTTGAATAAATCAAATGAGAAAAAAATTGAATGAATTTGATCGATTGAACTATTGAAGGTATGAAAAAGTGGAATTATGAATTGAAATTGAGATATGAGATTGAAAGCTTGAACCAAAGGTTCATAATTTGATTAGATAATATAGATGATATATGATGCTATTTGATGAAAGACTATTGTTGATGTATGAAACTAAAGTATAAATTAACACATATGACTTATATTGTTACATGTTTGATGTCTATTATTTAATATTAAATATTAAATTTAAATTATGCGTATAGTAAGTGAAGTATGAAGTAAGTGTTATTGTTGAATTAAATGGAAATTGAATTAAGTGATGGATAAATATTAGTATTGAATTGTATATTGATGAGAAAGTGAAATTAAATTTAGTTGTGAATAAATTGAAAGTGAAATTGGAATTGGAAAATGAAATGTGAAGTACATAATAAGAATTATTAGTAAATTAAGAATGACTAGTAAATATTGAAATATGTTACATATATTAAAGAAAGAAAAGATATAAACATACAGTTTTTTTTTAGTACAATGGTTAAATTGTAAAGTATGTAAAAGCATTATGTTAAAATTGTAAAAGTGACATGCGTGTACAATGTAATTTTCCCAAGTAAATGAGATTAGATCTACTAAGATATTAGTGGTATACCATTAAGAGACTCTAGCGCATTCTCTGATAATAACACTTTGGTACTCATCAAGTGCTATCTGATTAATAGTACATAATAATACACTTTATATTTGTTTCATATATCCTAAGTGTTCTGTTTAATCTATTGGGCATCTTATAAAAAGGTAAGTAATTTTCGTTATAAGGTATGTTCGCAATATTGAATTAAAAATAAATTGCAAACTAAAAGGATATGGAATGGATATAAATGATAAACTAGATAAATATGTGCACAAAGGAGCTATAAAATTATAGAAATAATGAAGTTCATGATCAAAATAACAAGGAAATTTCGAGGACGAAATTTTTTTAAGGGGGGAAGAGTTGTAACAGCCCAATTTCAATAGTGTCGGAACAGTGATTCGAGATCACTAAATCTGACGAAAAAGTTAGAAAACTTTGTTAATCGATAATTATAAGTTAAGTGTGATTTTAGAAATATTTTAAAATTAGTAAATTTTGTGTACTAAAAGAATTAATTAGAAAAAAAAATTGGGCCAAAAACGAGGTATTGAGACCTCGAATTCATACAGTGAGCCATAAATATTTCTAAAAATATTTATGGAGTATCATTAAGTTATTATTAAAGTTTAGTTGAGAAATTTTAACGTTTGGATATGTAATTAAATGAAAAGACTAAATTGAAAAAGGTGTAAAAGTTTAATTATAGATTAAAGAAAATAAAAAGGACTAAAAAGGCAATTATGCCATTTTAAAATGTTGAGGCGGTTTGTATGAAAAAAATCTGAGATTTTTTTCAGTTAAAATGTATATATATATATAGTAATATTATTATATTATATTATTATATTATCATATTATTATATTATATTATATTATATATATAAACAAACAAAAGGAGAAAAAAAAAAGATAGAATAGAAACAGAAACCAAAACAAAGCAGAGAGCAGGGAAGGAAAGAAAGAGGAAGAGAAGAGAAAGAAGAAAAATGGGCAAAATTGGAAAATTTCAAAATTAGCTAAATAAAAAGGGGATCAAATTGAAATATCTAGAGAATTCTCTTCATTTCTCTTCATTTTCTTCATCTGAAAATAGCCATGGAAGAGAGTTCAAGTTGGTTTTCATACTCAAGCTTCATGTAAGTTTAATTCTTGTTTTCTCCTTGAAATTTCTATGTTTTTGGACTTTTTACAATTGGGTTCAACTTATTAATTCATTAGTTTATGATTTTATGGCTAATTTTTAAAATTAATGTGGATTAGTGCTGGAAGAATATGATGAATAAATAGTGATTCGAAGCTTTAATTTTGTTATATGATGATTTTATCAAGTGAAATTGATGGAAATTGGTTTTAGGACCTAATTGTGAAATAGCTGAAATTAAGGCCTAATGTTAAAATTCTGATTTCAAAGGTTATGAAGTAGTTTAAAATGATAGAAAAAAGTATTAAATGAGAAAATTAACTCAATTGAGGGGTTAATTCAGCAAGGACTGAATTGTATGAATTGTGGAATTAGGGACAAAATAGAAATCAACATGTTACACTAAAGCAGTTTTGGACAGCAACAGTTACCTAACTTTGAAAAATCACCAAAAATGGTAGAAATTGAATTAGAAGTTGAGTGAGATATAGAATTAAAGCTTGTTGAGTCTATTTTCATATAAAAGAAACAGAGAAAGTAAAGGAAGTCTACATATTGAGATATTTAAATTTTTGTAAGACTGGTTTAGAATAACTTTGTAATTCCCTGTTCTTAATTTAGAAATTCACTAAAAATTGTAGAAAAATAATTATGAGTTATAATTTATATGTTTGTATTCCTTAGTGAGTCTGTTTTCATTAGAAATGATCGGAAACACTATATGAAAATCGTACTATGAGATAATTGATTTTTAGAGAATAAAGGTCAGGGCCATCAGACTGTGTAACAGGGGAGAACTTAACTAATAAACTGTACTAATTGGCCAGACCAAAAATTCTGGAAAAACTATAGTAAGAAGAGATGTGAGTTTAGTTTCAAATAAAATTAGCGGATCTTAATTTCGAGTTCTGTAGCTCAAGATATAAATAATTTAGTAACTATGACTCAAATGGGCAGTTTTGGATATACATATGAGTAATTAGTGAAATTATTGATAATGTTACTTATAGCATGTTATACACAAAAAGGATGTGGAATGGAGAGGAGGAGGAGGAAAATATGTATGAATATTCAACTAGCATGGTTAATTTGTAATGTTTTAGGCTCAGGGACTAAATTGATTAAAAGTAAAACTTTATAATCAATTTTGTAAAAATGTGGAAATGACCAATTTGCATGAAATGGATTATTGTATTATTTAAAATTGCAAAAATTGAATGAAATTATTAATTTAGATTAAGATCGATGAAAATAGAAAATTTCTAAAGTGCCCCTGAATTTTGATATTTCTGCAAATTAGCCAGGTAAGTTCGTGTAACTTAATTATGTGATATAAGGAAATATAAGTTGATGGTACGTGAAATATTGATATGATGAATTAACTGTTTTACGTTTATGAAGAAACGGCAAGTGAATGATATTTATCATGACATGTAAATATGTGATTATCTTTAATATGTTAATAAAAGGTAATTAAGTATGTTGAGACGAGAAATAAATTCAAGTAAGACATGAAATGAGAAAAATAAATATGTTTAAGGGACAATATGTTTGATTTTGATTGGTTTCAAATATAAATGCTAGATGAAATAAAATGTCTGATAAATAAATTTGTAATTCCGGTAATGCCTCGTACCCTATTCCGGCGTCGAATACGGGTAAAGGGTGTTACATTTTACGCCTAATTCTTTTGTGAAGTTCTACCAAAAAGATTTCCGATTAAAACTCAGTCGCGCTGTGTTCTCCGATAAGAAAACAACGCCATTTTCGGTGTCACGAACTTCACCGTCATAGTAAATAACAGCATTAATACGTTCACTCATTTTCAGTTTTTTTTCCTTTTGCCTCAATTTCCCTTATGCAACCTGAGAATGAAATTCAGCTAATTTATAGCCTAATTTTGCCGGAGACTACTGTAGCAAAAGCGCGTCCACGTGGTAGCACTTTTCAGTATGCATGCTGACAGTGCACCTTGCTGGAAGCGTTTTTGGCCACTGTTTGTTCAGAAACGTCTCCTCAAATTAATTTTGCCGGAGACTACTGTAGCAAAAGCGCGTCCACGTGGGAGCACTTTTCAATATGCATGCTGACAGTGCACCCTGCTGGAAGCGTTTTTGGCCACTATTTGTTCAGAAACGTCTCCTCAAATTAATTTTGCCGGAGACTACTGTAGCAAAAGCGCGTCCACGTGGGAGCACTTTTCAGTATGCATGCTGACAGTGCACCCTGCTGGAAGCGTTTTTGGCCACTGTTTGTTCAGAAACGTCTCCTCAAATTAATTTTGCCGGAGACTATTGGGCCAAAAATTCAATAAATTTTTCATAGCAAAAACGCGTCCACGTCAGAGCGTTTTTGGGGGAAACTGACTAAAAGCGCGCCCCTGGGGAGGCGTTTTTGTCCACCTCAGCAAAATCGCGCCTTCGTGGACGCGTTTTTGCTGAGGTGGACAAAAACGCCTCCCCAGGGGCGCGCTTTTAGTCAGTTTCCCCCAAAAACGCGCTGACGTGGACGCATTTTTCGGAGAAATGGCCATTTCCCGTAAATTTTCTACAAACTGGCCCATTTCCGTAAAGAATCAAATTTTTTGGTATATTTTAGATATTTACCCCCTTTTGCTGATACATTTTTACAATCCAATAATAATAATAATAATAAGCGTGGGATCGCTTCTTTTTCTGAAAAAAGAAAAGAAATCAGCATGTCTTTTCGAACTATGAGCAACTCAATTAATGTTTGTCTAAACAATAAAACGTTAGCTAAAATTTTTTATTTTTAATAATATTAATAGCTATTAGTTGATGTGGATGATATAGATTTTTAAAGAATCATAAGCATTCACAGTTTGATTGTAATAATAATATTATAAAAATAAAGGAAACAGATTATGTGAAAAATAAAATGATTATTAAATTCTAAGTTTTAACATGGTACACAAAAAATAAAAAATAAAAAATAAAAAATAAAAAATAAAGAAAATAAAGATATGTGTAAGCCTGAAACCTCACATAGGTCGAAGAACCATATTTGTTTATTAATTAAGCTTATTATGCTTTTAATTTATGTTATTATAGAAATTATTGGAGAAAGTTATTAGAATAACTAATATAACAAATAAAAAGCTAGGAGCAAATATTTGTATTTGTATTTTCTTTTTCCTTTTCCATTTAAAAGAATTCTCTATCAAATATTTGCTTTTGTTTTTTTTTTTTTTTGGGTTTCTTCACCATGTTAGAATTGTATGAAGGCTTCATGTCTGGAGTTACAGCCCAGCCAAGTTTTCATTGTTTACATATGGAGGGAGCTAGCTCCCCACGGACCATGATGTTGTTCATGAAGACATAGCTGGGACATCCATTCTTACATTCATCAAGGTGTGCTTGCTCCCCTTCATCATCTCACAGCTCAACGACTGAAGAAGGATTCCTCATCCTTCAAACCGTTTTCCCCGGAGATAACTGCATTCACTTCGCCTATGGTGGAAGAGACGTCGTCGTCATCATCTTCCTCTCTCAACTCTTCAATCTCTTTCACTACTTCCTTCAACTCTGGTCTTGCCTCCGCATCTTCTTCGCAACAACTTAACCCGATCTTCAATAGGCTTATCATCTCACCTTTACAGTTCTTCGTTCCTTGCATCTCCGTGTCGAACACTTCACTGATCTTCTTCTCCTTCACCATCTTGTTCACCCACGTCGCTAAATTCGTTTTGCTGTCGTAACTTGGCGTCAGATAGTTTTCTGGGAACCTACCCGTTAAGATTTCCAAGATGAGTATTCCCAGGCACCAGACATCGGTTTTCCTACTTATGCGACCATTCATCGCATACTCTGGTGATTTGTAAGCAGTCATCAGCGAGTGAGCTTGCTCTTGGTTTATCACCGACCTCAATGCGTAGTCACATAAAAGTGGCTCAAAGTTCATGTCAAGGAGCACATTGGAAGATTTCAGATGACCGTGTGGAACAACTAGGGTAGGAAGCTCGTTGTAGAGATATGTCAAACCCTTCACAACACCTCTTATGATCTTCAACCGAGTTTGCCAATCAAGACCAGGTTTCTCTTCAGAGCGGTTGGCTGCACCCACCCACACAAAAATAGAGTTAGTGACAATAATTTGTAAGTACTAGCTAGCAACTTTAAGTTAAAAGGATGGGAATCTGACCATGAAGGTGACTGGCCAAGCTACCATCAACTACGAACTTGGAAACCAATAACTTTTCCTCTTTCCTATAGTAATATGCCAATACAGGTAGTAAGTTCTGATGGCTTAGCCTTCCTAATCTTCTCATATGTTCATGGAAATCTTCCCTGCCAACGTTATTCATTTGCTTATAGTTCTTCACCACCACTGCTTCACCTTTCCCTATGATAGCCTTATATGAAGCACCAAAATTCCCACTACCAAGAATCTCAGCTGAGGCTCTTAACAGATCCTGCAAATCAAACCTTTGGACATCCTCGTTCAAGAATATTAGCTCAGACCTTTTCACATGAATAGTAGTAGAAGTCTCTGGAACTTTCTTTTCCCCTTCATCGCTTGCTGGCGGTTTTGTTGACTCATTAACAAATTCTTCCTCCTCTGATGATATAGATCTTCCTCTCCTCCGGACGAGACAAAAAACAAGTAATGCAATAATCGCCAGTAAAACTACAGACACCACAATGAGGGCCATCGTTAGAGCAGTCGATGACTTTTTAACCGTGGGTACAGGGGGGCTGTGTGGAGGGCCGCTAGGACTAGGTGGCGAACTAGGCGGAGGGCTCATGCCGCATGCTTTGAGAGGTGGCCCGCATAGATTTTTGTTCCCTGCATCACAACAAATATATAACATAAATAACTAGGTGCCAAATTACCCTTAGCGGATCAAGGCTTTGTTTTATTATATCTCGAGTTAAGGCATGCATGCAATGCATGCGTGCTGTGGGTACCTGAGAACATGTTTGCACCCATTTTGCTTAAGCTTTCAGGAATAGGCCCCTCAAATTGATTGTTAGCCAGGTTCACCACCTTCAATTCCTTCCCATAAAATTCAGGTATTACGCCACTAAATTGGTTCCCCTCCAATTTCAGAATGGCTAGCTTAGGCAAGGTGGTTAGCGATTTAGGAACTTTACCAGTAAAAGCATTATTTGCCAAAAACACTCTCTTCAAAGATAGCATCCCATGGAACTCTTCATCGGAAATCTCTCCAGAAAAACGATTGTTTGACAAATACAACGCCTTCAACATACTTAAATTCTTCACATCAGGTAATTTACCATCAAAATTGTTGTTCATGAGACTTAAACTGCGCAATTCATGCAATGCCCCGAGACTTTCAATATTCACCGTCCCTGCTAGACCCATGTTTTCAAGTTGCAAACCGATAACTTTACTGTCATGGCAAAGAACACCAACCCAATTCCCTATATCTCCTATACATGGTGGAACGGAAGCATTCCAATTGTTAAGAGACGATGCGATTTTTAACGAGTCCTTAAACGTCAAGAGGCTCTCAGTCTCCGTATCACCACCAGCCCCGCATGTGTAGCGGACCAACGATAAGAAAAGAACAAGTGCAAGAAATAACGAGGGATTTGGCATGCGCACAAGCCTAGCTATGTGCGTGCCCATTACCATTGCAAGCTACAACGTGGAAATGGTGTCTAAGCAGATAAGGCAGGCTTCAATAGAAATGACGAGTTCTGATTGCATGAGCTTATTATCGGGCCTTTTTGCCTTACATTGACTTGTATACCTTCGTTTTTCGTTTTGGGGAAGGAAATGTGAGGGATGAAGAGAGTTGAAAAAAACAGGGGACAAACGCCACCACGATACGTTGGCGTAAAATCCCAAGAATAGAAGAGTTGGTGAGGATTTAGTAATAAAAAGTATTGAATGAAGAGGGTCCAAAGTTGGTGAAATTGAGTAAACAATCCTATATTCTAACCTATGCCCTGGGTTTTTTTTTTTTGTGGTTTACAAGCTGAGCTGTGCCTCGGAGAAATCTTAGCTCCGCCTTCCAATTTTAAGCCTTTTTTTTCCTACTCTATTAACTTGGACGGTTTTAAACTATTTCCCTATTTTTAGTTTATGACTCTTGAGGACATTATGTCTTCCTCCTCCTCTTTCTTGTTCTATGTTATAGCCAACAACAGCTAATTTCCATCGTAATCAAAACCAACTTCTTTTTTTATATACAAAGAAAACATGCGTGTCTTGTCACATCATGACTCACATCTCAAAATGGTCAAACTCTAATTTGTGTTTATATTGTGTCATATTCCATTCATCTCCCATTTATAAAATTATTTTAATCTTATTAGGGATGAAAAGTTGAAAGTGAGATAGCTCTAGCAATTTTTTCAACATGGTGGAGCCACAACTTCATCAATCAACTTATATAAACTCTTAAAATTATATATTAGAAATGATATAAATTTAAAAATAAAAAAATTAATTATTAACGTGAAAATTTTCGTCTAATTCAAGGTCTAATTTAAATAAAAATACAAACCCTAATATAAAATAATTGTCAAATTTTAAAAAAAATTATTAAACTCACTATTAAAAATACAAATTTCCCATTCAACATTTATTAGCAATAATACTACTTATTAGATAGGGTTGAAATGGTAGACAACACTTATCATAGCTTGTATATTTTGATAATTTCGTATTCAAACTTTTAATTTTCTTTATTTTTATTAAACAATAATTTCAATCAATCAAATCGTGTTTTTATCTTATGTACTATTAGTTGGCGAATTTATTATATTGCATTCGTAGAGGATTTTTTGGGGGTTGAAACAAAGTCGGCCGCCGGCTTTGAGCCTTTCTTTCCGGTGGTGTTAGGCGGCAGCCGGCAGGTAATCACTTTAAAATTCACAGTAATTTTTAAATATATATATGCATTTATATATTGTTATGCTCAATAAATTATGTACAAGCCCATTTTTGCCCGGCCCAATAAAAACCAAATAAACAAAAAAATAACAACAGTCCATTTACATTAAACAGCCCAGACCCAAACCCATTGGCCCAATGTGACCCAAAACTAAGTCAGATTAGGGAACCCTAGGGTTCTCTTCCTCCTCTCCCGCACCGCTGCACCTCGGGCATAACGCCCTCGCTTCATCCCGAGGTTTCTCCCTCTTTTGGGCATCCTTGTTCCGTTGTCTGCTCTCCATGCCTGCAAAAAAACAAAATGACAGAATGATAGTAGCAAGAAGATGAGCAAGGAGCAAACAAAATAGAATGATTTTGTATTTGGCTATATAAACTCGAATATGAAACGATGCAAGGGGGTTTTTTTTGAAAAAAGAAAAATACGAGCATTGAGAAATAAAAAAAAAGAAAGCAAAAAAAAAAGGAATTTCAGAAGGTGGGTCTTAATCTTTTCATATTCTGTGTTTACTATATTCTTTGTTTTTTAGTTTTTTACAAATAATAATAACAAAAAGGGAAAGAAAGGAACACGTACCAAAAAGGTCAGTGCTCGTCGCCGAGAATCGCGTTCGATTCGGGGGGGGAACGAAGTGTTTTCTCGTTCTTCATCGAGATAGGCTGGATTTTAGGGGATTTCGACCCCCGATCTATACTCTATGCGAAAAGGGGAACCTAAAAGGAGAATTCGAATTTTCTGACCACCGTGCACGGCCGTCGTCGGTGGTGGTCCTGTGCCGGAGTAGTGATCGGAGTATCTAAAAGGGAAGGGGGCTTCAGAGAGTTTCTTTGTTTTTTTAGGAGGCTAAAAGTGATTTGCAAAATGAAAATTTTGGCTTTTATAAACCTCAAAAAACGGCGCCGTTTAGAAGGTTGAGTTCAGAGGCCAAAACGACGTTGTTTTGGCCTTTGACCCGCGACCCGACCCGGTTGGATGGAAGATCCGCGTGTTTTCTAAGAGCGAATGGGTTTATTTCCTATTTGGTCCTCCGCGCACTAGCATCTCTTCAATTTGGTCCTTATTTGGCTATTTATTTATTTATTTTTACCTTTAATTTTGATTTAGTCCCTAATCAGTTTTATTTCAATTTTTTTATTATTTATTTATTCTTATTATTATTAGTATTATTGTTATTATTATTTATTATTAGCACTGTTATTTTTATTATTATTACAATTATATAGTGTTATTGTATACTATTATTACTAGTTAATTACCATTATTATTTTATAATTAATTTCCCTATTATTATTATTATTATTATTATTATTATTATTATTATTATTATTATTATTACATTACTTATTTATTTATTGGTTTACTATTAAATTTCTGTTATTCTAATCATTCTCATTTGTTGTCATTTTTATCTCTTTTATTACTTTTATCTGTTATTTTTCCTTTTAAGTTACATAACTTATTTGTTTTATTTCTTTCATTCTTGTCATTCTCACTATTCATTTATTATTATTTCTATCATGATTTACTTCTTTTTATTTGTACAAACTTATGTTATATTAACTTGTACTCGATACAAAATTGATTTCTTTCATAAAGGCAATATTTCGTGTTTGAAAATTCGAGAAATCGTGCCCTAACGTGTTGGGCTTCGATTTTTTTCGTTTAATCCCAAATAACGAAATACCCTTTTTAAAATCTCAATGCATGAGTTTTAGAAATTTTAGGATGATCGGGAATTCGAAGACTTAAACTGTCGCATCCTAACGTGCTGAATGCGATATTTTATTCCTTCGGAACCGGATGATCTTAATGTTCAAACTCGAATATCTTCAAATGGGTCAAAAAAGGGTCGTAATCTTAAAATCTTTCAAATTCTCGCACGTAATCGACTCTCGAACCCGTTTTCTCATATTTCGTAGACAGAAAGTACTGTTTTAGTAAATCAAAACGTTTTATTAAAACAAAGGTGATCCGGTTACACCCAATAAAGATCGGTGGCGACTCCAGTTTTATTTTCGTTTTCAAAACCATGTCGATTCCCGTTTTACAAAAAAATAGTTACGACAAATTATTCTCCAAAACTTCAGCTTGTGGCTTCGTATATTGAATGCTAATTTAAAAAATTTACTGTGTTTAAATCACGAGATGATGGTGTGAGTTGATAGTAAATTTTTTAATATATTTATATAGAAAATAATTATTTTAATTGAGAAAATGGTCTTACGTTTGGTAGCAAGTAGAAGTAATTCATTTTAAGATTTTATTTACGTTTTCAAGTGTAGCATAATGCTAATATTATGCACAATGGGAGCCCACCAATTGTTGACATTTGTTGATCAAACCATCGAAATTTTAGATTTTGTTGTGCTATTGGACCGTCTGCTATCACTTTCCAGCAGGGTCTTGAAAGCATTTCTCGTTCATAGTTAACAAACCTCAACACTTGTGGAGTCTAGCATTTGCCAAAGGAGTAAACATTGTGGACAACTCAGTCTGTGTGCTTTTTCCTTAAACAAAATGTGGAGACTTAAGATTGCCAAAGGGAGTGTTGGAGATGGTGGGGGATGGCTAAGGAGTTTGAACAATCATGTCGGACGTCAAGTCTGGGAATTCTGCCCTGAATCAGGAACCCCGGAAGAGCTTTCTAAGGTGGAAATGGCTCGTCAGAGTTTTCGGGATAACCGTTTCCACAAAAAGCACAGTTCTGATCTTCTCATGAGAATTCAGGTTAATCTGGATGCTGAAATTGGGATTTGGGGTTTTTTGTTAATTAGTTGTTCATGAAATTTGTTTTCCAATTTTGGAAGAATTGGTTCTCTGCTGTTGGGATTTCCATATAGTTCTCTTTAGTCTTTCCATTGCAGGGAAATTTTACTTCTATGATTGATTTCATGATGTGACAAAAAACTTCAAAAAAGGAAAAGGAAGAAGCTTAAAACTTTTCTCTTCTGCTGTAGTAAACTTCATATCCAGATTATATGGAAACAGTTAAGGAGTGTAGAAAAGATTTCTAGTTTTTGACACGTCGTCTAAACCATTGTTGATTGTTTTAGCATTTTTGCGTTCTTTCTGGATGTAGTTTGCGGAGGAGAAACAATCTGTCACTAATTTATCACAAACCAAACTGGAAGAGTTTGAAGATGTCAAGGAAGAGGCTGTAATGACAACATTGCGCAGTGCCCTTGATTTTTATTCAACAATACAAGCAGATGATGGTCATTGGCCAGGAGATTATGGGGGCCCTATGTTTCTACTTCCTGGTTTGGTAAGGCTTAACAAAGCTATATCTGATTCTGATCTGTCTGTTAATGTGGAAATTACTAATGTCTTTTCTGTGGCTTAATCTACAAAGAAATTAGATTGCTGCTTCTCAAAATCTTTTGACATTTCACATTTGTACGTATAGTGGAAGAACCAATCCTTTATTTTGTCATTATATCTGTCTTTTTAACTCTCAGATCCCATGATAATTACATTTCAATAGCTTTCTGATTACCTTGACATTATTGCATCTCTCAACAACTAATAATTGGATGATATGTAATTTAATCTTTGTTTATAAACTGCAACAGGTTATTACATTATATGTTACTGGAGCCTTGAATACTGTCCTATCAAAGGAGCATCAATATGAGATGTGCAGATATCTGTACAATCATCAGGCAAGCAATGTGCACTGTGTGTGTTTTAAGATTTTATGATTTCCACTTGTTGAGTAGATATTCTGTTATGCACTAATCATGACATAATTATGTTATTATTTGTCTGCTAGCTCTCTGGAATGTTTCTCACATCAGTTGAGCTTGTTCTAAGCAAGCATAGTGCTATCTGGATGAAAGGAAAACCAACCCACTTAAGTCAACTGCCTTTTACTAACTATTTGCCGTCAGTTGGCATTGTCATTACCATATAAACAAATGAAGAAAATTGCTCTGTTCTGAGAGTTGTTTGTTTTCTTGCAGAATAGAGATGGTGGTTGGGGTCTTCACATTGAAGGTCCAAGCACCATGTTTGGTACTGTGTTAAATTATGTTAGCTTGAGGCTGCTTGGTGAAGGTGCTGAAGGTGTACAAGGGGCAATTGAGAAAGCACGTGAGTGGATCCTAGAACATGGTAGTGCAACTGCAATTACATCATGGGGGAAAATGTGGCTCTCGGTATATAATTAGTCTTCACTATTTGCTTATTTTTTATTTTTAGAAAAGGGGTAAAACTTTGAACACAGTGTCAACATTTTGTCAATATTTGATACTGATAGGTGCTTGGAGCATATGAATGGTCAGGGAATAATCCACTGCCTCCAGAAGTATGGCTATGTCCTTACTTTCTTCCTATTCATCCAGGTTTCTAATTACTTTTTGATGGTTATGTTTTTTAATTCTTCATTCCAAGCCATGTAGAATATAGAATGTGTGTGTGTGTGTATGTTTTATAATGCTTGAGTTAATGATAAGTAGAGGGATGAAAACATATGTTTTAGTCACTAGCCTCTTTTCTATTTTTCATTTTAGACAAAGGCAACTCATATTGGGGGATCTTGTTTCCTATTTTGTAGCTATTTTTCACTTTGAGGGCTTTTCTTTTGCTATAACTTACTTTTCCACTCTTAGTCCATAGGTTTTTTCATATAAATTATAAAGATTTTGATGCTTTCGTTTTGCTTCTGTTTCACTTTTTCCCTTCTTCACTTCATTGACCTGGTTCCTTTCGAAAGTTTGTTAGTAAATAGTCTACCTTTTACAGGTCTTATATCTGTTCCAAAGGTTCTACATTATTCTACTCTAGACAATAATTTTGTATAATTCTGTAGGAAGAATGTGGTGTCATTGTCGAATGGTGTATCTGCCAATGTCGTATTTGTATGGGAAGAAGTTTGTGGGTCCTATCACACCCACAATTCTATCCTTGAGAAAAGAGCTCTACACGGTTCCTTACCATGAAGTCGATTGGAATAAAGCTCGCAACGCATGTGCCAAGGTTGGCTAACCATTTGCCTGTGGAAAACAATGTTTCTTTATATATGTACAGCAAGTTTTGGCAATTAGCCAGTGATACTACTTTTACTTGTTTCCTATAGCTACTCTTGTTATTTCATGTGGTTAGTCTGCTTCTTTTTGGAAATTTTGATGTTTAAATCATCTTAAACATTCTTTCTTTAAGTTTATAGTTATTGTATTTAGTTGTTTATTCTCGAAGTTGCTTCTACCATATCCAAGACACTTGACAATAATGCAGTTTAATTGAAATCATATGTTGCTGAAAGTTCACCAGGCCAGTACAGAGAGTTCAACAGAATTTCCTGGAAAATTTAAATAAATGGTAGAAAATATGATTGCTGGGATCATAGATTTACGTAATGAGTGAAATGGTCATGTTCACTGCTTTCTGTTCAATGTGTAAAATAATCGTTAGAAGTTAATAATCCTTTTCCTCACTTATAAACCATGAATGCATATCAGTAGTGAGACATTTGTAGAGAAATTAACAGATCTGTTCCAACTTATATTCCTAGAGGTCTCATATTCTTGTTTGTGTTCCAACTTGTCAAGGAAAGGCTGGATTTTGTATTTCCATTTAAATAATCTTCTTGACCTTAATTTGTTTGTCATTTGGCATTGTGCATTGTTAAAGGCTTGTTGTCAGTATTTCATAATTTTCCTTATAATTTTCCAATCCATTAATTTTTGGTTTTCTATAATTCTTTAATATTGTCTCAAGTTCCCATCTGCAGTTTAATATATTGATTATGTAATTCACACATCATTATGTATCAAACTAAAGCAGTAGAGACAAGATTGTGAAATATTAAAACCATGATATTGTTATGATGAAAATACTTGCCGTGCATTTTTGTTAGTCATTTAAATGAATAAACTCAGAAACAATCTTGTGCTTTTCCATGACAGAAAAAAGAATATTATTTATCTTTTGTAATTAAATTATCTTTGAAAGACTGTATGAGAATATGTATGTAAGCAAACTCTAATTGCACTGGTATTCCATTTTCATTTTTGTGAAAACATGTTTATTTTTCTAAATGCCTAGATGATGGTTCTTGTCTTTAGATTTCAAGGTTGGAACTTATTTCTTTTTCTTCTTCCTAATATTTTTAGGAAGATCTCTACTACCCACATCCTCTGGTTCAGGATATTCTTTGGGCGTCTCTCCACTATTTATATGAGCCTATGCTTAAATATTGGCCTTGTAAAAGCTTGAGGGAGAAAGCTTTGCAGACTGTCATGCAGCATATACACTATGAAGATGAGAATACCCGGTATATATGCATAGGGCCTGTGAATAAGGTAAGCCTGGAGAATGATTGCACATGATCTTAGATTTTGATCTAGAAGAGAGCACGTAGTTGTTATTTCGCTTAAGCAATCAATCAAGGGGAGGGAATCTGTAAACGTTCATATCACTTTACTAAGATTAGGTTCCTTCTTCAGTATGGCAAAGCTCTGGAGTGATGCTTAGGAGGTCATGAATCTTATCCATCTCTTCACTCCAAGGAGTTTCTGATTTCCTAGAACTTGTATTCTGCAGGTCTTGAATATGCTTTGTTGTTGGGTGGAAGATCCATATTCTGAGTCATTCAAACTGCATCTACCTAGAATCTTAGATTATTTGTGGATAGCTGAAGATGGCATGAAGATGCAGGTGCTGAACAATATTGGCTTTTCTGATTCTTAAATTTACATCATTGTACTCATCTAGTTCGTTTCTTGTCTTTTTGCAGTTCTAAGAATGGTACTTTCTTTTTTTAATTTATTATATTTTTGAACTATGCTAGGGAAAAGAATATTTTTCTGTGCAAGAAATTGTGCTTGATTCTCATATATCTTAATTTCTTATAATTTCATTTCAGGGTTATAATGGAAGTCAATTATGGGATACTGCTTTTGCTATTCAAGCTATTATTTCTACTAGTCTTGCTGACGAATATGGTTCAGTTTTAAGAAAAGCACATGATTTCTTAAAATATTCCCAGGTTTCATTTATGAAGTCTTTTAATCATTGTTGTATCATTGACCATAATTTCCTCAACTTGATTAGATTTCTGTGTTTTCAGGTGTTAGAAGATTGCCCTGGGGACCTAAATTTCTGGTATCGTCATATTTCAAAGGGTGCTTGGCCATTCTCAACTGCAGATCATGGATGGCCCATCTCAGACTGCACATCAGAGGGGCTGAAGGTACAAATAATGAAAAACCTCTAGGAGACTCTAAACTCTAAAATATTTTAGATTTGAGTAATAATGATTTCCATGTACAGGCTGCATTATTACTATCAACACAACCAGCAGCAACAGCTGGGGAGCCATTAAATGTGATTCGGCTATATGATGCTGTTAATGTTATCCTTTCCCTACAGGTAAATTGGATGCTACATTGGTTTAGTAGTTAAATTCTTCTAAGAAGTTCTGGTGGGTTTAGTGAATTAGTAATCGGTCACCACTGGCGTTACAAATGGAGGAAACCTCAAAATGAGGCTGACACAGTGTTAAGTGGTATAATGTTTTGCAATTTCTTAGTAATTAGGTATAACAGAAGAGCTTGGTTCGTGTAATTATGCCAAGCCAATCCTATTTGGATATTGTAGCCTTTATTTGTGGTATTTATATGTTCGTTTCAATAGCTGCTACCTAGTGGACCACCTAGTTTAAGCAATAAGGTTTTACCATGATATCAGAAAAGCTTGTAATCACTTTGATATTTGTGGATCTTTTTCCCCCTAGTGGATTAATATTTAGAGATGCTTAAGTTTGATGCCTTGCAAGTTGCACCTCCATAATCTGTACTTCTCATAGAAACTATTTTCTAATGAGACTACATGTCCTTGATAATGTAGTTTATTCCTATTACTATGAGCCTTCTCTTCTTTTCTTAGCTTTGTAAATAACTAATACCAATTAAACCTTTTGTTGCCTTTTTGCTAAAGGAAGATAGGTCCTGAGGTTGGGTTTAGGCATCTTATTCTTTGTTCTTTTCTCATTAAAACTATTATCCAATGAGCTTAGCAGTACCTGCTAATGCGATATATTCCTTTTATTTTGAGCCTTATACTTAGCTCTGAAAATGACAGTCTTAATGGTATTGTAACCTAGTGTTGCATTTCTCACTAAAGGAAGACGGGTCCTAGGTTTTGATTTAGGCACCAGAGTTTGGAAATGTCACCTCCCATTATGCAACATATTTAATGATCTAAAGGGAAAAGAAAAGCCTGAATAGTCTTAGGCAACTATGTCAAGACAAACCTTTGACATAATATGAACGAAAAGGATAGAACTTGGTTTCAAGCAGATAGACATCACCATAGATAGTTCTTGATAGTAATCTCTGTTTATTGCCTGAGATTTATCTGTTTCTGAAGCAAATTGAAATTGAAAATTTTTCAACGTGGATGTCATTTATTCACTTATAAATACAATAAAAACCCTATAAAACAATATTTTTCTGACTAAAAAAATAATTATAAAGAGTTTATTTGATTATAACTAAATGAATAAATTATTCATTTATTGATAAATTTATAAAGAATTTTATGTTTTCAATCCTTATACATGTGTATTAATTATTGTTATTTCCTTTTACCAAAATACATGAATGATCTATAAATTCTAAACACTAGATAGAGACAACAATTAATCTTTACTTATGAAACCACTCGCTAAGCATGAAAAGAATTAGTGAATCTCCTGTGTGCAGTGCGAAACTAATTATGAGATTCAATTAGGTTTAGGTAGAAAGAAATACAATTAACTGTAGATGCATTTTTTTAGAAATCTTAAATGAGAAGTAAATTAAAGTGAAAATTTTCCTCATAGCATTATATGAACTTTCATGTATTTTATTATCTTATGCATTCAGTGAGGTTATTGTTTTAATGCACTGGTTCGAGTCAGGACTTTGAGATTCTATTAATAAATAAAAATTATTAGTTTACCAAATATTCATTTATCAAGATTTTATTATAGTACACACTAGTGAATTGCCAGCATTACCTTGATCAACTTACTTTGTGTCAGTTTAATGGGACATATCTGAAATCTGGTTATACAAAAGTTCTCTTAAATTTGACTAGATTTTGGATCACTGCAGAATGCGGATGGTGGTTTTGCAACATATGAATTGACAAGATCCTATCAGTGGTTGGAGGTAACTACTTGACATGTACATGGCTTTGTCAATTTTCCCTCTTTACATCAAGCAAACGCAAAAGCCATAAACACACAAACAAATAAAGATACAAATACACGAACAGGCATACACATTATCAACTGAAAGTATAAAAGGTGAATCAGAAAATAAAATGTGGTTTTAACCAAAAAATAATAGCCAAAGCTACTAAAGAATAAAAAGAGAAATAAAATTGTAAAAAATGAAGCAGTAAAAACAATGATGTTAGTCTATCTGGGAATAAAAATTGTAAATCCTGTGCCTGTTTCTGAGCTTTTTCCGTGCTAATCTTCTCTTGTTCCATTATATGGTCCCAAGTAAAAGTTGAAGATGGAAAATCATTGACATTTAAAGTTTTATACTAAGGTATGGGAGGATACCGAATATTTTGTATGAACAGAGATTATGGTAACTGTGCAACCTTTGTGCTGATTTACCATGATTTGGAAGAAGAAAAGAAAACAAGATACTGCTCTTCATAAATTTTTTCTAGAATGAAATTAATTGACAACTAAAAACTTACATCAGGAGTACAAAAAAATATGAAGTATCTTACTGTTGCTCACAACTATTAAGCTATAAATCACAAAGTATAATAGCTGATTTACCATAATTTTACAAACAAGAGAGAACAAGAAAGTACCCTATATAATTTATTGAACTGGATAGAGAAAGACTGATTCTTGAAATGAAAGATGGAGTTAACATAGCTCTAATATACTGTATCTAAGGTTTAGTGCTTGCTTTATTATTATTAGTTGTTATGAAAACAATTTAACTTTCATAATTTTCGTATGCATCTTGTAAGGTGGCCAGTATAATTGCACTATTTCATTTTTCTCCTATTTTCAGTTAATCAACCCTGCTGAAACTTTTGGTGACATAGTTATCGATTACCCGTAAGGTCCCAGCATACTTCATTTTCTTCTCAAGACATTTTTCTTTAACTGAATTACATTCTGATTTGATGTTTATGGACTGGCAACATAGATATGTTGAATGTACCTCGGCAGCCATTCAGGCACTAGCCTCATTCAAGAAATTATATCCTGAGCATAGGGCAGAAGAAATTCAAAATTGTATTGGTAGAGCTGTGGAGTTTATAGAAAAGATGCAAGCAGAAGATGGCTCTTGGTTCGTTTATATAGTATTCTGTGATCTATAATTCTTCATAATTACTTTTATGTACATATTCTGCTACTTTTATCACTTCTTCAACATGGCTGACTCTGTAGCTTTTGCTGAAGAACTTGCATTTTGCTGTCATTCTTAAATTACTTGTACTAAGTAATGGAGATTTTGATAGGTATGGATCCTGGGGCATCTGCTTCAGTTACGCTGGATGGTTTGGAATAAAGGGGCTATCAGCTGCTGGTAGAACATACAAGAACAGTTCTCACATTCGTAAAGCATGTGATTTTTTTTTGTCCAAAGAGCTTGTAACAGGTGGTTGGGGAGAGAGCTACTTATCATGCCAGAACAAGGTTTTGATCCATCATTTTTGGAATTTCCTTGCGTGTTCTTTGATAGGCCTGTCTGACTTTGTGGAATCTTACTTCGAATTTACTAATTATGCTCTAAATATATGGTAGTTCTAGTTCATTTGGCTCAGCTTCAAGAGAAAAAAGAAAAGAAAAATAATAGTCCAGTTGGATTGAACCTCAAACCAATTAAGCTAAATTTATTTGAAAAACACATTGAACAGGTCAAAGATTCGATTGGGTCATTTTATTTGTAGGTTCTGCATATCCAGTTACTATTCTAGACATAAGGGGGATTCAGACGGGTGTATGGTTAAAAGTTGAACTGCAATGAATCTGCCTTTTCACAAAAAAATTGAGACGAGCTATAACTTCTAGTGTCTAGTTGTGTAAAGTGTCAATGATCTTTCTAAAGTTATTTTCTTCGATTTTCTCAAATTCCAATTCATCTGAATTGCTTGGTAAGGACTGCATGTTCGGTAACATTCCTGTAAGTTACTAATGAGACTATTGGTAGGGACTACATGCTAAATAAGAAAAAAGGTGTCTGAACAATGAGAAGAAGCTTTCTTTTAGTTATATTGAGCTAGTAATAGTTTTGATTTGTATAGTTTTTCAACATTTCATTTCTTGAAGAGTGTTTATTAAATGTAGAATTCTAAGGGCTGTCTTGAAGTTGTTGACGATTTGATGGCTTGTTTTGAGTTACATTTTGTTGGCACTTACCTCTTTCCTTAAATGGAAGTATCTGATTGAGAACCATCAATGTTAGAAATTCAGATTCCTAGTACAGTGCATTAGACAAGACTATTGCACTAATTATCGGGATGATTCATGTTTCTACTTTCCTTGCGTGTAGCATTAAACTTCTTGTTTGTTTCACTAGGTTTATACAAATCTTGAGGGTAACCGGCCGCATATTGTTAATACCAGTTGGACCATGTTGGCCCTTATAGAAGCTGGGCAGGTATGTATAACTTCTCATTGGTTAATGTTCTACAAAATTCAGGATGTATGATAACGTTGTATGGCACTATTTTTGTGTGTTAAACGTGCTGGTTCAGTGTACATACTTTCAAGCGTTAACGAATGTTTCAGCTTACATGTCATTGGCCTCACCTTTTTGTTTTTTTTTTACTCGGTGGTAACTATGAACTCTTCCGCAACAAAAGGCTGAGAGAGATCCAACACCTTTGCACTGCGCTGCAAGGATATTAATTAACTCTCAAATGGAGGATGGAGATTTTCCTCAAGAGGTAAATACAATAGGTTTTATGTGTTTTTGTTAAAGATCAGAGAAGAAAACTGTGCCTGGACCAAATAATATAAATCATGCTTGTCTAAGAAAATTAGAAGTAATTATGGTTCTTCAGCGCATAATTTCCAAATATTAAATGCCTGTCATGGTTTAGTTGTCTGCAAGTACAAAATGATCAGGTAAGACTAAACAAAAACTTCTGCCTTTTTAATGGAATTATAAAGAGAAAGTTATAACTAATGCATCACGTTGCTGATTGGTTTTACCATTTCCCGGCCACAGGAGATCATGGGAGTGTTCAATAAGAACTGTATGATCAGCTATTCAGCGTATCGGAACATTTTCCCGATATGGGCCCTCGGAGAATATCATTGCCGGGTGTTGCAGGCCCCCTGAGATTATACCACCATTCATAATATGGTCAGATGACCATTTTATCATTCACAACATTTTATTTTTGTTAAAAAAAAGAAGCCATTTGGCATCAATGAAATATGAAGGCTCTTTGTGGGGGCAATTGTAGGGTTTCGATTCGAGAACTAGTGTCATTACATTATGCTAAAAGATTTTCAAGGGTTTTACTTTTTGATGTAATTTTCTGAACAATATCTCCTTGTAAAATTACCCACGATGTGGTTCGATTATAGTGGGTTACATCTATGATAAAATATCCCAAAGGTTACATATTGACATCTCAATCGTGTATTCATTTGTTTCTACATGATTGTTTAACGTAATTAATACTACTTTGATGTAATTTTTGTTAATCCAATCATTCAAATTCATGATTTAATAATATTTTTAAAAACTTACATTAATATTTTAATTAAAATAATTAACCATATTCAATATTTAAATTAATTAAAGAAATTTTAAAAGTAAAAAAACGTCGAAAATTGAAATATATAAATTCAATTTAGATAACTGTAAACTTTTTGACTTGTGAATCAAATACTTCTTCAATGTATGTTCCACCACAAAATTTACAAAGAATGCTGACGTGATTAGTTGATCAACTAATTCATTTAGAAAATCTGCATAAGTTTAGAGTTAATTTTTTTTTTTGAAATATTGATTGGGCTTTTTTATTAATAACAGAAACTAAAAACAAGATTCAAAAACTAAAATCTGAAGATGACTGGAGCCCAACTATTATAGGCCCGAAACAGTTTAAAAACAATAGAACTAAACAAAAAATATCTAGATATTTCGGATACCAGTAGCCTAATTTGAAATTTAAAAATTAAAGAAAATAACCACCGACACACCACCCAATCAAAACACGTTGAAATCTGCAATCTTCTCTTTCTTCATAATTTCTTCTTGAAAAACGGATTTCATTTCTGAAAAGCCTCCCCCCATCCTAGATCTTTCATTTTGTTGCTTTTCCTTTCTGAAAACTACTCTCTGAGGTCATCCTTCAATTCGGTTCGCGCAACGCCTCCCTTAGTCTCTGGTGCTCATCCTGCTTCGGTTCTGATCCTCTCTGGTAAGTCCCTGCTTTCCTCCTTAGCGCTTTCGTTGCAATATCATGTGCGAGGGTGTTTGCTGTTCTTGAAACATGCTTGAAATCGAACTTCTTTGATCTGTATGCCATCGTTTTAATATCCAAAATATAGGCGCCTATCATAGATCTGTCTCGATCTCGGTTCTTACACTTTTTGATTACTGTTAAGGAGTCCCCCTCGATGATAATCTTCGGCCAGTTGTGTTCCACTCCGATCTGTACAGCTTCCCTACATGCAAGTGCTTCAGCATAAAAAACCGAATGGACCCCTTTATGGATTTTTGACAACGAGAACAAGACGGACCCTTCATTATCCCTTGCCACGATTCCCGAGGCCGAAATGTTGTTGTGTCCATCGAAAGCTCCATCAAAGTTAATCTTCACAGAATCTTGAGGTGGGTGATTCCAGTTCTGTAGTTGTTCTATTTTGCCAGATCTTTTACCTTCTAGTCCGTCAATTTCTGCAAGATAGGTTTTATAAAATTCCCAATTTCTGTTGCAGTGCTAACCCTCTTATTATGTATTCTCGAGTTTCGATCCCCCCAAATGGCCCAAAGAGCACAGCAAAAAATCTGACAGTTATGCGCATTGAACTGCTCAAAAGCCCAGATAAACCACTGTTCAAAATTTCTATCATCATTAATTAGCACATTTTGAAACAACAATATTGACCATATTTCCACTGTAACAGGGCACTCTCGGAAGAGGTGATCTATCGTTTCAGCTCTTTCTCCACATCGCGGGCAACTAGGATCAGCGATTAGCTTCTTATGTTGCAAATTTACTCTTGTGGGAAAGAAGTTCCATGTGATCTTCCAAATTGTAATTTTTATTTTTGTCGGTAGATTTAGGAGCCATAGTTTCTTGTAAAGTTTTCTGTAGCTGGTTTGTAAAGAGTAAGCTCTAGGGTTATCATCAGTATTTTGTAATAGTTTATAAGCACTACGTACCGAAAACTCCCCCGAGGCTTCACCACCCCATGCCAAAAGGTCCTCGTGTGGACTGCTTGCCAAAGGAATTCGAAGGATTCGAGTAGCATCCTCCTCAGCAAAGGTATATTTGACTAACTCCTCTTTCCATTTTCGCGCATTACTATCAATCAGCAAATTAACACAATGATCACGCATCAACTCAACCTGTGATGATAATCTGAAATTAAAAGCATCTGGAATCCATGCATCATGATTAATGGAAATAGTATTGCCTGTACCCACACGCCAAACTAAACCCTTCCTCAAAACATCTTTTGCAGCCCATATACTTTTCCAAGTGTAAGAACTCGAATTTTCCAATTTGGAATTTAAAAATTGATCGTTTGGAAAATATTTAGCTTTTAGAACTTTCGCTACTAAAGAATCTGCATTATTCATAATTCTCCACCCCTGTTTCGCTAATAGGGAAATATTAAACTTTGACATATTTCTAAATCCCAGACCCCCATCCTCCTTAGATCTGCACATGAATTTCCATTGACACCAGTGTACTCCTCTTTTGTCCTTCCCGTGCTGCCACCAATACTTCGCAAAAATGCTTTCCAGCTCCCCACATAGAGAATTTGGTAGAAGAAAACATGTCATTGCATAAGTTGGAATAGCTTGAAGAACTGACTTGATGAAAACCTCTTTACCTCCTTGTGATAAATACCGTGAGCTCCATTGGCGAATCCTTTGATTGATCTTATCTTTCAAGTTCTGAAAAGACTCTTTCTTTCTTCTACCCACCACATTAGGGAGTCCTAGATATTTCTCAATATTAGTAGAACATCTCATCCCCAAAACGTCCGATATTTCTTGTTTAACCCCTTCCAAAGTGTTAGAACTGAAGAAAATAGTAGACTTATTGAAATTCACACATTGGCCCGAACATTGCTCATATTGTTTCAATGTCTCTTTTAAGAAAGACGCCTATTCTTTAGTGGCTTCCCCAAACAGAAGGCAATCATCTGCAAACAATAGATGAGAAATTTCTGGTCCCTTTCTACTTGCCTTGACTCCTCGAAGAGTCCCTACTCCCACTGCCTGCCTAATTAGAGCTGAAAGACCTTCACTACAAATCAGAAAAAAGATAAGGGCTAAGCGGGTCACCTTGTCGTAATCCTCTAGTAGGATAGAAATGTCTGCCCTTATTTCCGTTTATATTCACTGTGTACGAGACTGTTGAGATGCACTTCATAACTAAATTTACCCAGCTCTCAGCAAAACCCATTTTCAGCATCACGTTCTTCAAATAGCTCCATTCCACTCTATCATAGGCTTTACTCATGTCAAGCTTAACCGCCATAAACCCTTTCTTTCCTGAATGCTTCTGGCGCAATGTGTGAAGAATCTCGTACGCAATTAGCACATTGTCCGAAATTAATCTTCCTGGAACAAAAGCACTCTGAGCACTATCAATGCATTGTCCAATGAAATCCTACAGTCTGTTTGCTATTGTTTTTGCCACTAATTTATATAAAATTGTGCAAAGGCTAATGGGTCTGAAATTAACAAGACTTGTAGGGTTTGGGGTTTTTGGAATTAGCACAATATTTGTTCTGTTTATAGAATCAAAATCTTTCCCCTCATTCAACACTCCAAGACAAAAATCCTCGACATCTTTCCCCACAATATGCCAATATTTTTGGAAAAATAAAACTGGAAAACCATCATAACCTGGTGCTTTGGTTGGGCCCATCCCTTTAAGCGCTTTCTTAATTTCATCCACTGAATAAGTTGATTGTAGAATTGTATTAATTTCAGAGGATATACTAACACCGATACCGTTTAAAATGTATGAAGAATCCCCCACTCCTTTCGACGTAAACAGTTTCTAGAAATACCCGGAGGCTGTGTCATTGATTTCAAAATCAGCAGTAACTTCCTGCCCTTCCTCTGTTTCCAGTGTAGTGACTCGATAGTTGAGTAACCGAAAAATATATTTTCGGTCTCCGTTTTCATAAAACTAAATCGTAAATATTTACTAAAAATATTTACGAAGCTAGTTGTGTGTCTAATTGGGTTTTATTTAGGTGAATTTGACTTAATTAGAAGTATTTGGGAAAAAGGATTAGATTGAAATAGGTATGAAAGTTTAATTAAAGATTAAAGAAAACAAAAAGGACTAAAAAGGCAATTATGCTATTTTTAAATGTTGAGGCGGCATAAGCATAAAAATCTTAAGATTTTTATGTGATAAAATATATTATTATTAGATAATTATGTTAATATAATATAATATTATATAATAAAGCAAAGAGATAAAAGAGAAGAAACAGAGAAGCAAACGAAACAGAGAGCAGAGGAAAGAAAGAAAAAAAAAGAAAGAAGAAAAGGGGAAATTAAAAGTTTGAAGCTTGGAAGTTTAATAGGTAAGTTAATTTAGCCCTTTTCTTTTAATTTTGATGTTTTATAAGTTTTAGGACAAAGTTTTGATGAATTTAAGTTGAGGTTTTTGAAGTTTTAAAGTTTTTAAACAAAGCATATGATGAAAAAAAGATGAATTAGTGGTTTAATTGAAAGAATTTGAAGTTAGAATTGGGTAAAGGATTTAATTGTAAAATAAGCTATAAGAAAAATGTTTTGGGACAGCAGCAGTAGAGTAACTTTGAAAAATCACTAAAAATCGTAGAAGTGGAATTAGAAGCTGAGTGAGATATGAAATTAAAGATTATTGAGTCTATTTTCATATGAAAGAAACAGGAAAGCAAAGGAAATTCTTTATTTTGAGATATTTAGATTTTTGTAAGACTGGTTCAAAGTGATTTCGAGATCCCCTATTCTGACTTTGGAAAATCATAAAAAATTGGAGAAAAATAATTAGGAGCTTAAATTTATATGTTTAGAATCCTGAATGAGTCTATTTTCAATATAAATAAACGAGAACATCATCTGAATCCTGTATAAAGAGATAATTAATTTTTAGTGAAGAAGGGTCAGAACTGCCAGACAGCAGAACAGGGGTGACTTTGATGAATAAACTGTACTAATTGGCTAGGCTAAAAATTCTGGAAATTTTATGGTATGAATATATGTGAGTCTAGTTTTAGGAAAAATTAATGGTTCTTCATTTGAAGTTCTGTAGCTCTGTAAATAAATAATTTTGTGACTATGACACAAAAAGATAGCTTTGAATAAGTTTATGAGTAAAGGATTAAATTGAAATGTGAGCAAAAGTAAGAAAGGATGAATTTATTATAAAATACATGTTTATTTTATTAAATAGTACAGAAAATTATTTGATTATTTTTAACATATAAATGTTATATGTTTATATGAAATTGAAGAAAAAGAAAAGGAAGGAGAGGATCGAATTGAAGGAAAAGGAAAAGAGAAGGTTAAGGAGTGAAGGAAGAAGAATTTATATCACCTCAACCTTTTGTTGTAAGTACTACAAGAATTTTAAATTATTGTTATTTATTTTTTTGAAATATTTATGTGAATTATTTAAATATATGAGATTCAGCTTTAATGCTCAAGTAGACGAAATTTAGAACTACTGGGATATTAGTGGCATGCCATTAAGGAACTTTAACGCGCTCTCTGATTATTAGCACATTGGTGCTCTCTGTTCACTTGTGCATCATAATACACCTCTGTATTTGTTCCGTATATCCGGTGTGTTCTATAAAGTCTACTTTAGGCTAAGAATGTGAAATGAGAACAAAAGTGAATCACTGATGTGTTAAGGTGAGTTTTATACCTTACAAAAGATAAGTTAAATTTATTTAAAGCAATGCATAGTTGAAATGACTTATATATGAGTAGATATGCAATAATTGATTGAGTTTAAAATATTCTGTTATGATTGCTTATTTAATTATTCTTGTAGTGCTTACTAAGCCTTCACCGGCTTAACGCGTTTATTTTAACGCGTAGGTACAATTAGACTAGAAGAGAAGTCCAACTAGAAGATCTCTCATCTCATCACATCCTCAAAGGACTTCAAAAGTAGGTACTATATTTTGTATTAAAATGGCATGTACATATGCAGTTCAAAGGTATTCCCATGTGATAGGGACTAAAATGTAGACTCTTAAAATTCTATCTATTTTGAGTTACTTGAAGTATTTTGGTATATATGGAATGAATTAGTAAACAATAAATATGTTTGTAAAAATGGTTGGTAAGTTAAAATATTACATACAAATGTTTTTAATTAAATAGTATCTAGCCATAACCGTTTTGGCACCAAATGTAATAGTCTTATACCGGGTCTGAATGATTAAACCGGGTATAGGGGTATTACATCCAGCCTATTGATTGTGTTAATTCGTCTTCGAACTGATGCATATTTGTGAAAAAATGCTGAATTTTTATCGCCCAATTTTAGCCAATTTGCTCTTGCTCTCTGTTCCCAGTACATTTCATCTTTACCAATCTCCATGTTTAAGCTAATTCTGGTATCAATAATCTTTGCCATTGTATCATCATTCCTCTCTCCATCCAAAAGGATTCCCAACTCCTTTGTAAGCTCCTTCTTCGACCCATCTCTACGACGCTTGATTAGACTTGCCCAGCTTGTCAAACAGGACTGCAGCCTCCCCAATTTTTCAGAAATAGTACCAGTTGAAGACTCCCAAGAGACTTTCTAATCTCTTCCTCAAAAGACTCCTCAAGTGTCCATCATGCTTCAAACTTAAATCGTGGCCTTCTCCAAACCTTATCCTCATAGCCTGTGTTTATAAGAAGGGGGCAATGATCTGAAATTGTATGAATTAAATGACGAACCGTTCCTTGTGGGAAAAGCTGCATCCACTTCTCATTAGCCACCCTCTATCAAGTCTTTCTCTGATATTTGTCTCTGGTAAATTTCCTCTTTTCCATGTAAACCAAGTGCCCTGAAAGCCCAAATCCATAAGTTGACAATCATCCAAGACTTCTCGAAAAGCTGCCATTCTCCTTTCCTCTCTCAGTTGGCCTCCACTTTTCTCGAAAGAGTAAAGAATCTCGTTAAAATCTCTACTAACCATCCACGGAAACTGTTGTTCTTGCCCCAACGCTCTTAATAACCTCCACGGAGCATGTTGATCATTAGCATAAGGCGACCCATAAAAGCCCGTATATCTCTATTTTCCTTGAACATTACTTTCTTCAACCAGTACATCAATGTGATTTTTGGAGAAAGTTTTTAGACTGACCCTGAAATCTTCCCTCTATGCAAGACAAAGCCCATCCCTCGATCCTTCTGCTCCCACATCAATTCCATTCACAAAACCACTTCTTCTTCTTATCCTCTCCATACGCTTACTATCAACTTTGGTCTCTATAAAGAAGACCATATCGGGGTTGTGTTGCTTCAGCAAAAACCGAAGCCTTTGAACTGCCCGTGGATTCCCCAAACCACGGACATTCTAGCTTATGATTTTCATTGCGTTCGATCGGCTTGCCAACTAGCAGCCGCCGATCGATATTGCGTGGGGGAAACATCGTCCTCCTGATTTCCTTCTACCAACTTTGAATCCTCCATTCCTTCTAAGCTCTGATCAGTATGCTTCTGTCTTTTTCCACTATCTTCCAATGATTCTTCCTTCTCATAATTCCCATTATCAAAAACTACCAATTTCCTCTTTCGCGTTGTCCGGTCTGCATCGGTTTGCCCTATATCTCTCATCTTATTGACTCGTCTCCAGCTGGTTTTCCTATTTGTATGCAAATTCCCATCCGGAATGTCTGGTTGTAAATTATCCTCCACATCACGTATCATCCCCTCTTCTTGCAGTTTCTGTACTTTCGACACTCTACTAACTGTAATGGCTTAAATTCAAGATTTATCGGAATAATGGTTTCGCAACCATAAATCCGATTTAAATAGAAATTTATTTCAATATTTTGCATGAGTTTTTATATGATAGGAGATATTTTATAAATATTTATAAAATGTTAGTAATGTGGTATTAAACTTTCGTTAGAAAATTTTAATGTTTGGGTAGGTAATTAAATGAAAAGGACTAAATTGAAATGAAAGTAAAAGTTTAATTATAAATTAAAAGAAAGTATAAAGGACCAAAATGACAATTAAGCCATTTTGTCTAGATTGAGGCGGTTTATTGAAGAAAATCTTAGATTTTTTTAGTATATTATTATATTATATTTATATTATTATTTATTATATTATTATATTATTATATATATAAAGAAAGGAGAAAAGGATAAAACAAAGGAAGAACAGAGAGCAAACGTGAACGAAAGAAAGAAAAAGAGAAAAGAGAGAAAAAAAGGGAAAATTTAAGTTTGAAGCTTGGAGTTTAATTTGGTAAGTTAATTTAGCCCTTTTCTTTTAATTTTGATACTTTATAAGTTTTAGAACCAAGTTTTGATGAATTTAAGTTGAAGTTTTTGAAGTTTTAGAGTTTTTGAATATAGCATATGATGAATAAAATGATGAGTTAGTGGTTTAATTGAAAGAATTTGAAGTTAGAATTGGATAAAGGACTTAATTGTAAAACAAGCTATAAGAAAACAGTTTTGGGACAGCAGCAGTAGAGTAAGTTTGAAAATTCACCAAAAATCGTAGAAGTGGAATTAGAAGTTGAGTGAGATATGAAATTAAAGCTTATTGAGTCTATTTTCATATAAAAGAAACAAGGAAAGAAAAGAAGTTCTGTATGTTGAGATATTTAGATTGTTGTAAGACTGGTTCAGAATGAATTCGGGTTCCCCTGTTTTAACTTTAGAAAATCATAAAAAATTGGATAAAAATAATTATGGGATTAAATTTATATGTTTAGAACTGTTAATGAGTATAGTTTCAATAGAAATAAACGAGAACATCATCTGAATCTTGTATAAAGAGATAATTAATTTTTAGTGAAGAAGGGTCAGAACTGCCAGACAGCAGAACAGGGGTGACTTTGATGAATAAACTGTACTAATTGGCTAGGCCAAAAATTCTGGAAATTTTATGGTATGAATACATGTGAATCTAGTTTCAAAGAAAATTAACGGTTCCTTATTTGGAGCTCTGTAGCTCGAGAAATAAATAATTTAGTGACTGTGACTCAAGTAGACAGCTTTGAATAAACTAAAAATAATAATAGAATTATAGAAAATGCTAGATGTGAACATGAAATGTATTGAATTGATGATTGAATTTATTTATTTAGATCCGGAAAACTCAAATACGAAGCTAGGTCGAGGAAAGGAAAAAGTTCCGGATTAGTAGATTTTGTAAACGAACTGATAACGAGGTAAGTTCATGTAACTTGAATTATATTCTTAAATGTTGAAATGTATGTTATTGTTGTGAATATAATTTGAATGTTCATGGTATGAAAATTTATGCAATATTGATATTTTTGATAAAAAGGGAAAGAAATCCCGGTTGAATGAAAGGAAAATTCGATGGATCTCTGAAAAGGAATTGACGGTGAAAAAGGATCTAGCCCGGACGGGTGATCCTATCCTGATATAGCCCTCCCGAAGAATATGTGGAAAATGGATTTAGCCCGGACGGGTAATCCGAATTAGGGTCTGAATTTAGCCTGGACTGGTAATTCAGATCCAAGCTCATTAGAGTAATTGTCGTTGCAGGGGATTTAGCCTGGACTGGTAATCCCGACAATACTGTATGAGTTTATATTACATGGGATTTAGCCTGGACTGGTAATCCCGCTGTAAAGATGAGGTTCGCGGGAGTGTGCTCTCTGAAATGAAAATGTGCGCACATGAATATGAATTGACGGACCCGGATTTGTACACAAAAGTGTACCTCTGAAAATCCATCGAAATTCCGAGTAATTCAACGGGATAAATATAAAAAGAAAATATTAAAGAAATGGAAATCATGGTATTGATGAGCTCATCAATCATAATATATATATTATTGATATATGGAAATTATTGGACTGACTTGAATGTTGAGTTTGTAAATGTTAGGGTAATAATGCATTGAATGAGTATATGAATGTTTATCGCTTGTATTGAAATTACTAGGTAAGTATAATTCTTGTTACATGGGCTTACTAAGCACAAAGTGCTTACTCTATTTCCTTTTTCCCTGTTTTGTAGTGTTAAGAGCTCGGAGGTCGGATCGGTGGGAGACTCATCACACTATCAACCCCAATATTTCGGTATTTAAAGAAACTTTAGTTTGGAAATGAATGGCATGTATAAGCTAATAAAATAGATGTTAATATGAAATGAATGTAAGGTCAGCCATTGGTATGGCTTATGTGTTTAAGTTATCTTATAAATATGCATGAATTATCTTGAAAATATGTTGAATTGGAATGGTCTCGGTTTTAAAAAAAAAAATCGTAAATTCTGGTAATGCCTCGTACCTTATTCTGACAACGAATACGGGTAGGGGGTGTTACACATCAACAACTGGCCTCGAATCACAGATATGTTGTGTTTTCAAATCCATCTCTTGATTTCCTTTCCCCTGACCCGTATACGAACTTTGGTGCTGTACCTTATTTGAAATAGCTCTAAACTTCACACATTCTTTCCCAAAAAAATTAGATTCTGCCTTTAACGCGAGTGAGAATAGGGGATCTTCCTGTAGCTTCTCTCTGTCATATTTAAGAAACACACAACTTGAGAAAGCATGCCCCATTCTGCCGCAACCAAAACAGAAGGTCGGAAGCTTCTCATATTTAAAAGAAATCCACCATTTACTTTGATCACCTGTGGAAACAAATATTCCCCTCCTAAGAGGTTTCCGCACATCTAGTGTAATTCTAATACGACAAAAATCACCTTTAATCTCAGATCTAATAATTCCACCAAACGTGGCCCCTATAGCATGCATTAAATTTTTTTTATCAAATTCTGGCAGACAGGGCCCTACTTTAATCCAGAATAATGATGAAACAAGCTTGATTTTACTCCTCTCCATCGGTTGATTTAATCTATCAAAAATAATCAACAGTTTTCGAAAAAGCCATGGCTGGCCCTCTAATATTAATTCTAAATCGTTGTCAGATTCAAAGATAAGCAAGAAAAGATTCTGACCTACCAATTGAATTTCAAATTTTCTTTTTGTTTTCCAGATACTTTTCATTTGCGCTCTGAAGCTATCTGGATTATATGGCTTTCGAGTCCATACTGTACATATGAGTGCCGATTTGCCACATGGATCCATACTGAACTTTTCACCGACAACTGGATGAGTTCTTCTGCCAATAAGGAGACCGCCTCCTCTTTCAACCCTTCGTTGCCACCACTCTCCTCCATCCCAAGCCGCAGCAAAGACTAATTTCGCTAGGATACTGAGCAAAGCACTCTTGACTTCTAGGGTTTTTTTGAATAAAAAGGCTTGCTCTTTTCCGGACAATACTATTTTACTAAAGTAGAAGAAGTGGAAATAAGTTTAGAGTTAATTTACTTGAGTGAAATAATATTGAAATATTCTATTATAAATGCCCGAAAAATTAATTATGCTCTTCATAAATTTAGAATTTAATTTTATATTTTTGTTTTTCAGAATTTATTTATTTTTTAGATTTCAAATTTCAAGTACAATTGTTATTTTGTCAACACTTTAAAATTATTTTGTTAAATTTAAATTTATTACAATGTTATTTTTTAATTATATTGCTACCAAATGATTTGTGAAGAATACAAAATACATATTTTAACCCCAATATATATATATATATATATATATATATCAAGATGTAAGAAATTAAATATAATTTAGAAAGTACCAGTATCACAATGAATATAGTATGGAGGAAGTTTATCCTTGAGATTTAAAGATGAAGAAAGAAGACAGATACAACAAGGGAAGGAATAGCGTGAAATGGTTTGCTTTGCTTGTTTGAGAGAGCTAAGACTGTGATGTCTTAATTATTGAAATTGGTGAAGAGAAAATAAGTTGCATGTTGGGATTAATGGGGAAGGAGGCGAACAGGGAGTCCTTTAGCGGGCATGGGGAGTGGATCCACTATTATCATCTCATCAGGTATCAGCTTTTCCCAGTTAAACCTTTTGATTACATTGTGCATGAAAACCAGTATCTCCAGACGAGCGTACTCTTTCCCAGGACACATCCTTGGCCCTCCTCCGAAGGGGACAAATGTGTAAGGAGCTGGTCCACTGCCTTCGAATCTTGCAGGCTCGAACTTCTCTGGCTCAGGGAAGCACTCGGGGTTTTTGTGGGTTGAATTCACATTCCAATGCAACTGTTCCAGTTCCAGTAAATCACTTTAGTTGCTGATCATGGAATTTTATACATAGAGAGAGAGTGTGTTAAGATTTCACAAGAGAAAAAAAGAAGGAACCTTCCAGCCCTTGGGAATGGAGAAACCAGCGAAGGTGAAGTCGGTGATGGCCTCCCTGAAAGCACCCTGAAGCGGAGGCGCAAGTCTCATCACTTCGCAGGCTACGTTCCATGAATATTTCATCTTTTGTATGTCTTCCCAGTTTAGCATCTCCCCTTCTTTCTTTGATCTTGCTATCTCCATTTGTTCTGCCACACGTACCCTTTGTCACACTTTTTTACTCTCTTGCCCTAATCTAAACAACTCCTACTTCATATGTTTTTTCCATACCCTTATCTATCTATTATTTCTTGAGTTAATGCTGTGACTTAATCACACAGTTACTTTACAAAATAATATTGTGCTAAGTCCTATAAACAGAACAGATATTGTGCTAAGTCCTCCACTATTTTTTGTTTTACTTAATGATAAAATGTCATGTTATTTATTTGGAAATTTGATATTTTAAAATAATTTACATGGCTGCATAAACTAAGCTAAACTTTGGATTTTATTCTCAGTTTCATTGAATTGGTTGGGTAACTAGAGTAGTCTGCCATTTTTTTTTATACCGATTAAACCAATGAAAACGAAATGCTTTAACTTGGCTATTTCGTTGCTATATGGATTACAATTAATTTTTCCATGCTGATATGATAATTTTCCAAAATTGTTTTACGTGACTAAAAATCAATGGATACGAAAGAAATGGAAGGGAAAACACAAAGAAACAAACAAGTAATCTGTTTTTCCACGACACTTAACCAAAGTGTTAATTTCTTTCTTGCATGAGGAAAAAGAACCAGATTAATAAAGGGTTTAGAAAATCACACCTTTGTAAACCTCGTTGTAGATGTTAGGAAGCTCAGCAAGATACTTGACAATGAAAGTAACGGTAGCACTGGCAGTATCGTGACCGCCAATCAGCAAACCCAGGATCCTATCAGCAATGTTCAATTCATTCAAGTACTGCCCCTTCTCATCGGTTGCAAGCAACATGTGGGACAATATATCTTGGTTTGGGGTTGCTTTATTTTCTGCGAGATCCATCTTCCTTTGCTTGATGATCGCCATCAACTCCTTCCTGATGGTTTCAGCAGCATTGATAGCTCGCCGGAAAGGTGTTCCCGGTAAGTCAATGGGGACGGCAATGATTCCGGCGGCTAAAGCATTGAAAGGGTCGGCAAATTTAGATACATGGACGGGGTCTTCTATGCTTAGAAACACTTTGCAAGCCACCCAAAAGGTGTATCTTTTGGCAAGTGGGAACACTGTTATTTCTTGCTTGCCTTCCCAACTGGCTTCGAAGTGTCTTTGGGCAATCATATCCATCATCCCTATGTATCTTTGCAAGGCTTCTGGTTTTAGGAAATTAGGCAGCAGTTTCCTCATCTTGATCGACTCTTCTTTCGAACTCGTTTGCGTTGAAGAAGGGAAAATCTTGTTCACGGAATCCGGCCACCACGAAGTGACGAGCTTGTTTTCGTTGGAGAACAAGAATTTGTTACCGACAGCCCCGCATACGACGGCCATGGGTTCTCCGAATATCGAAGTTTTGAAGACTTGCGAAGAGTATTTGGCCATTCTATCTTTTAGGAACTTCTCGGGGTGACCCCTTCGACCTGTTAAGAGGTACTCGATGCTTTCACCGATGTATGGCAATCCCATCCTGCCGGGCGGAAGGTTAGGGTTCGAGGCATAATTAGACTTTTTGTAGAATATAAGGAATGCAAGAGACAGCAGTGGGAAGAAGGTTGCAAAGAAAAGTAGGATGGGATCCATGTTTGTTTGTTGAGGATCAAATTTGGTTTTAATTGCTTTTAGATATTTGCGTATGGAAATGATCTAGCAAGAGTATATATATAGGCAAGCCTATGTGCAGATTCTTCACTAAACAGCATATGATAGGATCTTTTAGTCTCACTAAAAAATATAATTCATGAAAGCTTCACCTGGAACAAATTATAAGCTTTATTCTTTTTTATGTTGCTTTCCTTTTGTTGCCGAAATGAAATTCACTGTTGGATCCATGAAACTGCTAATTAATTTATGGAACAGACACAGAACGGAATAAATTGAGGATTTATATATATATATATATATATATATATATTTAAATAACTTAGTTGATTTGTTTTTTTTTTTAAGTAAACTGCACCAATGTCTCTAAATTTTTAGTAAGTTTATATTTTGATCATTCAATTTTAAAAAGTTATAAAATAATCATTGAATTATTCAAAAGTTTTCAATAAATATTTGTCTAGATACATTTAAATTTGGACACCCATTTTCCAAAAATTTGTTCCAGATGTAATTTTTTTAATAAGTTTATATATTTTTAATTATATATATATATATATATATAATATGAAGATATTATTATTGTTTTGAAATTAAAAATATAAAAAAATTTAAAATATAAAAATTAATAAAAAATATAAAAAAAAAGTTTTTTAATGAATCTAAACAGATTGTTTCAAAGTCAAATGCATCTTAACAACAATTACTCCAAATTCACTGTAGATGTACTTTTTTTTTGACAAATTCCGACTAGATTTTATTAATTCTTAAACTGAATAATTATAAATAACAGTACTCGTGGGCCAATGGAATTGGGCCCTAAGAAGAAATAAAATGAAGAAAAGGTGGCCCAATCGGATAAGAGGGCCACAATAAAACAAATGGAACAGAAAAATTAAAGAACAGAAAACGTCAAATCCTATTATCAAATCCAGTCGGTGTCAAATAGTTGGCATCCATTAAATCTGACGTTGTTCCCATAGCAACCGTTCAAACGATAGCGGTTTTCAAGGAAATATTCATTTCTGCTATCCTTTCCTCTTCATCTTTCTTTGGATTCCTTCAATCCGGATTTCTCAACCATCTCTCCTCTCTTCTGCTCCGAAGGCGACTGAAGGCTGCTTCCTCCAGGTATTTTTCCTCTCCCTTTCTTAAAGCTTCTGTTGCAAGTTCATGTGCTTGACCATTTTCTGATCTGGTAACAAACTAGAAGTGGCTCTCTTGAAAAAATTGTTTCTTTCGTTGAATATCTCGAATGACCGCCCCTAATACTGACTTGTCTGTTGCTGTTGAGTTGTATTTTTTAATAACTGTTTTGGAGTCCCCTATTATAACAATGGATTGAAAACCCAGTAAGATCCCTAACTCTACTGCTTGTAATCATGCATATGCCTCCGCCATGAATAGCGGAGTACTATTTTTGAGGCGAGAAACTCATCCATCTCCCCCTCACTACTAGAGCTGAGGCCGATCTTGAAAATTTGTTGTCAAATGCTGCATCAAAATAGATGGTTGCTTTCGCATTTCTTATTATTTGTCCCAGTCGTCTGTTATCACCAAAGGTAGGTGGTTTTTCTTCCGATCCATCAATTTCTGCTATGTAGCTTTGAACTTTTTTTTGATAAATCTCTCCCTGTTGTTGTTTTCCCCACTTGAACAAATTGATTTCTGGAGCTCCATAGAATCCATGCAGCACAGCAGAAAAGGCGACATTATTTACTGTTTCCTATGGTAAAAACCCATGTAAGACAATCCCACAGATCTGGAATGGCAGTATTTGTGACTCATGAGAGATTAAGATTTTGCCATGTTTCTATTGTTGTAGGGCACTGTCTAAATATGTGGTTGCAATCGTCTTCTGCATTTCGACACTGAGGGCAGGAACTATCAGAAGCCACTCTTCTGAGCCTTAAAATCTTTAGAGTAGGGATAAAGTTCCATGATAAATGCCAAACAGTGGTGATAATTTTCGATAGGAGGTGTAAATTCCATAGTTTCCTATAGAAATTTTTTGTTTCAGTCTGTAATAAATAAGCACTAGGATTCATAGTTGCCTCTTGTAATAGTTTATAGGCACTTTTGACTGTAAATTCTCCAGAATGTTCTCCTCGCCAGACTTGAAAATCTTTATGTTCTTTTTCTGCCAGAGGGGTTTGCAGAATCTTCTATGCAGTATTTTCTGGAAAGGTATGTTCAATTAGATCAGCTTTCCACTTCCTTGTTGTTGCTTCAATTAAGTCTGAAACTAACTCAATTTCTATACTGTTGGTGTTGTCGCTGCTTCTAACAATGTCTACGCCTGGTCTCCTTTTCCAATACGCCAACATAAACCATCTTGCAGTAACCCTTTTGCTGCCCACACGCTTTTCCAGGTAAGAGAAGGTAAATTCCCTAACTGTGCATGTATGAAATCTGAGTTTGGGAAATATTTAGCTTTTAAGACCTGCGCTAATAATGAATTTGGGTAATTAATAAGGCGCCAACCTTGCTTGGCTAATAAGGCAATATTAAACTGATCAAAACTTCGGAAACCCAAACCACCCTGTTCTTTTGCGATGCATAAATCCTTCCAAGCACACTAATGGGTGCCCCTTTTACCATGACCCTTCTGCCACCAAAATTTTTCAATAATACTCTCAAGATCGGCACATAAAGTTTTAGGAAGTAAAAAACAGGCCATTGTATACGTCGGGATAGCTTGGAGAATAGCCTTAATGAAAACTTCTTTTCTACCTTGCGAGAGATGCCGAATACTCCAATTGTCAATTCTCTGTTTAAATCTGTCTTTTAAGTTTTGAAATGCCTCTTTCTTCCTTCTGCCCACTATATTCGGTAATCCAAGGTAACGCTCTGGATCGTTTGAACTTCGTACTCCTAGTATACGGGTAACTAGTCCCTTTTCTTCCTCTCGTGTGTTAGAGCTAAAGAAGACCGTAGACTTATCAAAATTAACTCGTTGTCCCAAACAGTTTCCATACTCGCGTAGAATTTTTTTTAAGAGACCCGCTCCTATTTTAGTAGCCTCTCCAAATAAAATGCAATCATCTGCAAAGAGCAAATGTGAAATTTGTGGACCTCTTCTACTCGCCTTAACCCCTTTTAAGTGCCCTTCTCGGAGTGCCATTCTCATTAGGCTAGATAAGCCTTCTCCGCAAATCAAAAATAGAAATGGACTAAGGGGATCACCTTGTCATAATCCTCTCGTCGGGTGAAAAATGTCCCCAGCCTGGTCGTTAAGTACTACTGAATAAGAAACAGTAGATACACAATTCATAATAGAATCAATCCAGTTTGGATCAAAGCCCATTTTCCTCATCATCTCCTGTACAAAAGACCATTTAACTCTATCATATGCTTTACTCATATCCAATTTAACTGCCATCCATCCCTTTTTCCCTATTTATTGTAGATGTACTTTTAGTTCTTTTGTAATACCCCGAAATCTCCAGTAAGAAAGTAAGATAGTATCTTAATATAGTAAAATAAATAAATAAAGTGACAAAAAGGGAAAATTTTGAGTTATGTCAACATTGGGAAGTATATTATGACATATTAATTCAAGAAAGGATTAAATCGCAAAAGTGAGAAAAGTTTTGTTGCCTAAGAGTAAATACTAAAAAATTGAGGGGTTTAAAGTGTAAATATGAAAAAGTTAAAGAACCAATAGTGAAAATATTTTATAGGTGGAATGATCTAGAAACTATGGAAAATGGATGAATTAGGACCAAATTGAATTGGTGAAGAATTATGAGGGACTAAATTGCAATTTTATCAAATTAAGTGATGACTCAAGGATGGAATTTTAAAAGATCATAAATGGCAAAATGGTCAATTAGTGACTATGACTCAAGTGGACAACTTGATATGAACATATAAGTAAATAGTGGAATTATATATATACATTAAGGATGTGGAATGGAGAGGAGGAGGAGGAAAATATATGAATATTCAGCTAGTATGGGTTTACATTGATTTGCATGTTTTAGGCTTAGGGACTAAATTGAACAAAAGTAAAACTTTAGGGGCAATTTTATAAAAATGTTAAAAATGACCAAATTGCATGAATAAATTAATACATTGGAGGAAATTATTAATATCAAGTGGGTTTAGAGCTTTAATTTTGTTGTATGAAGATATTATAAAGTAATTTTGTTAAATACTGATGTTAGGATCAAATTGTGAAAATAGTTAAAATATTAGGGTTTGGTATTAAATTTCTGTCTTATTAAGGGATGTATGATAGCCTAGAATATTTGGATAAATTATTAATTGAGAAAAAATAGTTGATTTGATTAACTAGTTAAGAGACTAAATTGTAAAAATTGTAAAAGCTGGAGTAATTGTGAAAATTTTGAAATTTATGGATATAAGTGAAATTAGGGAGTTAAATTTAGTTTAAAGTAGAATTTGTATGAAAATATAAGATTAAATATGAAGAAATAAAGTTAGTCTCAGTTTAGGGACTAAATTGGAAACTAGGCAAAAGTTGAATAAAAATTGAAATATTCAATGTGAAGCTGTATTGTATTGATGATTTTTAATTGTTTAATTTCCGTAGCTAATATGGTGCCGGAGACCTCAGCTAAGAAAGGAAAAGATAAAGTTAACGAGGGGTAGCTCGGAAATTACGGTTTGTATTACTATAATTCGAACTACTATTTATTAATGTTATATTTTAATTTATATGTATGGTAAGTAAATTATAAGGTAAGTAACAGTATTGAGATGAATGAAAATTGAAATGAAGTATGAATATGTATTGAAATGTGAATTGCATGTGAATGGATATGGAAAGTAAATTGAATTGAATTGTACATTGAAATTGAAGTTGAAGTTGATATGGAAGTGAAATTAAATAGAGAAATGATTGAAATACCCTATTAACTAGTCGGGCTGAGTCGGATATAGTTGGCATGCCATATGATTAAAAGAGTATGGGGATTTATCTGCTTTGCTGATCAGGCACTATATGTGTTGTATCAGGTACCACGTGTGTCGTTTCAGGCACTTTATGTGTCGTATATTGCTTCTGATATATTGATCAGGTACTGAGTACCGTTTTAGGCACATGTGTTTGGTTGGAATCCGTTATCCGCCAAGGTTCGGGTTTGTTAATAGGGTGAATAACTGAAATGAGAAAATTAAATAAATTTGATTTATCGTACTATTAAAAATATGAGAAAGAAATTATGAGTTGAATTGTAAATTGAATTGAGACATGAGATTTGAAGCATGAACTTAAGGTTCATGAATTTGTTAAAATATCGAAATAAGAAGTGAAAATAGAATGAATTGGAAATAATGAAATAGTTTATGAGTTAATTGAATATAACCATATGAATTAATTATAATTATTTTTATTGAAAAATGTTGGTTTAAATAATTATTGAAAGACTAATGTTGTAAGGTTTTAGAAATGAAATAGAATAAGTTATTGAATTGAGATATAGAAATGAAATATATGAAATAATGATTTTATGAAATGATTATTGATGAAATGCATGAAATGAATATTGATATAGTAAGAAGATATATAAATTAAAATGAAGAAAAGCTATCTGGAATAGCAAATGATAAAGATTGAATAAGTTATAAATAAATATATGAGAAATTGTGATTTATGTGATAATTGAGTATTGTATGACTAATGTCATTATACAAATAAATATGGTTTGATATGTGAATGACCATTTATATAGTAATTGTGTGAATTAGGATATTGTTTAATAAATAAAAAATGATAGTTATGATACTAGACATTAAAAATAAATTGTGTGAATTAGGATATTGTTTATATAGTCATTTAGTTAGTCAATTAGTTAGTTAATTTTAGATTAAAAATAAATCCCCTTAATTATTAGGCTAGATAATAAAAGGATAGTTATTACTAGTAATTTAGTCCTTGAGAATACGATATTCCGGACTCACCACAACTATACTACTATTCGATAGGTGCGCTTGCCTTTGTCGAAATATTAGTTAGTTTTGAGTCCATCAGCTAAACCAAAAATTCTGAAAAATTTATGGTAAGGAGATATGTGAGTATAGTTTCAGGAAAAATTAGCGGAACTAAATTTGGAGTTCCGTAGCTCAAGACATAAATAATTTAGTGACTATGACTCGCGTAGACAGCTTGATATGCTCAAAAGTGAATAGTGGAACTTTGTGCAATTATGATTGTATTATCTTGAGAACTTATTATGAGGATTGTTAAAAGTATGTTAATAGTTTGCTTATTATTTACATACCAACTTACTAAGCTATATAGCTTACTCTATCTATTTTCCATATTTATAATGTCCTCAGGCTAGCTCAGGTTGGAGAACGCCGGAGATACCATCACACTATCAAGCTATCACTTCGGGTATTGTTGAGTTCAAGTAGTTGAGTTGTGGCATGTATAGGAGATTTAATTATGTTAAGTGTCATAGCTGAATTCGCTAAATGTGGGCCTATGTTATTTGATAGATCATTTTGTATAAGGCCATGGATGATGGCTAATATTGGTTATTGTTATATGCATATGATGATGTTTTTCATGAATGTGAAAATTCCCATGGTTGAGCATATGGTGTGTTAATGCATGATTGAGCAAGTCGTATGATTGAATTGATAAAGAATGTAATAAGCGTTGCATGTGAATGAAATGAAGCAGCCATGTTGTGTAAATGTCTTAGTTGTGGTGAATTGGTCATGTATTTATGTGTGGATGAGTGTTACTTGATGTTGTGTGTGTTGGTGCAAGTAAGGGTGGCAAAAGGCTTGGTAAGTAGCATTGTTTCTGTCCACACAGGTAGACACACGGGCATGTGTCTGGGCCATATGTGACGCACGGTCTGCCCCATGGGCATGTAGTCCAGCCGTGTGCCCCCTGTGTAATAACCAAATTTGCCCGGCCCAAAACCCAATAAACCCAAGGCCCATTTTACACTAAAATTTCGGAGCCCAATCTGCCCAAATGCCAAAGGGCCCAAAAGAATGAAAAGAATTTGCTAGGGTTTCCAGAAACCCTAGCCTAGGCGCCGCACGAGCCTCCACTACCCCTTCCCCATGTGCGCACCACGAGCGGCCTCGTTGCTGGCCACCTGCACCACGTCCAACTGTTCCCCACCTTTCCCGTTGTCGGCCATCCACCTGCAGAAAAAGACGAAACCACAACAGCAACACCAAGAGCAGAAGAAAACAAAAGCAATAAAAAATAGTGTAAAGTGGCTATAAAGCCGATGGAAGAACACTGTAAAAAGGGGGGCTTTTTTTTGATTATTGGGAATCAATACAAAAATACAAAAAAAACAGATTCAAAGAAACTCAAAAAATATAGCAGTGATTTAAGTTCAAAGGAAGAGTCGGATCGGAGGTGACGACCTTTTTTTACCCGAATCTCTTTATTTTTTTTATTTTATTTTTATTTACTTCTTTCTTGTAAATACACACACACACATATATATATATACACTATTTCTATATATATAAAAAAGGGGAAAAGAAAAGACAAAAAAACTCACCTCTTGCGATTTCCGGCCACCGCGTGCGGTGGCCGGCCACGGCGGCGTCACGGCGGACCTCTTCGTCGGAATTCCCCTCCCATGCGCACCTGCAGAGAGAAACAAAGGAGATTCAGATTTTTTTTTTTTAGAGGAAGCTAAGACTGAATTTTTTTGAGGGTTTAGGGCCTTATGTACTAAGACCAAACGGCGCCGTTTCACGTAGGGGGTCCGCGTGTTGACCCGGATCCGACCCGGGATCCGCGCGTCCTCCCCCGGATGGATTAATTGCGCCTCAGGCCCCTCTCATCTATTTTGCCTTGCAAATCTTCTTTTATATTTTCATAATTTGGCCCGAAAATTTACCTCTCGTCTCAATCTAACCCGCACTTGAACGCTGCCGTTTCTGACAATGGGCTTATTTTCCATTTAAGTCCCTATAAGTTACGCGCGCATGATGATTCGGTCCCTTTTATCTTTATTTCATTTCAAATCGACCCGAAACCTCATTTTCCATAACAATTTGATCCCTTTTTTAGCATTTTATAATTATTTCCCTTTATCATTATGTTTATATATTATTATTATTATTATTATTATTATTATTATTATTAATTACTACTATTAATATTTTTAGCTGCGTGTATATATATATATATATATATATATTTTATTACTATTATATCATTATTATTATTATATTGTATGTATATCATTATTATCATTATTGCTATATTTATATTAGTATATTATGTATTGCTTATTATTATTAATATTACTATTATTATTACTATTATCATTATTATATTATTACTTGTACATACTAACTTTATCACTACTATATCTATACTAGTATATTGTACATATTTCGTATTTTTATTATTATTATTATTATTACTATATATCTTTATATTGTACATATTACTATTATTATTATTTTACTATATTTATCACTATTATTATTATTATTACTATTATTTTATCTATTTCTTAACATTATTGTCATTTTTAGTACTATATATTAGTATGCTGTATATACTTCATATTATTTTGTTATTATTACTACTATTAACATTATTACCATATTATCATATTGTATATATATATTTTTTATTATTACCATTATTATTATTACTACTATTATACTTATGTTATTGTTTTGTACATAATTTGTGTTGTATCATCATTATTCCTCGCATGACCCTATTCCCATTTTCAAATCACGTTTCTTTAAAACATATTTTTATCAATTTTACCCTAAAAACAAAAAATTTTCAAAAACGAGGCAATGTTCCGTGTTTGGAAATTCGAGGGACCGTGCCCTATGTGTTGGGTCTCGGTTCTCTTGCTTGACCAAATGATCGAATAACCTTTTGTTATTTTAATAAATGAGTATTAGGGATTAAGAGATGACCTTGGATTTGAGAATTGAAATTATCGTGTCCTACGTATTGGATGTGATATTTGGTCCCTTCGAAACAAGGAAGTCTTAATATCCTAAGAAGACTCAAACATTTCCAAAAAGACCCAAATTTCTAAATCCATTTCTAATTTTGCTAAACTTTCGACATTGGGACATCAATTAATCAATTTGGTACCGATTTTTGGGCGTTGCGAGGGTGCTAATCCTTCCTCGCACGTAACCGACTCCCGAACCTATTTTCTCGAATACTCGTAGACCAAAAAAAATTTGTTTTAGTAAATCAAAATGTTTTATTAAAACAAAGGTGATCCGATCACACCTAATAAAGGTCGGTGGCGACTCCCGTTTTTATTCATTTTGAAGTCCAAGTTCGATTCCCTTTTTGTCAAAAAATGGTTACGACAGCTTGGCGACTCCACTGGGGAGCTTGAGAGTCAGGCCGTAAATTGATTGATTTTTGTCCCTTTGATTGAAAATTTGGAAAATTGTTTTGAAAGATCGTATTTCTCTTTGATGCATTTGCTCGTGCTATAGGGTCGAGTCTCATAAAATACTTTGGCATTGCATTGCATGACCATTGCGGTCACACCCTTAAGTGGGAGTGGGAAGCTACTCTTTCGTGAGGTTTTTACCTCCGTGCAAGATAGTGGATCGCTTCCGGGATACATCCGTACCTATGTCTTCGTGAGATTTCTATCTCCGTGCAGCCATAGGGAAATGTATTCCCCTGAACTGAACTCGATCCGTATGAGCCTATAATGCGTGAGGATTGAGGAATCTGCTGGTTCGGGTACCTCTCTTTAGAACTGAACCACATATACAGAGACCTAGGAACCCACCTTGGACAGAACTATGCTAAACCCCTAGTAGTCACCCCAATAAGTGTTTTATGTTTGATTACTTCTCTTGCACTAACGTTTTCATGTTTGCTTATCCCCTCTTGCATTAACATGTTTTCTCTTGTTTTGATTGCATTGCATGCATTTTCACATTAAAAGGTGTCGATCTCCGTTTGGTTACTAAGATAGAAGCTTGTTATGAGGGACGGATTCCTTGATAAAGTAGAGGATAATGCGGCCGCGCGTATATGGATACAACTCGAGAAAGGAGATAGTTTAGCCGAGGAATATACATCAGAGTTGGGGGACTTTACTCGTATCAGTATAACACAGAATCTAAGAGGTTCAAGCACAAAGGGATGCTCTGAGGAAGACTGCAAGTGAGAGCCAAAGAGACACTGAAAGCTCGATTAACAGAACAAGAAAAGACGTTTGGCCGAAGACGCGACCCTACGGCGAAGTTAGAATCAAGCCTAAACCAGATCGAAGAATCAAAAGGGAAGGTGGTAGAGCTCGAAATGACACTGCAAGGTAATGAGTTCCGGATTCAACGATCTCAGAATCAGGTCAGAGAGAGAGATTATGCCATGGGCAAAGCTGTGACACAGATACGAGAAGTAGCTGAACATCTACAATCCTTAGCGGTCCAAGCTGATGTATTAAGTGTAATATGTGAATCAAAGTCGGACCGGGGTCTAGAGTTAGCCTCGCTCATCGAGAAAGTTAAAATCCTGGGCATAAGGGCTAGGTCGCATATGTGACTTTATTTTATGTAAAGGATTTTGTTTCTTAAATAAGCTTTCTATAAGAAATTGAGCGGGAATCGACATCTTTTGCATTCATTCCACACATTTGCATTGCATTTCATCCATCGGCATACATCGCACCATTTGCATCAAAAATGAGCCTAATTGGTTAAAAATGTGACAGAAGTTACCCTGGAAACCGACGAGGATCAACCTATCGTACACTATTACAACACTCGTCGTAAGGCAAAAGCAATGGACCAGAGATACGAACAATTCCAGAAGGACATAGAAGACCAGATGAAAAAGTTTCAGCAAGAATTAAAAGACCAGATGGAAAAGGCCCAAAAGGATATGCTGGCCCAAATGACTCAATTAATGAATGGGATAACAAACAAAGGAAAAGACCCTGCAACTAGTACCGGGAAAGAAAGCGAAGGTCATCCTCCAGGATTTACTCCACCCCATGGGGTCTGGCCTCAAAAGGAATTTACAGGCCTAGAACACCCACCTGTATTTCCACCTGCCCATCTAGGACAAGGAGTATTTGCATCAAGTCACGGAACTAACCCAGCTGACCCTATTGTCCCAGATTTGGATGATCCTGTGGAACTAGCTAAGTTATGAATGAAGGATCAGGGCGCTCAGGACAAGTTTAAAGATCTGGAAGAAAGACTCAGGGCGGTAGAGGGAACTAGAGCCTCTTCCGCAATGAGCGTCAAAAAGCTCAGTTTGGTTCCTGGTCTGGTGTTGCCCCCAAAATTTAAAGCACCAGGCTTTGAGAAATACGATGGAACAAGGTGCCCAAAGGTACATCTCATCATGTTTTGTCAGAAAATGGCTGGTTATGAGGACGAAGACAAGTTGCTGATACACTGCTTTCAAGAAAGCTTGATAGGGTCAGCTCTCCGATGGTACAATCAACTAGGAAGAGAAAAGATCCAATCATGGGATGACTTAGCTGCAGCATTCTGTGAACAATATAAACACGTCTCTGACATAGCGTCTGATCGCCTAACATTGCAGATGATGGAAAAGAAGCCGTCAGAGACCTTTAGGCAATACGCTCAAAGGTGGAGGGACGTCTCGGTTCAAGTGGAACCCCCATTAACCAAAACTGAGACCACGGTCCTCTTTATCAACACTTTAAAAGCGTCATTTTACGACAAGTTAGTGGGAAATGCCACAAAAGACTTCATCGATGTTGTAACGTCTGGGGAACTTATTGAAAACGGCATCAAGAGCGGAAAAATAGATGCAAGAGAAAGTGTCAAAAGGTCAGGCCCAAGAAAGATGGAAAACGAAGTGAACAACCTAAACAAGCGTCCCAAATCATTCTCTGCAGATCAACCGAGGGCTATGACCACTGGTCATCAGGGATTATCAGGTCAAGAATCCAATGCAAAACGTCCCCAATTTACACCGATTCCAATGACATATGGGGAGTTATATCAAAGCCTGTTTGATGCACATAGAGTGGCTCCTCACTACATGAAACCAGTGCAACCCCCATACCCTAAATGGTATGATCCGCATGCTCGATGTGAGTATCACGCGGGAATAACAGGTCACTCAACCGATAACTGCGTCGCATTCAAGAAATTGGTGGAAAGGCTTATTAAAATCGGGGTTTTGAAGTTCGATGAGTTGACCGGGGCAATAATCTGCAATAATTGAAGGAGAGGGTGAGAGAGTCTTAAAATCAGAAGTCTAGAAATCGAGAAGTCAAAACGCCAATGACGCATCCGAAAGAAAAACAGGGGCATAAAGCTTTTCGAAGCCTTACACACTTGGGAATGTTTTGAACAATAGGGCTGTGGAAGAAACCTGCATTTTTAGTTAATCTGGAGTAATATTCAAAACATGCTTGTTGCTTTAAGCCTAGAGGCAACAAGAGTTCTTTCGTGAAATAGGCTTGTTTCCAGAATTGTTATTTCAATAAAATGCATCTTTATTTTCACTCCTCGCATTTCATACTCTACATCGTTTCATTTTCATACCATGCTTTTAATTTTCTACCTCCAAGCCTACAATGGGTCCCCAGATATCAATGACATGAGCGACACTATTACTGACTCCCTTTTTGAGAGATATGTGTCTAGAGGATCTAAGAACTTGGAAGATGACAGAGATTGCAACTTATCTCCGAACTGGTTAAGAAGGATGGATCTTACCCTGCAAAGTGCCAGCAAACACTACAAGGGAACAAGGCAAGGAATCATTGAATTATCTTCGAGAGTTCAAAGATATTTTTGTATGATCACGTTAAGATGCACCGGGACTACTAAAGGCACGAGTTTGTTGTCAAAGGCTAAGGAAGTCGCAGAAGAAGCCTATAAAGATACTTGAAGACCACATGCTGATGGTATGTTCAGAGAGGAAAATTGCGTCAAACGCCAAATCGAGGAGGACAGAACAAGTGGGGCATGGATGTTATCAAGCCATTCTTCTCGAAAGCTTTGGGTCCGCATCAATTCATTATTGTGGATGTCGATCTCTTCACTAAGAGGGCAAGGGTCACTTCATATGGCAAAAAAAAAAAGGCAACAAAAAAGATTGATAACCTAAACTTGTGAATGTGGGCACACAGAAGTTACGTACCCTTTCCCAGGACCTCTGCTGGGGCAACGCGTTTCCGGGGCACAGGCCAAGCCCAAATTGGGTGAGGCCAAACGGATCCCGATATGATCAAGTGAATGTGTAGAGAAGATGTTGGGAGATGTCCGTCACGATCAGATGAAGTGAGTTTTTAACAAAAAAGATCGCCTCAGAAAACTTCATGACAGGGTTTTGAAGAAGATCCTCTCCATGCAACAAGAACTTCAGAAGAAAGAAGATGCCAAGCCAGGAAAGACTTTAGGTAGCAAAGAAGGCCTATTCTAGGGAAACAAAGATATTGTCCGGGGTAGGCGACAAGGACCTATCCAATCTGGTGAATTCACAAAAAAAAAACACAAAAAAAAAAGAAAACAAAAAGAAGAAAAAGGAGAGGCCAAAGTGAAAACCCGCAAAGGGCACTTTAAGTCCAAAGGTGGGTTTGAGTTGAAAACCCGAAAAGGGCAGCTCAAATTTTGATGGGGCATACAATAGTCTTGCTATGCTTGAAGTAACGACGAAGGGGAATGTTGCGCCTTGGGGCATCGACAAAAGTACTCTAAATCCCCTAAACACATATTGAGTTTAGAAAGGTCCTCAAGGAGTTAGAACAGAGAAGCTCAAGCTACGATATCTGGGGCACCTAGTTTCCATTTCACCAATTTTTGAGTCTACTGTCTTCGTCTTTTCAAAATACACTCTAAATAAATTTGCTGCTTCATTTGCATATGCTAGCTTTGATTAACCTGTTTGATTCGAGCTATACTCCTAATAAATTCCCATTCCATCCATTATCATGGTCCTTTTCAAGCATTTTACATTGAAATAACGATTATTGGACTAATAATACTTTCATGAAAAGAGTTTCGCATATTACTCTGGAAACCTCTAAACAATACAGGAATCTGAAACAGGATTATTGTTTAAGATTTACCGAGTTTAAGGGATTGGAAATATCTGAGTCCAAATTATGTTGATTTGAACAAAATGACAAGGTACCGTGTCAGTGACACAATCCTGACGAAAATGGGCATTGTTAACCCAAGTGCAAAACCAGGATCATTCTCGAAAAGAAATGACATTCTGCATTCTGCATTCTGCATTCATGCAAGCATCACGCATATACATCTGGTTGGGTCATCTAGAGAGTGATCGTTAGAAGGAAGCTGATACAGATCCTGTACCGTTGAATAACAAGAGGGTAGAATGAAGAAGAGACAAATCCTATGTTTTAGAGTCGCAATGGGACAAATGGAGGATATTCAAATCCTACACCCCCGGGTCACAATGAAATAAACCCCGAAGCCACAGTGGGGCAAAAGGGTGATATACGAGAAAAGCAGATTACTCCTGAGGTTTGAAAGACGGGTACAAAACCTGAAAGAAAAATCAAGAGTCGAAGCCAGGAACGCGAGGTTACCATGAAAGTCGCAATGAAAGAGATACATGACAAACAAGCCCAAGACACATGGCATAATCATGTAGGCATTTAGGACAAGCACACATATATCATGACATCATCACGCATGACACATACAGGTACGTCAGCGAAGCATGAAATTTTGACGATAACTATACCAAACCATGGGTAAAGGAGGCATCCGAGTTCCACCAGATGATACGTTTTCAAGTACAGTTTTTCAAAAAATATCAACTCATAATGTGAAAGGTGAGTTGAGCCTCAGGTCACACGCTGAGGTGTTTTCCAATTTTCTGTTAAAAGTAGATCTCGCCTTCCTAAGCGAAGCTGATCGAACAACAGATCTAGCCTTCCTAAACGAAGCTGATCGAACAACAGATCTTGCCTTCCTAAGCGAAGCTGATCAAAAAACAAATCTTGCCTTCCTAAGCGAAGCGAATCGAACAACAGATCTTGCCTTCTTAAGCGAAGCTGATCAAAAAACAGATCTTGCCTTCCTAAGCGAAGCGAATCGAACAATAGATCTTGCCTTCCTAAGCGAAGCTGATCGAACAACAGATCTTGCCTTCTTAAGCGAAGCTGATCGAGAAACAGATCTTGCCTTCTTAAGCGAAGCTGATCGAGAAACAGATCTTGCCTTCTTAAGCGAAGCTGATCGAGAAACAAATCTTGCCTTCCTAAGCGAAGCTGATCGAGCGTAGCAGATATTGCCTTCCTAAGCGAAGCGAACCGATGTATTTTTAATTTCTGTCAAAATATCAACTCATGTCAGAGAGAAGTGAGTTGAGCCTTGGGTTACACCCTAAGGTGTCTTTTAATTTCTTCTCAAAATATCAACTCATGTCAGAGAGAAGTGAGTTGAGCCTCGGGTCACTCCCTGATGTGTCTTTTAATTTCTTTTCAAAATATCAACTCATGTCAGAGAGAAGTGAGTTGAGCCTTGGGTTACACCCTGAGGTGTCTTTTAATTTCTTCTCAAAATATCAACTCATGTCAGAGAGAAGTGAGTTGAGCCTCGGGTCACTCCCTGAGGTGTCTTTTAATTTCTTTTCAAGATATCAACTCATGTCAGAGAGAAGTGGGTTGAGCCTTGGGTTACACCCTGAGGTGTCTTTTAGTTTATTTTCAAAATATCAACTCATGTCAGAGAGAAGTGGGTTGAGCCTTGGGTTACACCCTGAGGTGTCTTTTAATTTCTTTTCAAAATATCAACTCATATCAAAGAGAAGTGGCTGAGCCTCGGGTCACACCCTGAGGTGTCTTTTAATTTCTTTTCAAAATATCAACTCATGTCAGAGAGAAGTGAGTTGAGCATCGGGTCACACACTGAGTTCTTCAAATTTCTGTTGGTAAAAAAAAAAAACAAAAAACTCATGAGAGTGTGGTTGAGCCTCGGGGCACACGCGGAGGTACTTACAGAAGAAAGACTGAAGTCGCATTGAGCAAATTTGACAAAAAAAGTTCCAGTGGATAAGGAAGATTGAGCAAGAGCAAAATGAAGCCACGGACTATATCCTTCTGAAGTAACAGTGGAGTAGAATGAAGATCGGAGTTTCCCGGAAGATGAACAAGTTCAAGAATGAATGAGATTGGGGAAAAACGAATCGAAGCTACGGGTCATGTCACGCGGAAACAGCGATGGAGCGGATCAAAGCAACAGGGTTTGAAGATGTTTGAAGAATCTATACCTGGCCAAGACCGGGCAAAATTGGTTCTTCTATAATTGAGTATTGTATGACTAATGTCATTATACAAATAAATATGGTTTGATATGTGAATGACCATTTATATAGTAATTGTGTGAATTAGGATATTGTTTAATAAATAAAAAATGATAGTTATGATACTAGACATTAAAAATAAATTGTGTGAATTAGGATATTGTTTATATAGTCATTTAGTTAGTCAATTAGTTAGTTAATTTTAGATTAAAAATAAATCCCCTTAATTATTAGGCTAGATAATAAAAGGATAGTTATTACTAGTAATTTAGTCCTTGAGAATACGATATTCCGGACTCACCACAACTATACTACTATTCGATAGGTGCGCTTGCCTTTGTCGAAATATTAGTTAGTTTTGAGTCCATCAGCTAAACCAAAAATTCTGAAAAATTTATGGTAAGGAGATATGTGAGTATAGTTTCAGGAAAAATTAGCGGAACTAAATTTGGAGTTCCGTAGCTCAAGACATAAATAATTTAGTGACTATGACTCGCGTAGACAGCTTGATATGCTCAAAAGTGAATAGTGGAACTTTGTGCAATTATGATTGTATTATCTTGAGAACTTATTATGAGGATTGTTAAAAGTATGTTAATAGTTTGCTTATTATTTACATACCAACTTACTAAGCTATATAGCTTACTCTATCTATTTTCCATATTTATAATGTCCTCAGGCTAGCTCAGGTTGGAGAACGCCGGAGATACCATCACACTATCAAGCTATCACTTCGGGTATTGTTGAGTTCAAGTAGTTGAGTTGTGGCATGTATAGGAGATTTAATTATGTTAAGTGTCATAGCTGAATTCGCTAAATGTGGGCCTATGTTATTTGATAGATCATTTTGTATAAGGCCATGGATGATGGCTAATATTGGTTATTGTTATATGCATATGATGATGTTTTTCATGAATGTGAAAATTCCCATGGTTGAGCATATGGTGTGTTAATGCATGATTGAGCAAGTCGTATGATTGAATTGATAAAGAATGTAATAAGCGTTGCATGTGAATGAAATGAAGCAGCCATGTTGTGTAAATGTCTTAGTTGTGGTGAATTGGTCATGTATTTATGTGTGGATGAGTGTTACTTGATGTTGTGTGTGTTGGTGCAAGTAAGGGTGGCAAAAGGCTTGGTAAGTAGCATTGTTTCTGTCCACACAGGTAGACACACGGGCATGTGTCTGGGCCATATGTGACGCACGGTCTGCCCATGGGCATGTAGTCCAGCCGTGTGCCCCCTGTGTAATAACCAAATTTGCCCGGCCCAAAACCCAATAAACCCAAGGCCCATTTTACACTAAAATTTCGGAGCCCAATCTGCCCAAATGCCAAAGGGCCCAAAAGAATGAAAAGAATTTGCTAGGGTTTCCAGAAACCCTAGCCTAGGCGCCGCACGAGCCTCCACTACCCCTTCCCCATGTGCGCACCACGAGCGGCCTCGTTGCTGGCCACCTGCACCACGTCCAACTGTTCCCCACCTTTCCCGTTGTCGGCCATCCACCTGCAGAAAAAGACGAAACCACAACAGCAACACCAAGAGCAGAAGAAAACAAAAGCAATAAAAATAGTGTAAAGTGGCTATAAAGCCGATGGAAGAACACTGTAAAAAGGGGGGCTTTTTTTTGATTATTGGGAATCAATACAAAAATACAAAAAAACAGATTCAAAGAAACTCAAAAAATATAGCAGTGATTTAAGTTCAAAGGAAGAGTCGGATCGGAGGTGACGACCTTTTTTTACCCGAATCTCTTTATTTTTTTTATTTTATTTTTATTTACTTCTTTCTTGTAAATACACACACACACATATATATATATATACACTATTTCTATATATATAAAAAAGGGGAAAAGAAAAGACAAAAAAACTCACCTCTTGCGATTTCCGGCCACCGCGTGCGGTGGCCGGCCACGGCGGCGTCACGGCGGACCTCTTCGTCGGAATTCCCCTCCCATGCGCACCTGCAGAGAGAAACAAAGGAGATTCAGATTTTTTTTTTTTTTAGAGGAAGCTAAGACTGAATTTTTTTGAGGGTTTAGGGCCTTATGTACTAAGACCAAACGGCGCCGTTTCACGTAGGGGGTCCGCGTGTTGACCCGGATCCGACCCGGGATCCGCGCGTCCTCCCCCGGATGGATTAATTGCGCCTCAGGCCCCTCTCATCTATTTTGCCTTGCAAATCTTCTTTTATATTTTCATAATTTGGCCCGAAAATTTACCTCTCGTCTCAATCTAACCCGCACTTGAACGCTGCCGTTTCTGACAATGGGCTTATTTTCCATTTAAGTCCCTATAAGTTACGCGCGCATGATGATTCGGTCCCTTTTATCTTTATTTCATTTCAAATCGACCCGAAACCTCATTTTCCATAACAATTTGATCCCTTTTTAGCATTTTATAATTATTTCCCTTTATCATTATGTTTATATATTATTATTATTATTATTATTATTATTATTATTATTATTATTATTAATTACTACTATTAATATTTTTAGCTGCGTGTATATATATATATATATTTTTATTATTACTATTATATCATTATTATTATATTGTATGTATATCATTATTATCATTATTGCTATATTTATATTAGTATATTATGTATTGCTTATTATTATTAATATTACTATTATTATTACTATTATCATTATTATATTATTACTTGTACATACTAACTTTATCACTACTATATCTATACTAGTATATTGTACATATTTCGTATTTTTATTATTATTATTTATTACTATATATCTTTATATTGTACATATTACTATTATTATTATTTTACTATATTTATATTTATTATTATTATTATTATTTTATTATTCTTAACATTATTGTCATTTTTAGTACTATATATTAGTATGCTGTATATACTTCATATTATTTTGTTATTATTACTACTATTAACATTATTACCATATTATCATATTGTATATATATTTTTTATTATTACCATTATTATTACTACTATTATACTTATGTTATTGTTTTGTACATAATTTGTGTTGTATCATCATTATTCCTCGCATGACCCTATTCCCATTGTCAAATCACGTTTCTTTAAAACATATTTTTATCAATTTTACCCTAAAAACAAAAAATTTTCAAAAACGAGGCAATGTTCCGTGTTTGGAAATTCGAGGGACCGTGCCCTATGTGTTGGGTCTCGGTTCTCTTGCTTGACCAAATGATCGAATAACCTTTTGTTATTTTAATAAATGAGTATTAGGGATTAAGAGATGACCTTGGATTTGAGAATTGAAATTATCGTGTCCTACGTATTGGATGTGATATTTGGTCCCTTCGAAACAAGGAAGTCTTAATATCCTAAGAAGACTCAAACATTTCCAAAAAGACCCAAATTTCTAAATCCATTTCTAATTTTGCTAAACTTTCGACATTGGGACATCAATTAATCAATTTGGTACCGATTTTTTGGCGTTGCGAGGGTGCTAATCCTTCCTCGCACGTAACCGACTCCCGAACCTATTTTCTCGAATACTCGTAGACCAAAAAAAATTTGTTTTAGTAAATCAAAATGTTTTATTAAAACAAAGGTGATCCGATCACACCTAATAAAGGTCGGTGGCTACTCCCGTTTTTATTCATTTTGAAGTCCAAGTTCGATTCCCTTTTTGTCAAAAAATGGTTACGACACCCTGCACCTTAATTGCGAAATTAAATTCACCACACGGCCTAGCACACGAGTGTGTGCCTTGGGTGTGTGACTTTAAAGGGTTGATGACGTCAGAAACAGAATGTCAAGATTTTTGCACACGGGTGTGTCACGGTCGTGTGAGGGACACGGGCGTGTGCCAGGCCGTGTGAAAATCCTTGTAGGTTCGAAAAGAGAAATAAATCCACACGGGTTAGGGACACGGGCGTGTCCCGATATGCTCAGGCCGTGTGAGCTATACGGTCCTTCAGCATGGCCATGTTAAGAGGTCACACGGATGTGTCACTCTTCCACACAGGCGTGTGCCCCTGATTTTAATGATATTTTCTAAAGTTTTTCTAAAGTGCTCGGTTTAGTCCCGAACCGTTTCCAAAGTGTGTTTTGGGCCTCGTAGGTCCATATTAGGGACTTTAAGGCAAAGTTTGAAAAGTTTTAAAATTGAACGAAATTTTATGACTCGGAGATGTATGCTTGCATGTGTTTAAGATAGGTAACACCTCGTACCCTGTCTTAGCGTCGGATACGGGTAAAGGGTGTTACATCTTTTATATATTTATATATTCTTTTTATTTATTTTTTTTTTTTTATATATATATATTTTTAAAACTTATAAAATAATTTTTTATTTATATTATATGTTGTAAAATTTTATATATTTTCCATAAAATTAGCTTTGATATATTTTTAATTGTATGTATTTTTATATTTTTTATAAATTATATGGGTAAATATCCCATATATACCAAAAAATTTTATTATTTACGGAAATGTACCGGTTTGAAGAATATTTACGGGAATGTGCCCTTTCCCCCAAAAACGCGTCCACGTCAGCGCGTTTTTGGGGGATGCAGGGCTAAAACGCGCCCCTGGGGACGCGCTTTTGCCACATCAGCACAAAGCGCGCTGACGAGGACGCGCTTTGCTGATGTGGCAAAAACGCGTCCCCAATGACGCGTTTTAGCCCCTGTTTTTAAAAAAAAAACTATTCTCGAATTTTTTAAAAATTTACGAGAATAAACTTTTATAAAGGCTCAAATTGACAACACTATTTTTTTTAAGGTGTCATCAATTAATAAAGAAATATAACTTACAAAGGAAATCTTTATATAGACCCAAAGTCTCATTTCCTTTATTTTCTTGAGTAAAGTGGGATATGAAATATGTGTATATATAGACTAATGAATAGTTTTGCAGCTTGTTCCTAAACAATGTGGGATTCCTTCCTCTTTTAACTAACAACATGAGATGACATACTACACTATATTTGATTTTTTTTACAAAACAATTTCTCTTTTTTATATTTTGTTAACATTTTCTTATATTATAAAAAACAAGAAACAAAACAACTCAAATATTTTTTACAAATCTAATCATCACTACATATTAATAATCCATAAAAAATTTACAAGAAAAACCCACTTACCGTCCCAATTAAGTTCATGGGTTATATATTTTTGAATGAGAAACATGTTATATAAGTTTGAGCTGAATCGGTTATTGTATATTTTCACGATTAAGAAATATTTCAAGAGAATTATGGGTTTGGGTTTATCTAGTATTTATTTCTTAAATTTTTGTTATATTAATTTAAAAGTCTTATAATGTGATTTATGAATTATTCTCTTATATATATATATATATATATATATATATTTCCTTGATATTTGGATGTTGTAAAATAGTTTAATAAATTAAGTTAAAATCATTTGAGCACCACTAAGCATAAAAACACTTAACGCCTTCGATTTTTTTTTCCATATGTAGGTAGTAGATAGGAGCAGTGAAGATAATATTACTGTATTTGCGCAAGTCGGAGTCACATACATCGGCACAGGTGGATATTCAAGTCACTCTTATTTTATCTTGTATATATATTTTGGGCGTTTTGGCATATATATAAATTTTAGTTAGTTAAATGAATGTATAACGTTATTATTAGTTGATAAAATCATGAATGTATAACAAATTTTAATTATATGACTAACTTAGCTTATTGTTCTTCCATTGCCATGAACTTATTTGGGACAGTAAGTGGGTTTTTCTTGTAAATTTTTTATGGATTATTAATATATGTTAGTGATGATTAGATTTGTAAAAAATATATTTGAGTTGTTTTGTTTCTTGTTTTTTATAATATAAGAAAATGTTAACAAAATATAAAAAAAGAGAAATTGTTTTGTAAAAAAAAAAATCAAATATAATGTAGCATGTCATCTCATGTTGTTAGTTAAAAGAGGAAGGGAAATGAGTCTATATATACAAGCTGCAAAACTATTTATGAGTCTATATATACACATATCTCATATCCCACTTTGCTCAAGAAAACAAGGGAAATAAGACTTTGTGTCTATATAAAGATTTCCTTTGTAAGTTATATTTCCTTATTAATTGATGACACATTAAAAAAAAATAGTGTTGTCACTTTGAGCCTTTATAAAGGTTTATTCTCGTAAATTTTTAAAAAAATCGAGAATAGTTTTTTTTTAAAAAAAACACGGGCTAAAACGCGTCATTGGGGACGTGTTTTTGCCACATCAGCAAAGCGCGTCCTCGTCAGCACGCTTTGTGCTGATGTGGCAAAAGCGCGTCTCCAAGGGCGCGCTTTAGCCTTGCATCCCCCAAAAACGCGCTAACATGGACGCATTTTTGGGGGAAATGGCACATTCCCATAAATATTCTTCAAACCGGTACATTTCCGTAAATAATAAAATTTTTTGGTATATATGGGATATTTACCCAAATTATATTATATATATTTTTAAATAATAATAACACAAAAAATTTGATATTTTATTAAAATTAAAAAATATAAATTTACTAAAAAATATCTTCATTCTTTATGTGTAAAATTATATTTTTTTATTAATTTATATATTTTAAAAGAATTTTAATTTATGTTCGTCGCATGTCATACTGAGCGACTATTACATGTCACTACTAGATGTTATGTCAGCAGAAACTAATATTGTTAGTGTGGAGGTAACAATTTCAATAATGTAATACAAATACAAATACCAACTAGACCCAAAAAATTCAAATATCAACTAAATAATTTTAGAAAAATTTTAGAGATAATCAACCTATTAACTCTTAAGTTTTATATCTAACTTTTCAAATTTTTTACTGTATCAAGATATGTGATATAAGAAATGTGGTTTTAGGATTTCATTTACAAATAATAATAAATAAATAAATGCTGAATAATCAACCTTTCAAATCAAACGTGAAGTTAGGTTGAATCATTAATTATTTTTTTATAGGTTATATTCAATCATACCTAACAATTATCAACTAAAAATTTAAATTCTATCACTATCAAGATTTGCTTACAGTTGTAATTAAAATTTCCGTTTCACATTTAATTTAAATAATATAAATTCAAACTTTGTTATTCTCTTCTCTGATAATAATAATAAATAGTTGTTCATCAATCTTTAAAATTAATGTCAAATTATATTTTTTTTATATAATTACATATATTTTCATCCAATTTATGATTCGTAAATTCTAAAATTTAAATTTGAAAATGTGAAGTTATACTTTTCTCACTTACAAACACATATGTTTCAATTTTTAAAAATATTTTACTTATTTAATTAATTACTCCTAAATATGTGTGGCTAAAATTGTCTGATTTAGCATTAAATATTTTCTCTCTTTTGATGGGATATGTTATGTAATATGATAAAGGATTGGAGCTTCAAAATCAACCTCTTAGGGAAACTTAAAATCTTCACCTCAAACCAACATTACAAATTTTGTTGATGAGATATGTTGTAGCCTTCTTAGTAAGATATTGTTTGTAATAACTACTGTCTCCTTCCTCAACTTTAAATTCTGATATTCAAATGATAAATAATCTAACTTAAAACCTTCAATATTGTTTTTTTATTGTATATGTTTTATCATTATTACCAAAAAAAAAAAAAGGAAAAGGATGTATCAACTAACATTTCCAGAAGATTACTTTTTTTTTTAATTTTGTTGATAAATTTATATTCTGATAAATAAATAATAAACAAATTAGAATATAATATAAACTCGAAGCTTTTAATAGAGTGAATTGTTGATAAAAAATTGTTAATTAGAAGTTGAGAGAAATGAAAATACAAATAAATATTTTTTTTTTGCTTCAATTAGCTATTTTTATTTTCTTAGATTTTCTTTGTTAATGTTTTTTTTTTCAATTCATTAATTTGAATTTAAAATCCTTAATTAAGTTGACATAATCCAAAAGTATTAACATAATATGAGCAGTGTTGACATAACCCTACCAAAATCTAGCTTAGATTTTAACATAATCCAAAAGTATTATCTGCATTTCATGATAAAAATATAAAAATGTATGTGCATTTCATGATGAAAGAATCAAAAAGTAAAAAAACTAGTCCACAACATTAAAACTAAAAGTAAGTACTTCACACAAAAATATGTCACTTGTTTTACTTCTATAGAAATAGCTGGAATTATACAAATATGGAAGGACATAGCAATTAGAAACCTTATAGTATATTTTCATCTAAAAAGAAAACAAAAAATCTTATAGTAAGAAGAAAGTTTATATCAATAAAATATGTCACTTGTTTTAATATTAGATCAACTTATCGAACTAATTAAATTGAGAACCAATCCATTACTAGTAAAAATTCGTTTAAATCATAAATCAATAAAATTGTAATTAAACCATGAATCAATAATAAGAAAATTAGAAAAAAAAAACTAATTGAATCAATTTTTTTAAAAAATAGACGGAATAAGCTTAGGAAAGAAAACCACAGCCCAAAACCTTAAAATAGAAAATAATAATAAACAAAAGAAACCCACCCACCCACTCATTACTTAAGCTTAAAAAAAAAAAAAAAAAAAAAAGAAGAAAAGGTTTGACCCTGAGAGAAAGCCAAGACTTGCAAAAAAAGAAAAAGAAAAAAAACACGTAGAATTGTAGAAATTTATATGAGAAAGAGAGATTGAGGGACATGAAACATTGGAAGATTGATAAATAGAAAAGTTGAGATTTGGTAAAAGTAATATTTAAAGGAAGATATTGGGAAAGTTTATTCTTTATTGGGTTGATGTTTTTCAACAATTTGATTTTTAATTTTATTATGGTTTCAATCTTAAATCAAAAATAATTTTATCCTCTACTTAGAAAATTAAAAATTGCGTGTGAGCCAGTAAAGTTGAGTTTTAAAAAAGATTCAATATATTTTTAATTGAAAATTAGTTAAACCGTCCATTATATCAAAAACTAATAATAAGACTAATTTAATAACGGATCTGATATGGATAAACAATTCTCGGCTTTAAAATCAAAGGTTGAATGTTATTGATGTTGTTTCTACAGGGTATTGTTTGATATTGTGATATTAGTGTGCCGATTGTGACACCATCTTTCCTAAAACTAACATACGCGTTGAAGAAACAAGAGAATTATCTTCTTTGAAAGTTAAGGAACTTGATACCGTAGGCAAATACGAAGAAAAACAGCAGACACCAACCGATGTGTACGACAGCAACTACAGGAAGGAACTCATACTCGAACCCGAACATTTCCATAATGTATCTCTTAACCGGAATGTCGGGAAATCCAGGCACCTCAAGATCGGAGTTTCGGTCACCCAATTGAGACGTAATAAGGCCATAGAGTGTCCAAGCCACTGGAGTTGCCCAATAATACCACCTCCACCATACCGGGATTTGCGGTCTCGGGATGAGAAAACCCGAGAAGATGTTCCATAAACTTAGGAAGAATGACATGACAATTGCAGCAACTTGTGCCCCTGGAGTGAGAGCAACAACCATCATCCCATACAGTGTGAAGTAGACATAACTTGCTGTTATGTAGTAGTAGAACCATAGGAAGTTGCTGGCCTTCCATTCATACCCAATCATTGAGTATAGGAGTGCAACGTAGATCGCTGTCTGGATTGCGGTATAGATTATCTCTATTGCCACCTGAACAACAAAGTAAGGTAGGGACAATGATTCTAAGTCTAACATTAATGATGGTCGAATTAAGTACTTCCAACTTAAATTCCGTCATTAGATTACTCCAATGGACATAGTTGATCATTTTCACCTGCGCAAGCGCGTAAGGAAGTTCAGAATACATCCCGGCAGCTCTTTCTCGATAAAAAACGGTTCTCTCTATTGCAACTACGCCTTGCACCGTTGTAGCATTCACTGCTCCAAGGAAAAACACTGCACTATACATCGCTCCGAAAAAGTTCAGCACATCTTGTTGTTTTGCTCTGTTCATGGTTAATATATAAAACTAGTTTGCTGTTACCGCTACATTGTATAATCAACGGCAATAATCTTTGTTTAATCGAAGAATTAAAGGAAACACATTACTTACATTTGTTGTCCTTTGTTCCAAAAGATAAGGCCGAACAAGATGCCGACTACAATTGTTATGAAGAACCTAATACCATTGTACCGAGGGTTCCTCTTGTAAGACCAGTGTTGTTTCAGGAAACAAACCTTGCATTGAGAGAGGAATGGTAGAGAATATTTGGTCGGAAAGTGGAGATCCTCGGAACCCGGAACCGGATGACTGAGCTCTTCAATAAGTTCTTGATTCCTCCTGCAAGTTTTACAACAATAAAGAGGAAGCAAATATGAAACTACCACTTCTTAATTTCGTCTTAATTATGGAATTGAATTGGAACATACTGATAAAGGGAGGATTCAGCGTAAATTTCTGCAAAGTCTGCATTCAGCTGATTCTCAACTGCAGGAGCGGTGATTTCAAGCATCCATGTTGCTGGATTATATCCTTCCTTGATTTTTGGAACTCCTGGTATAGCCTGCAATGCAAGTAGCGCACATGTTGCTGATAAATTTTAAGTCTAATATGAATTTTCTCTCATTAATTGACCTACGAAAAACCAAATGCTCACCTCAAAATATTGTACAAGATTGTCAGAGTTGAGACCAAGAGAGCCGGCATAGATGATTTGCCCTCCTCTTTTCATCAACAGCAACTGAACAAGTAAAATAGCAAGTTGAAAATGACTAACATAAATGTAATAATAATTTAGAGGAAAGCATAGGCAGCAAATTCTGAGACAAGAATCTAGCAAAATAAAGCCTATACACCTCATCAAAAGACTCAAATATGTCTATGCTAGGTTGGTGAATGGTGCACACTACAGTTCTCCCCGTATCAACGGTGTTTCTCACTGTCCGCATTACAATCGCAGCAGCCCTGGCATCAAGCCCGGATGTTGGCTCATCCATAAAGATGATAGAAGGATTAGCAACCAATTCAACTGCAATTGTCAACCTCTTCCTTTGTTCTGTTGAAAGACCATCTACTCCTGGAAGGCCAACTATAGCATCCCGTAGTGGCTTGAGCTCAATCAACTCCATAACCTCTTCAATGAACATCTGTGCATGGTCCAGAGTATCAAATTTAAACCCTATTTTTTTGGTAATTACAACAGAAAGGGACGGATACTTTTTTTGGAAATGGCATAACCTTTCTTGTCTTGGTGTCAACTTCTGAAGAAAGACGAAGCCAGGCTGAGTACAGCAGAGATTCATAGACTGAGACATGAGGAGAGTGGATATCATTTTGTTCGCAGTAGCCGCTGACACGAGTAAATGTAGCTTGGTTCTTTGGATATCCAGAGATGCTTATGCTTCCCTCAATGTATCCCCCGGTTTTCCTTCCTGCTAATACATCCATCAGGGTTGTCTTTCCGGCACCAGTGACACCCACCAAAGCTGTCAATATCCCTGGTCTAAAAGCGCCACTAACATCTCGTAGCAACTTAAGATGATCCTCTTCAACACCTTGGCTTTTCATTTCCTAGAAAAAGAAAACCAACAATTCACCTTAACCGCTTGCCTCTTGGAATCAAAATTTTCTCGAATGAAATGTTGCATTGATCTTACATTACAATAATATGGGAAGTGTTGAGGAATTAGTAACTTACAGCAGGCATATCTACAGAGTAGTTAACATGGTTGAACGCAAGTGAAAGTGGTTTGAAAGGCAACACCATTCCTCTTCCAGTCGGTCGGTCCGTGATGTTGGTGGCATCCGAAGAATTTCTCACTAGCAGGTCAGTACCTACAATCCACTCACAAAAGTTCAGGCAAAGCATCATCTAGGAAGAATGGTTTTGTTCCTTAAGATTTGAAGTGACATGTTAATACAACATTCTCGATCAAATATTCAGCATGTTTCCTTACCTGGTATGTTTTTTCCCGAGGATGACTCTTTCTTGTTCGTATTTTCATTTTCATCAACAACTATTGCTTTGGAATCACGCAGAGCTGAAAATTGGTTCACATAAAAACCACTTGTCAAAATTGAAATTTCTTTCGGATGGAAGAGATTACAAGTATGAAAGCAAGCAGCGCTAAAGTTGGATTTTGATTCATATAGCAGTTGTTTGAAGTATTGAGATTTCATTAAAATGAAAGAAACTAATAAGGTAACCTACGGTTGAGGTAAGTCAACGCCACAATGAATAAAATGTTGAAGAGAACAGAAAATCCGAACAGCGCTGCAACAGAAATCCAAAACCAATGATCTTCCGTATAGAAACCTCTACTCTTTAGAAGGACTTGTCCGACTGTAGTTGCATTAATTCTGGTGTCATTATTTTGCTGCATTTACAGCATTTTGTGATACGGTAAGGTCAAGAAAATGTAAGTGCCTAACCAGTGCTTATACACGGAGATGCATCCATACTATATAGACATATACATATACATACACATGCATATATGCTTCAAATTGGAAGACAAATAAAAGGGAAGAGATCTTACTGTATTCCATCTTTTATCAAGAAATTCATTCATGACGATGGCATTTTGTCCATACATCATTGGAGACAAATAGTAGCCCCATATCATCCATGGTTCAATGTCATCTGCAATTAGACAAAGGGTTACCATGCTTGAACCAAAGCGGATTATAACAAAAAAAAAAAAATGTAAAATATTAATTATATAGATCAAAGGATAAACAGAAACAATCATCTAATAGAATTTTGACAATAGGAATACCATATTGCTTTCCCTTTTGCTTACTGCTTGGTTTAACTGCAATGCTCTTTGATAGTAATTATAGATGAATTTACCTACCTCTTGCAACAATGAAACCTCCAAGCACGAAAACAATTAGCAAGGTGAAGGTACCCAATGTGTTTGCAATGACTTGTGTTCTTCCTACAGCAGCAATGAACCTAAAGAGGGATAAAGCCATTTGATGTATGCCAAAGAATGCCAGGAACTGTCTGAAGAACCTGGATATATAGATGGGAAAGAATTATTATATAAAAGAAACTATTACAGTTTACAGTTTAAAGTGTTAGTTTTGAGTGTTCACTAAACCGGTGATTATTAGGATATAGAAATAGAATAACTAAACTGTGACTTAAGGTTCCTAATTTCATGGTTGTGAAGAAACTACTAATTTCGTGGTATGTGAGAATGGTGATTGTGAAAATGTGGAGACACTCTACCTGCTAGCAGCTGGAGCAAATCCAATGGTGTAGTATGTGAGGCAGATCCATATTCCAGATTCCAATAATGAAAATGGGATCTTGATGATCCAAATGGGAAGGCTAAAAGCCCATGGAGGATAGAACAAGAAGTCCCTTTGTTTATAGAAAACAGGAAGCCTGAAAATTGTCATTGCAAGTTCTGCCATCCCATTAAACATTACATTGATTAGACAGTAAAACAAAGCTCCGAAAAATTTCGAACCATCTTCCAAATTGCCTGCATGCATTTCTTTTCTGAAAAATACGGTCATGGCAATCAATGACATGATCGTAATTTGGACAGTCTTGAATATGTACACGAATGAGTTACGTTTTATTAGCAACCACTCCCTTGCAAAGCATGCCCTGAACAACTCCCAGTTTGAAATGCCATACTTTTCTGTAACTAATGCAGGATGACGTGCTACTGATCTGTCATAAGGAACCCTCAGATCGGATTCAAGCTGTTGGCCAATGTGGAATGAGTTGAACCCCTGCACAAACTCGGAAACCGTAACATAACTATAAGGCTGGTCTTTTCTGAACCAATATTGCTCTTGGTCCTTCTTGGAAGTTACTTCTTGCAAAAAGTCTGCAACTCCTTTTCTTTCAGGGCATTTGAAACCCATGTATTCAAAGAACTCAAGGACACCTTGGGTGGGACCTTGGTAGACAATTTGACCTTCCGAAAGTAGGATAAGGTGGTCGAACTGATCGTATGTCTCGGGTGCTGGTTGCAGAAGAGAAATGACCATGGTTACATCCATGATATGAACCATTTGCCTCATGAACTTGCAAATTTGATAAGTGGTAGAACTGTCCAGCCCCGTCGAAATTTCGTCCATGAAGAAGGCCTTTGCTGGACCAACCAACATCTCTCCTGCAATTCAGGCGAACCTAAACTATTAGACTGCCAATATCTAACAACATTCAGCACCATTCTCAGGAGAAATTCAAATTTTGGGAGAAGCATACCAGTGGTCAAACGCTTCTTTTCACCACCAGAAATACCTCTACGCATGTCGTCCCCGACCAGAGTATCCGAACACATTTCTAGTCCAAGTATCTGATTAAAAGATTCTTAAAAAGGGTTAATGTGCTTGGATTGGGGTTTAGTAGACAAATAGAAAACTTAGATGAAAACCAAACAACCTTAAGAACATAATCTGTAACCAAGCTAGTTCGTTGGGCTGCCATAGCTGTTGCTTTCATGAATGCATCAATTTCAGGATCTGGCTTGATCCCTGCCTCTTTTTCCCGCTTTGACAGCTCTTTCAATATTTCATATCTGGTGCCAACACCGAGACACCGTCCCGAGAAATCCAATGTTTCCCTCACTGTCATTTCACCATGGTGAACATCATGGTGACCGATATAAGCACATGTTCTTTGAGGAATAAACTCACTCATTTCATAACCACAATATGTGATTCTCCCATTAGACTGCCCACCAATGCCAAGTTATTGAAGCTAAATATTTAAGATAATTCCATTGTTAGTCCTACGGAAAAAGAACTCTTAAAGAGACTCACTCTTAGATCCTGATCAAGCCTTCCTGCAAGTGCTTGCAAGAATGTTGTTTTCCCTGCACCTGGAGGACCCAAAACTAGGGTCATCCTATAAATTTTCAGAACAGATCATTAATCCATAAATAACTGGACATTTCATCCTTCAAATTATATCCTCATTAACAAGTTTAATTTAACACTTCTGATTTCTCTATCCAAATTTACAAATAAGTTGAAATGGTAATTAATGTTTTCTTTTCCTAAATTACCTTGACGGTTTCACAATTCCACTGACATCTTTAAGTATCTCAATCTTTCTTTTCCTAGAAGGTACAAGCCGAACCAATCCAAGAATACTCTGTGGTTCATGGAAGCATAAAAAATTTAAAAATATATTAGTTATCGAAATTAGAATATATTGTCATAAAAATAAACTATAATTATCAATACAACCAAAGTTTTTGGATCTAACTTAACCCTAAAAATTTGATTTATAGCACTCAATTATGTCACCTCAATGTGTCACAAGTAATATTATAAAATGGTAAATTTCAAACTTTGATATTTTTAATGCCCTAACTTCTAATCTCAATATTTGTTGATTTCTTTTAAGTTAAATTCTTTTTGAGGTTTAAAGTGAATTTTATGTAAAACTATAAAATAAAATAAAAGTAAGAAACACCGTTATAATAATATAGGTTACTTTTTAAATAAATTGATATGAGACACCTACATAATTATCAACTTAAACATAGTATAAATAAATACAAATTAAATATAATTATTTTTTTCTACTTTAATTTACTGATCTTAAATTAAACTTTAAATCTACTCATATACCCTAAATATTAACATTAATCCTAAATCCTAAATCTTACTAACACCAACCATAAATCCAAAATATTACTTACTATTATTGTTGATTAATTTTTGTTTAATCAATATAAATTATTAAAATGATTAATGTTAAAAGAGAATTGATATGACCATATGATATTAATCCCTTGTAAAAATATACGATGCTTAAAAGTTAATGTTTTTATTTTTGTTATTTTTATCCGTTTTAATGTATAAGTTTAATTTTGTTTGAGCCAATAGTAGTATTTAAATAAAGTTCTCTCAACAATATCGATTTAATAATTCAAATTTATTCCAAATACCTCAAGAAGTCCACTTCTACTTTTTCAATTATTTATTAAATTGAAAAAAATATTATACCTACATACAATTTCTAAAATACTACAACAAGTTAATTGGACTAAAACTCAATTCACAATTTATTAATTATTAAAAATTAATCCTTTACAATTATTCTAATAAAATTTAAACTTACAAAGAAAAAGAAAAAGAGTGAAGGGATACCTCTATAATAGTGAAGGTAACATTAAGCAGTGTAGGAAGAGCTCGGCTTCCTACGTAAACGTCTCCTTCAACTGATAAATGCTCAAATCTAACTTCAATTTTTGGAATTTCAATGCCAACTCTTCATCATTCATAACCCAATTCCATATATTAGATCAGAAATCGATTTTGTTTAAATTCTAAAAAAGAATTAATCAAATCAATTATCCATAAAATTTAAATTCTAAAAACATTTAAGATAAATAGTTTTAGACAAAAAATTAAAGGTTTTACATATAATACAGTTTGAGTATAGTTGTTCAGATTGGGGTGGTATTCTCCTCCCACTAAAATTTGATTATATATATGATTCCAACCTGACTTCTTCTAATTTAGGTTTTTTTTTTTTTTTTTTTTGTCTCTCTAATATAAAGCTTATCGATTTAAATGTACTATAAAAATATACAAGTTAGAAGAAGTTGGTTTTTACTAAAAATGAGATATACCTATCAGTTCGATCCCTTAATTTCCTGAGAAAAGTTTCATTATCTTGTTCGACAACCTTCAAAATACTGTCTATGAGTTGCTTCTTATTCTGTTGTCCAAGCTTAGTTACATCAACTTCGCGAAGAACAACTTTCCCATTATCACCAACATTCCTTATCATACTTTTCCGGAGGCGATCATACATGGGAAGTCGTTCGATGGCAGCCCACATGAGATCCTCCTCCGTGTCATGCCGTTGGCTCCTCTCGAACACTTCGGGCGGAGTTTGCCAAATATCCCGGAACCTCGCCGACCCCCAACCCCCACGCCCGCTGCTCATTGATCTTGCCGACAGGTCATCTCCTGCTAAAGCTGACGCCATCTTGATGATGAATTAACTCTAGCTTTTCATTCCGATTGAAAGGAAGATATATCAAAGGCACGATGTCGGTTACTTGCCTATAAGAAACTGATTACTTCATTGCTGAAAAAGAACGCAAGTGTTTGGTGCTTGAAATGTTTGGCAGTGATGATATGAACTGAAAGATAACGAGGCAATGTACGTCTTGTGGTATTAAAGAGAGGTAGTTGGATCCATTAAACATCAGACTCCAGTCGGCTATAATCAAACTATTGTGTGCTGACTATCTAAATTGAGGCCATACTTGTCACTGTGTCAATTTATTTCTTGTGGTGTTCGTGGCTGTAAATCAATTACGTTTTCTATTTCTCTTAAGATATTTTATATTAATATTAATATTTTTTTTTTTTAACTTTTCTGTTTCCTCTTAACGTATTATCAAGTAAATAATTAATAATAATTAATCATAATATTAATATTTTATATAAATTTATTAACATGTCAATCAAAATTAAATACGATTAATAAAAAATATTAACATTATAATTAATTATTCTTAATTGTTTATTTTTAAAATTAATAAAATTAAATTACTTAAAGAAGTTAATTTTACTCCATATCGAAATTAAAAGGAATTAAAGAAGTGTTAGTTTTACCACTTTCTTTTTTTGGAATTTTACAGTTTATAGTTATCTTATACATATGTATACTATCACGTCTCATTAGGGATCCACCTATTATATCCTTATATCGATGGCCCCTAAATGTAGAATGTTATTATTACAAAGGCCTATATAAAAAGGCAATCTCTCATTTCTTTTTTTTAAACAAAAAGAGGCTTGAGACTAAAGAGGGGGCTTTTTCCTGCCTCTCCATGGTCACCACACAACTCTCTACCTTGTATTAAATGAGGTGAATCGCTTAGAATTATCAGCTCCCACTTTGTGTATTCACAAGTTACTAATTTTCTTTTAATCCTTTTTCATAATTTGGAATACAAAATTAAAAAGCCTAAAAAAATTTAAACATGCGTACTAATTTTTTAATGCCTTTTTATAACTCTTAAAAGAAAGCAAAGTTATAAGAATGTATATTAGACATCTAAAAATCAATTATTCTTGAGTGTATAAATATGGCACATTGCACTTAGATGAAGAATTTAAATTTAAACTTTAAAGATGATATTATTAAAATAAATAATCACGAATGTAAACGGCCCAAAATGCCCAGGCCCAAATCAAAGAATAAAAAAAAAAGTAGGGCCCAATAAACAAATGGCCCAGTTAGGGCCCAAAACTAATCAAACTAGGGAACCCTAGGGTTTCCTCTCCTCTGATGCGCCGCAAACCCTAGGTGTAATGGCCTAAATTCAAGGTTATCGGAACAATGGTTTCGTAACCATAAATCCGATTTAAAGAGAAATTTATTTTAATATTTTTGCATGAATATTTATATGATAGGAAAATCGTATTAAAATATCGATAGAAAAATTTTACCGATTTAGTGGTTAGTTAGAAAAAGGAATTATTGAAGGAATTGGGTAAAAACAAGGTATCGAGACCTTGATCTCATAAAATTGAGTAGGAAATATTTTTATAAATATTTATAAAATGTTAGTAATGTGGTATTAAAATTTCGTTAGAAAATTTTAACGTTTGAGTATGTAATTAAATGAAAAGGACTAAATTGTAACAAATACAAAATTATGAAAAATGATTAAATAGTTTAAATGATAAAATAAAGAGGGCTTAAAAGGAAAATAGACCCAAGGTCTAATTGGGCTGGACGGCAATGGTATGAAATCAGCAAGAAAATAAGGAGAAATAAGGGTAAAATGGGAAAATAACAAAATTTGCTAAATAAAACTAGGACTAAATAGGGATATCTAGAAATCTCTTCATTTTTCTTCACTCTCATCAGCAAAAAACGCCATAGGAGGGGTATCTAAGCTGGTATATCATAATTTTTGCACCAAGTAAGTGAATCCTTGCCTATTTCTTGTAATTTTGTGTTTTTAAAGACTTTTACAACTAGGTCCTATCATTAAATTCATTAGTCTTTGATTTCATGGATGAAATTGAAAGCCACCATGGTTGGTTTATGTAAGTTTATGATGAAATAGCATGAAATTTAAGCCTTAATTCGTTTAAGAGATGATTTTATTAGGTAATTTCAATAGAAATTGATTTTTGGGACCTAATTATGAAAGTGTTTGGAATTAAAGTCTATTACTGAAATTATGATTTCCAAAGGTTATAAAGTAGTTTAAAGTGATATAATAAAGTGTTAATTGAGAAAAATAAGCTCAATTGAGAGGTTAATTGAGCAGGGACGAAATTATCATTCATTGAAAGTTTAGGGGAAAAATGGTAATAACCAGCTTGCACTAAAACAGTTTTTGACAGCAGCAGTAGTCTAACTTTGAAAAATCACCATAAATTGTAGAAGTTGAATTAGAAGATGGAAAAAATATTAAATTAAAGCTTATTGAGTCTAGTTTCTTATGGAAGAAACGTTGTAAGCAATAGAATTGTAAATCATGAGATATAATAGGTTTTGTGAGACAAGGTCAGAATGAATTCGGGTTCCCCTGTTCTGACTTTGAAAAATCATAAAAAATTGAATAAAAATAATTATGGGGAGTGGTTTATATTCTTAGAATCCTTAGTGAGTCTATTTTTTTTATGGTACAAATGAAAACATTATTTTAATTCTGTACAGTGAGATATCTGAGATTTTGTGAAGAGATAGCAGAACTGTCAAACAATGAAACAGGGGAAACTTTAACGAATAAACTGTACTAATTGGCTAAGCCAAAAATTATGAAAATTTTATGGTGTGAAGATATGTGAGTCTAGTTTCAGGAAAATTAACGGTTCTTCATTTGGAGTTCTGTAACTCGAAAAATAAATAATTTAGTGACTATGACTCAAGTAGACAGCTTTGAATGAACTATAAATAGTAATAGAATTATAATGAATGCTACATGTGAACATGAAATGTATTGAATTGATAATTAAATTTATTTATTTAGATCCGGAAAACTCAAACACAAAGCTAAATCGAGGAAAGGAAAAAGTTTCGGACTAGTAGATTTTGTATACAAATTAGAATCGAGGTAAGTTCGTGTAACTTGAATTGTACTCTTAAATGCTTGAAATGTATGTTATTGATGTGAATATAATTTGAATGTTCATTGTATGAAAATTGATGAAACATTGATATATTTGGTAAAAAGGGGAAGAAATCCCGGTTGATTGAAAGGAAAATTCGATGGATCTCTGAAAAGGAATTGACGGTAAAAAGGATCTAGCCCGGACGGGTGATCCTATCCTGATATAGCCCTCCCGAAGAATATGTGGAAAATGGATTTAGCCCGGACGGGTAATCCGAATTAGGGTCTGAATTTAGCCTGGACTGGTAATTCAGATCCAAGCTCATTAGAGTAATTGTCGTTGCAGGGGATTTAGCCTGGACTGATAATCCCGACAATACTCTGTGAGTTTATATTACAGGGGATTTAGCCTGGACTGGTAATCCCGCTGTAAGGACGAGGTTCGCGGGAGTGTGCTCTCTGAAATGGAAATGTGCGCACATGAATATGAATTGACGGACCCGAATTTGTACACTAAAGTGTACCTCTGAAAATCCATCGAAATTCCGAGTAATTCAATGGGATAAATATAAAAATATATATATATATATATATATGGAAATCATGGTATTGATGAGCTCATCAATGATAGTATATATTATTGATATATGAAAATTATTGGTCTGACTTGAATGTTGAGTTGTAAATGTTAAGGTAATAATGCATTGAATGGATATATAAATGATTATTACATTATATTGAAAATGTTAGGTAAGTATAATTCTTGTTACATGGGCTTACTAAGCACAAAGTGCTTACTCTGTTTCCTTTTCTCTATTTTGTAGCATTAAGAGCTCGGAGGTCGGATTCGGTGGGAGACACATCACACTATCAACCCCAAGATTTCGGTATATAAAGAAACTTTATTTTGGAAATCAATGGCATGTATAAGCTAATAAAGTAGATGTTAATATGAAATGAATGTAAGGTCAGCCATTGGTATGGCTAACAAATTTCTAGTTTCAGTATGTAATGAGGTTATCTTATAAATTTGCATGGATCTATTTTGAAGGTATGTTGATTGGATTGGTTGATATGAATTAGTCTCGGTTTAAAAAAAAAATTTTGCAGGGAAGACTAGATTGTTTATAAAGGAGTTATATTGAGTAAAAAAAAAATAAATAAATATTGTAAGCTCCGGTAATGCCTCGTTCCTTATTCCGATAATGAATACGGGTAGGGGGTGTTACACTAGGGTTCCCTCTCCCCTGGTGCGCCGCAATTCACCTTCGCTCCACTAGCCACTGTCGGCCTCAACCCCACTCCACTCGCGCCCCACGACCTGCGAAAAAGGGCAAAGAACAGCGAAGCCACAAAGAAACATATTGTATTTTATTCATTGTTGTTCGGCTATAAAGCCTTCAAAAAATAATGTATTAGGGGCTTTTTTGGATGAATCAAAAAAACGAATACACGGACAGAAGATCCAAAGAAAGAAATCTAAAGCTTGAGGTTTTATTCTGGTCCGTTTTCTTTTCTTTTTCGGTTCCTTTTTTTGTTACAACAGAATACATCAATAAAGACAAGAGTAAAGGTTTCTATTTTGCTTTTGTTTTAAAAACTATACGTATACATACATATATATATATATATATATAAGGGAGTAAAAAAAAGGGAGAAGAAAAACCCTACCTTTTTGCGATTTCCGCCGACGGCGAAACCTCCTCGCCGAAAATCGCATCAGCCCTCCCCCTGCAGAGAAAAAAAGAAGGTTAAAGGAAATTTTTTTTTTTAGAATGAAGCACAAATGATTTTTTTTTTGAGAAAATTTGGCCTTAAATAGCCCCTCAAAACGGCGTCGTTTTGAGGCTGGCCCTTAACGCCCAAAACGACGTCGTTTCAGCCTAGCCCGACCCGATCGGACCCGCTCCAGCCTAGGATCCGCGTGTTTTTGTTTGGAGGGGCTAATTGCGCATTTAGCCCCTCCTCTTTTTCAGGTCTTCGCGATTAAGTTTTTTTCATTTTTTAATTTTTGCCCGATAATGTCCCCTAATTCCAATTTGACCCCTTCTCTTCCAGCGCACCGTCTTAATAGGGCTTATTGCTGTTTCGGATCCCCCAGATTGCGCGCACTTTACAAAACAGTCCCTTTCCCTTTTAATTTATTTCGAATTGACCCCCGATATGTTATTTTAAGTTCAGTTTAATCCCTTTTCAGTAATTTGCAATTATTATTATTATTATTATTATTATTATTATTATTATTATTATTATTATTATTATTATTATCATTAGTATTATTATCATACTTTTATTTTGTTATTATTATTATTTCCATTATTGCTATTATTGTACCATTACTTGTATATGCATTTGCTATTATTTATTATACACTATTATTATTATTGTATTACTATTGTATTTATATATATTTCCTATTATTACTACTAATATTATTATTATATTATTTTCACCACATCTATATTAATACATATTATTATTATTATTATTATTATTATATTATTTATTGTACATATTTTGGTATTACTATTACTGTTATCGTATTATTATTATTTATTATCATACTATTATTATTGTGTGATTATTATTTCTATCATTTTACTTTTCACTTTCATTATTGTTATTCATATTGATGCCCTTATTTCCATGTTGCCGTGTACGTCAGTATTTTTACATTCTATTACAAACTTTGTCATGTCGATTTCGCTCGATACAAAACGGTTTCTTTTGTAAAAACAATATTTCTTGTTTAAAGATTCGGAAAACGTGCTCTAAAGTATTGGGTAGCGTTTTTTGTTTCTACTAAATAACTGAACATTCTTTCAAACAAACACATTTTTAACAAAAAGCTTATTCTCGAGAACTCGAAATGTCGTGTCCTAAAGCATTGGATGTGATGATTTGTTATTCCGAAATAAGATTTTCTAAACCGAGGCAATGTTCTGTGTTTAGAAGCATGAGAGATTGTTCCCTAAAGTATTGGGTTGTAACTTTCTTGTTTAATCTAAATATCCGAATATCCTTTCGAACAAGTATATTTCTTACCAAAAAGGGCTTATCTTTGGAACTCAAAATGTCATCTCCTAAAGTATTGGACGTGGTGTTTGGTTATTCCGAAGTAAGGTTTTTTTTAAAAGCAAGGCAACATTCAATATTTAGAAGCTCGAGGAAACGTGCCCTAAAGTATTGGATTCGCTATTCTCTCGTCCACTTTTAAATAGTAGAATGTCCCTTAAAGTAAATTTATAAATAAAAAGGGGAAGTTTAGTCCCGATGGTCAAAAGAGGTGTCCTAAAGTATTGGATACGACATTTTGCCTCGAGACGGAATAGTCCCTTGGCATACATCTTCGATTTCTTTAAAAGCTATCAGTTGACATCATCATAAAAAGGGATCGTTTTAATTCTTTCAAATTTTCAAATTTTCGATATCAAGACATTAAATAATCAATTAGGTACCAATTTTTGGGCGTATCGAGGGTGCTAACCCTTCCTCGTGCGTAACCGACTCCCGAACCTGTTTTCTGACTTTTCGTAGACCAAAATCGTTGTTTTAATAAATTAAATGGTTTATTTAAAACAACCACTTTTCAAGGTGACCCAATCACACCTCAACAAAAAGGATTGGTGGCGACTCCCACGTTTTATCATTTTCAAAACCCAAGTTCGATTCACGCCCTTTTCAAAAGTCGAGGGACGGTTTCGACAACGAACCCTAAAAAAGTTAATCTTGTTAAACCATAAAACATGTTGAACCACGTCTTGTGATATTAAAGAAGGGTGATTGTAAGAATAAATAGAAGTTATTATTATTAGGGTAAAATACACTGGCAGTCATCCAATTATTAGTATTTTTTTTTGTCACATAACTATGAAAAGTTATAAAAATATCACCTAACTATTCAAATTTGTTTTTTTTTAACAGTAACAACTTTTAAACTTAATATAATAGCAATTGTAACCCTCAACATTTACAAATTTTGTCACTTTAATTTTGATTCTAAAAGAATTTAACTCTCAACATTAACACATTGTCTAATTTGATATAAAGTTGAAGTATTTTTATTTTTAAAAAAAATTATTTATTTTTCAAGACTAATGATAGACCAGAAATTTGAAACCAAAGCAATTCAATGTAAAAACTATGATTCTTTTATTTAGATTAAATAGATTTATTTAACGAAGGAATTTTAATCAAATTAAATTATGATTACAATTTAACGAAGGAAATTAAACGGAATCTTCAATTCGGTGGTCCAATTTGATTATGTTTTATAACAATTAATTATTATTCTAATGTAATTTTTGTAATTATATTTGTAACGTTAAAAGCAGTGTATTTATTAATCATCTTTTTATTTAAAAGTCACTTCATATTTCATAATGGTAAAAGGTTTGATACCGAGTCTTTTATGTCTTGGGGCTTTTTCTGTATGAGCTGCCTGTTCTTGGTGTGGATCTTTACTCATCCTGTTCCATGTCAAGGGCCCCCACAGTAATTAAGGCAGCCACCACTCTAACAATAATATTTATTGATTTTATATAATGGGATTGAATTGAATGTCTTATGTTAGAAATTTCGGTTGAAATCAAAATAGTTTTTCTAATTCAATTAATAGTCGGTTAGTGATATTTTAAAAGTTTGATTATTAGTTAATTCGGTTTAAAATTAGATAATTAATTGAATTAATCGAACTTAATAATTAATAATACAAATTATATATAATTTTAATTCGGTTAATTAGGTTATATGAATATTGTCAATTTATTTATTTATTTTAATTAGAAAATAAAAATATATAAATTTTAATTAACTGATTGAATTAATCGAAATATTTTAATTTAATTAAAAAAATTTAATTTAATTAATGATTAAAAAATTAAAAATTTTAATTAATTTAATTAATACTAATTCGATTTAAGTAGCATCCACTAACCTCTTATGCTCAATATGTCTTGAAAAAAAAAGCGCTTAATATCTGACAATGTGTCAACTTATTTAAGAATTAAACTCATTAGGGCCATTTAAATTTCCCAACCGTATTATAATATCTTAATCCATAGAACCCAAGAGTTGTCACACGTCACTCATTTGTTGAGTCATGAAATTTGACTTCTGCCTATTGGCAATGATACCAAACCTAGAGACTCCATGCAAGGAAATTAAATGAATTGCCTTTATTATTTGATGTGCATATGTAGGACACAACACTGCTGTCATAAGGGACTTCAAATAAAATTAATGAGATTAAGTTTCTTGAAGAAACTAATTTCATTTCTTTCCACCCATTTTATCAACCCTTAACCTAACTGTGGCCATCATAAAATGGATTGATTTGATAATTTAATTGATTTAGATAATTTAATTAAATAAATTATTTATTAAAATATTATAAATTATTTTTTAATTTGATTGAATCAAATTATGTCAATTTTTGGCTCAATTAATTTAAATTTTTTATTTAAATTAATGCTTCAATCGATTCCCATTTAATCTAATCTAAATCAATTCGATTCAGATAAATAATTGTCAAATTTTTATTTTTAAATTTCATGCTATTCCACATTTACCTTCAAACCAAACCCGACAAAATTGAGCTCTCTAATTCTTCATCATTTTTATAAATGAACTTATCTTTATTTATTATTGTCTTCCAATTCAAAATCTTTTCCTCAAAATTTCTTATTCCACTTACTAATACTATGTAAAAAAATAATTTGATGGACATTTTTAACCATATTTATATACTTAACAGATGAAATAAATCCATGAAAACTTTGACACGGTGGGCAAAGCGGATAGAAAAACTTGTCATTTACTTAAAATATGATTTGCGGGTGTACCATTTTACAAGCTTATTGTGTCCACTTATGTGATGACATCCACTCATTGACTTTTGTATATTCATGACCATCTTTGTGAAAGATGAAAAAGAAATAGTATACAGAAACCAATAAATTAATCTATATAATCCGCCCCTTCTTTTGGCGTTTGATGAGTCAAGTTCCAACATGTTTGGACAGAGGATTATGGCAATGGAACACGTTTCCGGTACTCTGCAAGTGCCCACAGTGGGTAAATGTTCCTATAGGCTGCATAGTGTAACATGCAGTTTTTCATGAACACTCCAGTAATTTCCTGTCACCAATAGGATTCAATTGTTAGGTTGAAATGCAATCACTGTTTGATCTCTCTTTCTTTTAGGATTTTATATTAGCACCTGTTGGGGAAAGTCGCCATCTTCCAACTGAGAATTGATTATTAGTTTTGCAGCACGGTGCAGAGGCCTTGGGTCTCTTTCCGCCTGTTTAAAACAAGCGAGTTGTAGTTAAACTGGGTTATCAATATTATATTTAAGCTTCAATTTGTATCCTCAAAAGCCTAAGCTTCCACAAAAGCATTAGGTTCACCTGTCCAGCATGAATCAAGCCCATCATAGCCCATGCAGTATGCACCAAGTTTGATCTGCCATCTTCAAGAGGTACATATCTCTGCATCATCAACCACATTGGTGTTACTAATTAAACCATTAAACCCTTGGTATCAAACAGGGCAGATTAATTGTTTGTGACATTGGAGATTTACTTTTTCAGGACATGATTTGTAGCTCTCTCCCCACCCACCATTCTCTTTTTGTGTTGTAAGTAGGAACTCAACACCTCTCCGCATAGCTTCACAGTTGGTGTATGTCTTGCCTGCAGCTGCAAGGCCTCCGAGTGCAAACCATGTACCATATGTGAAGCAAACTCCCCAGTTTCCATACCTGTTAAGTGTTCGATATGATTCAATTCTAATAAAAAAACGTCTATTCGATTAATCCCGAATCAAACATACCATGAACCATCAGGCATTTGTATATCTTCGAGGTAGTGTACGGCATTCGTGATGAAATTCTCGATTTCTTTCTTCCTGTGCCCAGGGTACAACTTTTTAAACATAACTAAAGCATGGATTGAAGATGCAGTACACTCAATGTATTCATGCTCGATGACTATGTCGGCAAAAAATTCGGTGGGATTAAGCATCTGAACAAGAGCAACATACAAGAAACCATCATTAACATGTGAAAACTAAGAAAGAGTAAACCATAGTTCAATAGCCTAACAGATGTCAAGGGCTTAAGCACTTACTTCCAGCCACTCTTGAGCTCCTGCAGGCTCCCAGGCTGCTAATCCTCCATTTTGACTCTATATGAAACAAGTGAAGCATTTGAAGCTTATATAAATAGACAACTTGCCATGACTAACAGGTATCCTTGAAAATCTAGAATGAGCACATTCTTACCTGCAGAGAGAGTATAACATTGACTGCATCATATAATTGCTGAGGTTCCATTTTCTCACCAACAATTTCTGGTGGCAACATGGACAGGAGTAGGCAACACTGTAAAATAGAGGAACATCTATTAAGTCAGCATGAAGTTATAGAATAGATGCATCACTCATATTTATATAATGCATTTAATTGAGACTAAAGAAATTAGTTACCTTCAATCCTTCTGCAGTGCAATCAGAAACTTGCCATCCATGATCTTGATCAGAGAAAGTCCAAGATCCCTTTGAAATATGACGGAACATTTGCTTAAAGTCACCCGAAGGGTTGTCCTTGACCTATTCGTTGTAATCGGAAGGTCATCGTTATTGTCGATAGACATACGATGAGCAACAAAAAAAGATTGAAATGACTTGATGATGAACTAATCTGATATTGAACCTGAGATTTCTTGATGAAGTCATGTCCTCTCTTGAGTACAGGTCCGATTTCGTCGGCGAGGTTACTAGCAAGCAAAGCTTGAATGGCGAAACCGGTATCCCACTGTTGGCTTCCAAAACTCTGCAGACCAGTAACCATGGAGTTTTGTAAATGAAAATCTATGCTTGTAGCATCTTTCCTTGTTACTGATTTAATCAATCAATAAGTTTATTTTGGAGAATGAATGTACACAAACCTGCATCTTCATCCCATCTTCAGCAACCCAAAGATAATCCGGGATTCGAGCAAGGTGTTTCTTAAAGTAATCACTATTTGGCTCTTCAGCCCAACAAGCAAGCATGCATAACACCTACTCCATTCAATGGCACCACATGGTTAGCAATCAAATAGACATAACCTTAACATTCTTATTACCTTTGATAAATTATGATTGTAAAATTACCTTCTCCACACAACCAATGGTGATGTATCTACTATTTTCATCTTCATAATGGATGTGTTTCATTGTTACTTGGAGAGCCCTTTCTCTGATCAACTTGTTAAAAGGCCAACGAGTAAGCAGCGGTTCGGTACATATATATAGACTGTCCCACATCAGATCCTGAATGAAAGGATGTGGATAGTAGATATCCTCCTGTAATACCAAATTGTTTATCAATGTTATATTAACTTAACTGTAATGTGGTTCGTTGCCTTTGCAGTTTGTAATTTGTACACAACAAAGACAAACTCACAGGTGCACATAGATGGCGTATTTTCTTCCAGTTAATTTCATTGTAAGGTTGAAGGTAGAGTTCTTCTCTGAGTTGTTCGATGAGAGGTGTGATCGGTCCGACGAACCTTTTGCCATATAGATATGACATAGGCATGTACACCATACGACAGTAGCACCACATTTTAGCTGCACATTTGAAAGTTCCAATTGAACATTAATCAGATTCATTGCTGCCATTGTTGATATATATCAACTGATATTACTGCATGCAAACCTGGATGCATAGGAAGGAAAGAAGGAAGCAGCCAGAACTCTGGGGGCATTGGGTTACAACCGGACCAGTCAAAAACACCAAGTATCTACAAGAAAAAGGGAACATTCTTATCTGCAAAATGGGTAAATTTTAAAGGCCAGTTTGTGCAACTTGTGCATTGATGCATACCGAAAGCCAAGTCTTTCCCCAAGACGGCATATGAGTGACACTGCCATGGTCAAGAATCCACTTGCGGGCTCTCGCACAAGCATTATCCAGTCCGCCATCGGGTCCTTCCCCGAGAATACGCATGCAAATGTAGCTAAGAGCTGTACAAAACATGGTGCTGTGACCCTCTATATGTAATCCCCATCCACCATCTTCATTCTGCCATCACATCCATTAAACACTTCAATTTTACTTGGATAGATAACAATTTTATACCAAAATATAGAAAATATACGTACCTGATGATAGTATATATAACGAAGGATTTCTCTACGATGCTCTTCAGGGAATACGGTGTTAAGGTGTCCAGTAATATACATACTGAAAACCTACAATTTTGAGTAGACAACATTAGCACTCGCATTTAGTTAAAGAGTTGATGGACAAGTCCTAGTGAATGAAATTTACCAAGGGCGGAAGGAAAAACAATGGACCAGCATTTTCAGCGGGCCAATGACCGTCGCTGGCTTGCAAAGCAGAGAAGAAATGCACAGCCCTCCTCAGTGTTGTTGTGGCCTTCTCGTACGTGATTTGCTCACCATCATCAATTTTCACTGCTCGTATGCTTTGTTTGAAATTCTTTTCCTTCAGAAACTGCAAAAAGAAAAAAAATGGAGTAATTTTTTTTTTTTTTTTTGAAGAATTCCGATTCGACTTTATTAAGCTTAAAAATAAACCATAACAGAAAGTTGGGTCAATAGGATTGGACCCTAAGTATCAAACAAAAGGAAAAACAACGGCCCAAAAGACAGAGGCCCAACACAATGAAACGGTCATAACCAAAAAATAAAGAAAACAAAACGCCAAATCATAATCCTATCCAATCGGTGTCACATGACTGATAGTCTGACTCTCAATTTTTATTACATAAAAAAAAAAAGACTCAAAATTAGAAAGAGCCTGGAAATATAAATAAAAAGACTCAAAATTTTACCTTTTCTTTATATATAGATATGGACATTATCGTTATCATTTTGGTCTCTACTTTTTCAAATTTTATTAAAATATTAAACGCAAGGTCGTAATCATTAAGTCGAAATCGTTTTTATTACATTCAACAAAATTGGAATTGACCCATAAACTACAGAAATTTTATGTTAGGTCATAAATCACCAAAATTGGCATTAATTGATGACAGTGTAGGACTTTTTAGGCGTTGTAAGGTGGAATATCAATTAGACTTATTTATAGATCGGATAAGGTTTATTTAAAATTTCAAAAAATTTAAATAAAAATTTAGGCTTGTTTAAAATATAGGTCGGGCTCTAGTTTGAATATTCAAGACCTAAATTCGGTCTAATCCGATCTATTTTTAAGTTTATAATACTTTATATTATGTTATTTTTATATATTATGTAATTTAAAACACATTAAAAAATAAACATATACTAAATATATAATACTACACTAATATAAACATTAAAATAATGTTAAGATAATATATAAAAATTTTCAATAAATAAAAAATATATAATTATTAAATATTAAAATGAAATATTAAAAATATTTTAAAAAATAATATGGGCAGACCTAAATGGACTTGAATTAATTTTTTGCAAATAATGACGGGTTTGGATAAAATTTTAGGTCTATATTTCGAGTCGGGCCGAATTTGAATAAACATAAAGTATATTAGTATTGTGTTTAGGCCTAACCATACCCAGCCATGAGCACCTCTAAGTATCAATATATTACATTTATTTATAGAAGGTAGAATATTTTATTACGGGGATATTAGAAAATTCCTTTAAAAAAAAAGGGATAAAAGTATATTTAAAGCATCAATAATTTATATTTATGTATGGTAGATAGTTAAATTATTTTTATCTATATATAAATAAAATGTATAAATCGTTGTTACGTTTGACATAAAATCTTATAACGCTTTTTACCAAAATTTAAATTATTTATTTGTGTGCCTGTATTCAAACCATTTATTTATTTAAAATTTTGATATTTTTTAAATATTTTATTATACAATATTTGTAAATTCCAAATTCTAATTAGGGTATCAAAAAATTTCCTTTTATTATTTATTTATGTGCAAGGTATAAGTCTATGAAGAAAATGATGAGAAATGGAATGGAAGTGCACGAAAAAGAACGAAAAACGCATGGTGATTGCTGTGACGTAGAAACAACTTTGGACGACACTTTCAAAGTCGTCGCTATTTCTACCCTTTTTTTTCTTTCCGCTTTTGACTTTTTTTTATCTATATAAAAGAAAAGAGTAGTCTTGTTTAGTAGGTTTTTTAAATTCCTTTTAATTACTTTTGACTTTTCAAAACTAATATATATATATATATATATATATTATTTAAATTACAATAATAACTTCTTCTTTTTTATATGGTTTTAAAATAAATGAATTCCAGGTTCAGAAAATTCTTAATCTCGTATTTTAATCCAAGAAAAAAAATAAAGGTTGAAGTTCAGCCCATTCTATAATGTATAGAAGAAAATGAAAAAAAAATTGAAAGTAAACTTATCATCTCGAATTTTGTTTTAAAAGATCTTATCTTTTGCGGATAGCTACATTTTATAAAATTATCTTTGGCTTCATATCGTTAGTACACTTACTAATTCTTTGACACCAAAAATCAAAATACTGGACAATATGATTTTGGCCTTTAGATTAAGACGATTTCATACTCATGACAAACGTCGATGTAAGAAATCCAAGAATATTTAAACCAAATTCACCTAAAAATGACAAAAAAATAGGATTATAAATAGAGAGAGAGAAGGTCCCTTAGTTTTGGTCCAAGCCTCCAAGGAATTTAAAAAAGAAAAAAACTTTACTTGTTAAAAGGGGTGGGTAAAAATTCCAAATTCAAAAGTATGAATCGTTTCAAATCATATGATGTGGTGTGCAAGTGGAAAACGGGTCGGGCATGCCAAAAACAGTGTTTAAAAAAGAGAGAGAATTAGATACCTGCATACGCCAAAGGAGGTCGGCACTAGGCTTGACATGGTGGCGGTTTTTGTAGAAATTTTGGCGAGCCTCTTCAACCTGGGCTCGCTCTTCAGGGGTGCCACTGTCAGGGTCGAATTCCCAAGTTTGTCTCCCCACGTAGTTGTTTGTGCTATACAAGTACGGCTCATCCACACCCTCCGCAACTTTCAGCTTCCACATTCTGAATCACAAAAATGGACCCATTACTGAGTTGATTATAATGTGGGAGATGATAATTTCCAAAAAAACATACAATATTTGGACACAAATGGAACACTATAGTTTGAAGTAAATAAGCAAATTGGATACATACGCTACGTAATTGGGAATTAAACCTCCCATAAACAACAAGTTTTGCTAATTTTATTTATGCTTATGGTGTTTAGTAAGAAACAATCAAAAAACTCACAGCTTGGAGAAAGTATAGATTTTGGACTAAACCTGATCAAGCACTTGTCAACTACAGAAAGGGGAAACTTTTATGAGTTTTGCACTTGCAGTAGTACTCAAAAGAATAAGAAGAATAAAGATTTGGTAAAGTACTGAAGACAAGATCCTAAACCTGAACTTGAAACTTATGGCCAGGAAAACTATACTTTGTGATGTGAGTTTTGGGTGCAAAGGGGACAACAATTTATATAGAGATAAGATGCCAACCACCCCAATGTTTTGCTTTTATTCCTTTTTTCGCCATGCTTTCGTGGTAGAAATTTTGTAGAAAATTCAGGATCCATTTTTTTAATGGGTACGTTTAATCTGGAGAGATTAAACCAATAATTACTGAACAATTAGTACGGTTAAATTAAAATCATCGATGATTGGATTTAAACTCGGTTTTGGCATTCATAATAGTAGAAAATAAAATTTGACAATATTTTATTAAAAGTTGTATATAACCAAATTCTTTTTCTTAAATAAATAATCATATCTATAATAGTGTTGTCTTTAGTTTATTATTGATGTAATTATTTATTATTTATTTAAATAATTATGTTATGCATTCATGTAATTTTTATAATAATTTTAAATTATTTCTTGTATTGAATGATAAATATTTTTTTGAAATAATTTCTATTAGTATCATCCTAATATCCTCTCAAACTCAAACTCAATCTCACTCTACTAGAATTATTTAAAAATAAGAAATTTAAATTTAAAAAAGAAAATAAATTAATATTGAATAATTTAGGGGTTATTGGGAGAAAAACCGTAGATAAATTTAATTTTTATTTGCTTCTTACTTTTTTTTAAAATAATATTTTTTTAAAATGGAACGTTTGTTAGGTGTGGATGATTGAATCTACTTTAATGTTATCATTGCTGCCTTCAACCGTGAACCACCTCTTAATTGTCTTTCTTCTTCACTTTTTATTTTTAGGCTTAATCACAAATTTGACAACCAACACTTATATATTTTGTTAAAATGGTTCTCATTATATTTTTGAGTCCTTTTTTATCATCAACCTTTTTTTTTAACTGTTTTTTCTAATAGATTTAATAGAAGTATGGTTAAAAAATTAACGGGGATGATGTGGAATATTTTTAATGAGATGCAATTTATTATTTAGGTAGCTTGATAAGATAATTACATGTGAAAAATAATAAAATAAATAAAGAATAGGTAAACTTAACAAAATAACTCTTAATTTGAGGAAAATAAACGTAATTATCTAAAAAAAAATCTCAAAATAAATGCATAAGTTTGTTAGCCGAGAGGTTTAAAAAAGATAATTAATAAATGCATTCATTTTGAAACATTGGTTTAGATAATTACATTTATTTTCTTTAAATTAAGAGCTAGTTTTGTAACTTCATGAATTATTTATTTATTTTATTATTTTCCACATGTAATTATTTTATTAAGTTATCTAAGTAATAAATCACATCTCATTAAAAATATTTCACATATGAGATTCCACATCATCTCGCCAAATTTTTTAATGGTACTTTTATCATATCAATTAAAAAAAAAGTAATTTGAAAAAAAAATAAAAGTTGATGAAAAAACTCAAAAATACAATTAGGACTATTTTAATAAAACATGTAAATGTTAGTAGTTACATTTATCATTAAATTTTATTTTTAACTATACTTTTTTTAAGGGCAAAGAGAATTAAGCACAATGTCACTCACAAAAAGAAAAGCACATTAACTTTATATATTTTCCTTGTGGTTTACTTTATTATATTATAAATGGCGTGCTGACTCTCTTTTTTGCCAATTCTGTGAAGAAGGTAGGCTTCAGTGCTTTTCACTCTTTTGATTAGTTTAATATAATAATGAGTTTATCAAGTCTTTCTTTGATCATTAGTAATTAATTAACTAACTTTTCAATATGACTAGAGCTGTAAGTACCCCAAATATTTTTAAAAAACGATGATTTTATTACCTACTTCCTTTCAATGACAGATTTAGAAATATGATTTAGGAGGGTAAATTTATATTAGCATTGTCAGGACGAAGTTAGAAAAAAAATTTTGAGACGGAATTAAATTATATATTTTTATGATAGTAAAAATGTAATTTTATCATTTTAATAGTTTATATCTTTATAATTTTTAGAGGATTAAATTAAATTTTTTTACCATTTTAAAGGAGTTAAAGAGTTAAAGTGTACCATAATTACTAATTTAAAATTTTATAAATTATAAAAGATTTAAATAAAAATATAGAATTGTGTGAGCAAATAAATTTTTTGATTGAATTGAGTTCGCAAATTAAGCGATACAACAATTAAATGAAAATTATTATGCCCTTTTAAGATTTAATAAAATATTTTTATAATAAAGTTATTACTAGTTATTAAGGTATGAAAGCTAATTCAGCTAGCTCAAGCCTTGTACAGCTACTTCAATGACTATTTAGGTAATTCCGTTAGTTAGTTCAGTTGTTTATTTTCAGTTAAGGTTTTAACTGACAGTTAGGTTGGTTGTTGGACTGAATTTTTAGCTGATACATTGTTATTTTTGTATAAATACTGTTGTGCGGAAGCGTGTAAAAGAGTAAAATTATTGTACTGAAAAATCACACCGAGTTCAATTCCCAGGGAAGAGAGGTGGATCACGAGGATCACTTAAGTACCAAATCTTTCCTAGCCAGAATATCCCTCTATCGTAATTTAATAGCACAATAAATAACTACAATCACACTCACAAGATATGAAAAATAAATAATAAAGAGCACCAGAATTTTAACGAGGTTCGGCAAATTTCGCCTACGTCCTCGGGCACTAACAAATATATTTCACTCCAAAAATACAAGTGAAAATTTACAAATAGGGAGAGAGAATAATGCCTTAAGTAGAGAATGGCAAATTGTGGGATGAAGAAAATGAGAAATGGTTAGGCCTATTTATAGTTGAAGTTCAGGGATCAAACTTGCAAAGTACCTATTCAAATAGGGACCAAAATTGCAATTATCCCATTCCAAAAAAAAAAAAACTTTGGGTGCCTAACCAACCAAGGCCATTTGCTTCCCACTTACAGCCAACTATCTTTGACTTTTCAAAGATAGTGGCTGCCAATAATCTCCACCTTGAAGATTTGATTAGGATAATCTTATCTTCACATAATTCTTTCTGCCCTTGCCAACAATATTTGATAGTGCCTTCTTCAACTGTTAAACTTGCAGGACATTGATCAAGTTCAAACAATGTTCGAACTTGGTTGCTGTTACCACCTTGGTCATCATATCTGCGGGATTATCTGCAGTCTTAATCTTTTGAAGGCGAATCTTCCCTTCATCAATAATTTCCCGCACAAAATGGAATCGTACGTCGATATGCTTTGTACGTGCATGATAGACTTGATTCTTTGCTAAATGAATAGCACTTTGACTATCACAATACACGTTAACATGCTCCTGAACCAATCCCAAGGTTTTAACCATACCTTGTAACCAAATAGCTTCCTTTACAGCCTCTGTTACAGCCATGTATTCGGCTTTTGTGGTTGACAACGCAACTGTAGACTGTAGAGTAGACTTCCAACTGATTGGTCCTCCAGCAAGTGTAAACACGTAACCGGTGGTTGATCTTCGTTTGTCCAAATCACCGGCATAGTCAGAATCAACATACCCAATAACACGTTCACCAAGTGTATTATCCTGCTCGAACAGTAATCCAAAATCCACGGTCTTTTAAATATACTGTAGAATCCATTTCACAGCTTGCCAATGTTCTTTTCCAGGATTATGCATATACCTGCTCACTATACTAACTGCCTGTGAAATGTCGGGTCTTGTACACACCATTGCATACATCAAGCTACCCACTGCATTAGAATACGGAACTTGCAACATGTATTCTCGTTCTGTATTCGTCGAAGGAGATAGTTGTGCAGAAAGCTTGAAATGAGAAGCCAACGGGGTACTTACAGGTTTTGTCTGCTCGTTCATGCCAAAATGCTGTAGTACCTTCTTCAAATACTGCTTCTGGGACAAGCTAACTCTGCCATGGGCTCTATCTGTAACACCCCTTACCCGTATTCAACGCCGGAATAGAGTACGAGGCATTATCGGAATTGCAAATTTATTTTTCAAACATTTTATTTCATTTAACATTTATATTTGAAACCCATCAAAATCAAACATATTGTCCCATAAACATATTTATTTTTCTCGTCATGTCTTACTTAAATTTATTACTCGTCTCAACATACTTAATTACCTTGTATTAACATATTAAAGATAATCACATATTTACATATCATAATAAATATCATTCACTTATCTTTTCTTCATAAACATAAATTAGTTAATTTATCATATCAATATTTCACGTACCATCAACTCATATTTTCTTATATCACATAATTAAGTTAGACGAACTTATCTGGGTAAATTTGTAGAAATATCAAAATTCAGGGGCAATTTGGAAATTTTCTATTTTCATTGATTTTTCAGTCGATCTTAATCTAAATTAATAATTTCATTCAATTTTGCAATTTTAAATAATAAAATAATCCATTTCATACAAATTGGTCATTTCCACATTTTTACAAAATTAATCATAAAGTTTTACTTTTATTCAATTTAGTCCCTGAGCCTAAAACATTACAAATTAGCCATGCTAGCTGAATATTCATACATATTTTCCTCCTCCTCCTCTCCATTCCACATCCTTAATGTATATAACATGCTATAAGTAACATTATCAATAATTTCATAAATTACTCATAAGTATATTCAAATCTGTCCATTTGAGTTATAATCACTAAATTATTTATTTCCAGAGCTACAGAACTCCAATTTAAGATCCGTAAATTTTCCCCGAAACTAGACTCATATATTTTTTTTACTATAAGTTTTTCAGAATTTTTGGTATGGCCAATCAATACCAGATTATTCTTAAAGTTTTCCCTATTTCACTGTTTAACTGCTCTGACCTCTCTTCACTACGAATTAAATTACTCTTTGTACAGAATTTAGATGGCCTCCTTGTTTAGCTCATTTGAAACTAGACTCATCCAGGATTTCATACATATAAATTTTAATCCACAATTATTTTTGTGCAATTTCTAATGATTTTTCTAAGGCAGAACAGGGGATCTCGAAATCACCCTGAACCAGTTTCACTAAAATTTAAATATCTCATAATACAGAACTTATTTGCTTTCTATGTTTCCTTCATATGAAAATAGACTCAATAAGCTTTAATTTCATATCTCATTCAACTTCTAATTCCACTTCTACGATTTTTGGTGAATTTTCAAATTTACTCTACTGCTGCTGTCCCAAAACTGTTTTCTTATAACTTATTTTGCAATTAAATCCTAATTAAGTTTACTTATTTCTTAACTTAATTCATGCTTTGATTCTACTTAAATTCCTTCCATATTCAACTTGATTATATAATTTTCATAATAAAACCCTAATTCATAATTTCTTCCAAATTAATCCCTATAGTAGAAAACTTATAGCTTACCTTACAATTTAATCCTTTTACTAATTCTAACTTAGATTTCATTCAATTTAATCCATAATTCATCTTTTTCTTCAACATAAGCTATATTTAAAAACCCAAAAACTCTCAAAATATCAACTTATTTTCAACAAAATCTTGCTTTAAAGCTTCTAAAACATCAAAATTAAGAGAATAGGACTTGATTGACTTACCAATTTGAACTTCAAGCTTCAAACTTTCTATTTTTCCTTTTCTTTCCTTCTCCTCTATTTCTTCTCTGTTTCGTCTTACTCTCTGTTTCTTTTTCTGTTTCAATTCTCTCTTCTTCCCCTTCTTTTTTTGTTTTTGTTTGTATATATAATAATATAATAATATAATAATATAATAATATACTTTAAAAAAAATCTCAGATTTTCTAGCGTGAACAGCCTCAACTATGCAAAATGGTATAATTACCATTTTGACCCTTCATAATTTCTTTTAATCTATAATTTAACTTTTACTTTCATTTCAGTTTAGTCCTTCTCATTTAATTTCCTACCCAAACGTTAAAATTTTCTAACGAAAGTTTAATAATAGCTTAATGACACTCCATAAATATTTTTAAAAATATTTATGGCTTACTTTATGAATTCGAGGTCTCAATACCTCGTTTTTTGCCCAATTTTTCTCATTAATTCTTTCAGTTCACAAAATTCACTAATTTTAAAATATTTCTAAAATCACACTTATAATTATCGATTAACAAAATTTTCTAACTTTTCGTCAGATTTAATGATCTCGAATCACTGTTTCGACACTATTTAAAATTGGGCTGTTACACTATCTCTACATATTTCCATGCCAAGAATCTTCTTAGCTTCACCTAGATCTTTCATCTCAAACTCGAGATTGAGTTGAGTCTTCAATCTCTCAATCTCAACTTTGCTCTTAGATGCTACTAGTGAAACACCCCACACCCGGCCCACGAGCCTGAACCGGATCTGGTATGTTCCTTAAGAAAATCGGCTTCAAATTCTTTTGTTACTTAGAAAATTTTTGTGAATTTTTAGAAAGATATTAGTTTTGGGTTGGGCTTAGGTTGGAAACCCATTTATTTAATTTAGAAAACATTTAATTTTGGTGACAAAACAATTTAGGGTTTATTTTTAAAATAAATTTAATTAAACTTAGTCAAAAATAATTCATAACATAACAACTGAAAATAAAAGCAAGGAAATAAAACCATTCAACTTGGGCCTTATGGCCTTATTACATCATTCAAATCCAAAGATAAAATTGAAAATACTAAAATTGAGTAAAGTCCAAATTCTAATAAATTCTTCAAGTGATGCATGGCCACCTTTAGCTCCTGCCGACCCGGTCCATTACTGCTCATTTCCTGAAAATAGTCCCACAAAGGGGTGAGTCAACAGACTCAATGTGTACACAAACTAACAATCAACATTCCAGGCATACATATTCATATCAAAGCATATTCAAATCAAATAATGATGCAACCCAACCCAAGCCTATTTGTCCATCCGCTACACACCACCCGTACCTGCCAATTACACCGTGGGGACTACTAAGTCAACCCTCCATCCGCTACACACCATCGAAGGCAGTCGCTGCAGTCGACGTGCTCATCGCCCACTTACGTTGTGTCATTAGACACTATATTCAAATAATGTAACCGAAGTTACCATATTCACGCAATGGGGCCGTAGCCACCATATTTCGTTGGTGAGGCTGAAACCAACACCTTTATTGGTGAGACCGAAGTCAACACCTTCGTTGGTGAGACCGAAGTCAACACCTTCACTTTCTTCCTTCACATATATCCCAAATGCCCCAATTATTTTATAACATATTCCACATACTTAATTTTCATTCATGTTACTAATCACATGTTCAAAGTATATCACATTCATAATCCTATCAAAAGTAGGAAACATACCTGGGTACTCCTTACCACATTTGTGGTACTTAACCACATTCACATACTGATACATATTCATATATTTAATAATTACCACGTAATTTATTGAAGGTTAGTAAGGGTACACACCTGATTCGCTTAATAGGTTCCTTGAAATCCCGAAGAGAATCAACCACAGATTTAGATCTCAAATCCTACATAAGTTAATCACTTTAAAAGACCATTCGGCTACTTTTCCAAATACAACTAGGATTTGTATTACTTACCTTATTGCCGAATTGATTAAATCCCGAAATTGTGGTATTCCTCCCTTAAATTCGGCTTAAAATTTCCAAACTGAAAAGAATTTCTTGCCTTATAGAACTGTCGAAATCCCTATAATCATATGTTAAATTTAATCTAACACATAAATCATAACCTTTAATCAAATATATTTATCTTACCTTAGATCCTCGAATTTCCAGAAAGATTCCTCCTTGTATTCAACTTTAATGCTTTGATTGATTGCTTCTTTGCCTAGAGTCACAGAGTTTCGGCTATGGAGATTTAACAAGGATCAAAGAAAAGGGTTTTGGCTTGACAGATGAAGAAAAGAGAAGAAGAAGAAAAGATGAAAAGAAAATTCAGCAGAGAGAATAGGAGAAACTTTAGAGAATTTCGGCAGAGGTTTTCTTGAAGAGAAAAGAATGAATGAAGAATAGCCTTACTCTTCCTTTTATAGCCAAAATTACTAGCTAGAGTCCTTTACTTGGCCACCACTCCTCTTTTGATAATATTATCTCTTTTATTCAAAAATTAAAGGTGTTTAATCATTTATTTATCTCCTATTATTCACATATTTATGTGAATAAAACTCCTTTATTTATCTCTTATTATTCACATATTTATGTGAATAAAACTCCTTTATTTATCTCTTATTATTCACATATTTATGTGAATAAAACTCCTTTATTTCTCTCTATTATTCACATATTTATGTGAATAAAACTCCTTTATTTATCTCTTATTATTCACATATTTATGTGAATAAAACTCCTTTATTTCTCTCTTATTATTCACATATTTATGTGAATAAAACTCCCTTATTTATCTCTTATTATTCACATATTTATGTGAATAAAACTCCTTTATTTCTCTCTTATTATTCACATATTTATGTGAATAAAACTCCTTTATTTATCTCTTATTATTCACATATTTATGTGAATAAAACTCCTTTATTTATCTCTTATTATTCACATATTTATGTGAATAAAACTCCTTTATTTATCTCTTATTATTCACATATTTATGTGAATAAAACTCCTTTATTTATCCCCTAATTAATCAAATATTTATGGAAATAAAACACCTCTATTTCTAGAATGCTTGTGCCGTCCACCTTGGTGTGTCTAGAAGCAAAAATAAAACTTCATTATTTGCTTCCCAAGTGACTCGAACCCAGGCCCAACAGCTCTTGCACATGGCGCCATTTCCATAGGCCCTAAGTGACATCTTCAGGCCACTTTTCCAAGCCTGTTTGTGTGTCAAATTTCTCCAACTTTTTCTTTTAAGGCCCTCTTGCCTTTATTTCCTATTTTAAACTTTAAAATTTGACATTTCAGCATCATTTCTAAGTTTCCTAAAATTTTCGATCGGCTCTGTAACTTGCCGTTTTTCTTACATATCCAAGTTTCCTAAAATGTTCAAGTTTCCATTTTTGGATCATTTCCAAAAATGTTCAGGTTTCCAAAAATGTCTAAGTTTCCAAAAACGTTTGGGTTTCCAAAAATGTCTAAGTTTCCAAAAGTGTTCATTTCCATTTCCATTTCCATTTTCATTTCTATCTCCCTTTTCATTTCCATTTTCATTTCCATTTTCATGCATTTCTAGGTTTCCAAAAGTATCAAAAATTTATTCATAGTACTTGAAACTTGTCATTTCATACAATTAAACTGAAAATGCATAGGCCCTATTCAGGATGTTACAATTAGCATATCATCAACAGATAAGAGCAAGTATATGAAAGTTCCTTCTTGTAGCTTCTGGAAATACACGCAATGGTCAAATTTACTTCTTGTGTACCTTTGCCCTTTCATGAACTGATCAAATCGCTTGTACCACTGCCTCGGAGATTGCTTCAATCCATAAAGCGAATTTGTCAGTTTGCAAACCCAGTTTTCTTTACCAGCAACCTTGAATCCATCTGGCTGAGTCATATAGATTTCCTCTTCCAAATCACCGTGTAAAAACGCGGTCTTCACATCAAGCTGAACTAGTTCAAGATCATATTGCGCAACCAAGGCTAGCAAAATCCGAATAGACGAATGCTTCACAACTGGAGAAAACACTTCATTGTAGTCTATTCCTTCTTTCTGAGCATAACCCTTTGCTACCAATCTAGCCTTGTACCGAATTTCATTTTTACCAAGAAATCATTCCTTCTTTGCATATACCCATTTGCATACAATTGCATTCTTTCCCTTGGGCAGTGTCATCAACTCACAAGTTCTATTTTGATGAAGAGACTGCATTTCTTCATTCATGGCTTGCTTCCACTTTACACCATCAGGGTTACTTATTGCTTCTGTGTAAGTAGAAGGAGCATCATCATCTGCAATTGGTAGTGCATAGGCCACTATATCATCAAAGCGAGCAGGCTTACGAACCTCTCTTCTTGGCCTCCTATATGCAATTGAATCTTGTTGCTGTAGAAGTTCTTGGGTCGGAACTTCTTCATCATTTGTTTTTTCAATATTAGCTGGATCATCATTAACCTTTTCAAGCTCCACCTGCTGCAAAGTACTACTGGTTTTGTCATCCTTTTGTGAATCATTTAACATGGTTGATTCATCAAAAGTCACATCTCTGCTAAAATTAGGACACCAGAGACGGTATCCTTTTACTCCACTAGTTATACCCAAGAATAATGCTTTCTTTGCTCTTGGGTCTAACTTCGATTCTTTTACATGATAATATGCAGTGGAACCAAAAACATGTAAAGAATCATAGTCAATAGCAGATTTACCAGTCCACATCTCCATAGGAGTTTTTCCATTTATTGCAGCTGATGGCAAACGGTTAATTAGATGGCACGCATATGTAACTGTCTCAGCCCAAAATTCCTTGCCCAATCCAGCATTGGACAACATACATCGAACTTTCTCCAGTATAGTTCGATTCATGCGTTCTGCCACCCCATTCTGCTGTGGTGTAACCCGAACAGTGAAGTGTCGCACGATGCCCTCATCTTGACATACTTGAAGAAATGGATCGTTTTTGTACTCAGTACCATTATCTGATCGATGTCGTTTGACTTTTCGACCAGTCTGAGTTTCCACCATCTTCTTCCATTTCAGAAATGCATCCAATACTTCACTTTTTCTTTTCATTAGATACACCCATACTTTTCTTGAATAATCATAAACAAAAGTAACAAAATAGTGCATACCTCCCAAAGAAGCCACTTTGGTAGGTCCCCACACATCACTGTGAACGTAGTCCAGAATTCCTTTCGTATTGTAAACTGCTGAACCAAACTTTACCCTCGTCTGCTTGCCCAGAACACAATGTTCACAAAATTCCAATTTGCAAGAATTTGCACCTTTCAACAAGCCTTGCTTCGCCAAAGTCTGCAAAGCTTTTTCACCAGTATGTCCCAATCGCATATGCCATAACCTGGTAGCCTCTGAATCTACATCTTTCACAGAAACTGTTGATGTTGATCCAATAATTGTACTTCCATTTAAAAAGTACAAGTTATTTCTTCTTGTGCCTTTCATCACCGTCAAATTCCCAGCTGCTACCTTCAGTAATCCATCTCTCAAAGTGATTTTGAGCCCTTTAGATTCTAAGGCCCCTAATGAGATGAGATTTTTCTTCAAGCTGGGTACGTAGCGAACATCAGTCAAAACTTGGATTGAGCCGTCGTGATTCTTCAATTGGATTGTACCTACTCCCATTGTCTTACAAGCACTGTCATTGCCCATAAGAACAACTCCACCTTCTAGTTCTGTAAGACTAGAAAACCAGTCCTTATTAGGACACATATGGTAAGTACATCCCGAATCCAAAATCCACTCATCAGTATGACATGCCATTGCCATGCCAACCAAGCTAAAGTCTGACTCCTCATCATGTTCTGCTACACATGCATTAGAAATAGCCTTGCCCTTTTGTAACTTAGGACAATTCTTTTTCCAATGCCCTTTCTCACGACAAAAGGCACACTCATCTTTGGCGGGTCTCCCTTTGGACTTTCCCCTTCTACCAGGCTTGCTGCTGCTTGAACGACCTCTTGCTGTTAAGACTTCTGCAGTTGTATCTCTGTGATCTCTTTTATCTTTCTTTCGAGTCTCAGATCTATACAACGCACTGCAGACTGCATCAAATGTGATTGTATCCTTCCCATGAAGTAATGTGGTGGTAAGATGATCATATTCATCAGGAAGGGAATTCAACAACAATAATGCCTTGTCTTCGTCTTCAAATTTCTCATCCAAATTTAGCAAGTCTGCTAAAATTTTATTAAATGAGTTCACATGGTCATTCATCGACATACCGGGTGCATACGTGAATCGATAAAGTTTTTTTTTCATATAAAGCCTATTTTCAAGGCTTTTCGTAAGAAACTTTTCTTCCAATGTATCCCACAATTTCCTCGCTGATGTCTCCCTCATGACAGAGTACTTCTGCTCTTTGGCCAAACATAGACGGATTGTACCACAAGCTTGTCTATTAATCTTGGCCCACTCCTTGTCATCCATATTGTCAGGTTTTACTTCAAGGGCTATATCTAGCTCTTGCTGACATAAGACATCCAGGATCTCACATTGCCACATACCAAAATTATTGGTACCATCAAATTTCTCTACTTCAAATTTTGCATTGGTCACCGTAGTCCTTGCTGATGACGATGCCTGTGCCATTTTTTTTTTCAATCCCAACTACTGTATACGTAAACAGTACCGTATACGTGAATAGTGCCACAAATGATTGTACTCCTCAAGTACGAACCTAGCTCTGGTACCAATTGTTGTGCGGAAGCGTGTAAAAGAGTAAAATTATTGTACTGAAAAATCACACCGAGTTCAATTCCCAGGGAAGAGAGGTGGATCACGAGGATCACTTAAGTACCAAATCTTTCCTAGCCAGAATATCCCTCTATCGTAATTTAATAGCACAATAAATAACTACAATCACACTCACAAGATATGAAAAATAAATAATAAAGAGCACCAGAATTTTAACGAGGTTCGGCAAATTTCGCCTACGTCCTCGGGCACTAACAAATATATTTCACTCAAAAAATACAAGTGAAAATTTACAAATAGGGAGAGAGAATAATGCCTTAAGTAGAGAATGGCAAATTGTGGGATGAAGAAAATGAGAAATGGTTAGGCCTATTTATGGTTGAAGTTCAGGGATCAAACTTGCAAAGTACCTATTCAAATAGGGACCAAAATTGCAATTATCCTATTCCAAAAAAAAAAAAAAAAAAACTTTGGGTGCCTAACCAACCAAGGCCATTTGCTTCCCACTTACAGCCAACTATCTTTGACTTTTCAAATATAGTGGCTGCCAATAAATACATTAACTATAAATAGTTTTAACCAGTGTGCCAAAATATATATATGATGAAAACTTAAAAAAATCTTTTTATCTATATTTTGTTTTAAGTTTGTAACCCTTTATTGTATACTTTTTAATGATTCATTGTCTCAAGTTTGTGTTTTACTATGGCTTTCTATTTCTTATTTCAAATTTTGGTTTATCTTATTTTGGTGTTTTTCATTTTTGTTTCTCTAACCATTTTTTGTTGAATTTTGTTTTAGTGCCAGATTGTGAGAAGTGTTAGTTGAGTATTTTTTTTTTTTTAAAATGAAAATGAGCCCTTAAACAACTTATTTATCTAAAAATGTTATAATTTATTTCATGTATAGCTAATATTTTTTCTATTATTTGGATTGTAGCAATGTTACTTTTATATTCTCACATTTTCATAAATTTTCAGTTTTCATATTTTTCTTAGATAATACTCATTTTGGAGCATAAAAACACCATTTAATTCCATCCTACATCTTCAAAAGGCAAACATGATTGATATAAATTGTTATATTTTAAATACTGGATGATTTTCTAAAAAAAAAATTGGATAATACATTGATTGAAATTATAAATACTTAATTATAAAATAAAATATTTAAAGAGTGTAGCTAATTAAACTGGAATGAGGAACTACACTAATTTATTATCAAGAAAAATCATGAAAAGTTATGAATTTTAAAAATAAAATTCTATAATTAAAAATAAAAATATTTTTATAAAGATATGCATTATATTTTTAATATATAATTTAACTATAATTAATGAAAAATAAAATATTTTTATATCCCATTTAAAAAAAAATCTCGGAACGCGAGATGATATTGCTAATAAAATACAAAATGCAAAGTGGTCCATGAAGAGAAAATAATAAAAAAGGAAGGTTTTCAATTTCAGTGCTGAAATTGAAATTAATGTGTATAACAGTGAGCAGTTCGTGAAATAGAGCATTCCCATTAATTTCAACCACATATGGCTAACATCACAAAGAAAAATGCTCCCACATTAGTTCAATATGAAAGACCGGTATAATTGGATATTGGAATCTGATAATGAGCGATGTCACTTCGCACAAATCGTGTCCTGTAATTTTTCAGTTATTATTCAGATAATTACGTATGTTCATTTATTTATTTTCTAAATTATTAAGAAATATTTATCATCCTTTAATTATTATTTATGTATTCTTTTTTTTACCAACAATGCATCAAATTATAATAGGTAACTAAAAAAATATTGAAGCACAATTGGATAATCTGAAGTCTAATTTACCTTGAAATTTTTGCTAATATTTCATTTTAAATCAACTGTGTAGCTGTTATACTTACTGGGAATTTAACTTTAACAGATTTTCATTTCATTCTAACCTTTATAAAATAAATAAGATAATAAACTCCTAGTCCTAGTTCAATCAATGTGATGATGAAATATAGGTTAGATAATGAGGGAAAACATGCATGAACCCAATGGAATTTACTATTTTGTCAAGATGGTAGGCTAATGCAATCAGCAAGAAATGGACCTACAGAATTCCACCAATATAAATGCAATGCTGTTCTCCAGTACTCTTTGATTAATAAGAAAATAAACATCTTTTAATATTTATTGTTTTGAATTATAAGATTTAAAATAAAAACATTTGTACTTGAAATTATTATATATGTTGTCGCTTGGTCAGATAAATATCGGTAAATTAATTAATATTTATAAATAGGGGTGTCAAAAAAAATATTTAATGGTCGAAATTAAATTATAATTTTTATAATATTAAAAATATAATCTCACAATTTTAATAGTGTATATCTTTATATTTTTTCTTCGTCATGTAATTTTATTTTTATTAATTTTAAATTTTAAAAAATTTCATATTAGGAGGCGGAACTGCCTACCAGCCCCTCCCAATTACGCCCCTATCTAAAACTTGTATAAAATTTCTCATGTAAATTGGAAAAATAAAAACAAAAGCTAAATTGAAAGAAAGAAAACCAATTGATTGAAACAATCTAGATTTCACTGGGAAAAAGAAAGAGGAAAAGGAAATAAACTAGATTTTGGATCAATTTTCAGACTTCTACAACATAAAAAGAAGGATTTGCAACACAAGCCAAAGCTAAGCAAGCTAATTAGAACAAACTTCAATTTTTTGAAAATAAAAATAGTAAATGCATGAATTTGATAATTAAATTTATTCAAATAATTATATTTTTTTCTTCAAATTCACAGTTGAAATTAACAATTAGATCTATTTTAATATCTAAAATTAATTTTTATTAATATTTAATGCTGTAACACTCTAATAATGTTTCATATGATTATTTAAAATTTAAAAAAAAATACAATTTTGAATTTCAAAAAACTAAAATTAACATAATTATCAAATTCAGGAAATCGTAAAGTAAGAAGTGCTAACATAAAAACAAAGCCCAAAATCCTACAATAAAAAGAATATGATTGCAAGTCAAAGAGTTCTTGGGTGATCATCTAAGCCGAAAATATTGAAGAAAATTCTCACCTTGTCCTTTTGTCTGGAGAGGAAAGGTTTTAGATCAGGGGCTTTCATTTCCTTTATTGTTTTTGTTTTGTTATTTTTATAAGCGGTTTGGCTGTTTCGAGGTCCCCTAGGCGCTCTTTAGTTACCCAATGGTTGGGCACACGTGATGGTAACTGATTACTTCTCCAAGTTTAAATGAGGCTATTTTACTAAGTTGACCTTAAAAAATTTTAATATTTATAAAAATAATTTACATTTAAAATAATTATAAAATGACCTGAAATAAATAGTAAAAAGGGATTTTGGCCTATCAATGGCCGGCACCACCTGGTATTTTAGACCCATGATTGCATGATGATTATGTCAGACTTTAAAAAATTAAATTTTTTGGTTCTAGCCTGTCAATGGTCGGCACCAAGTTTTTTCTTTTTTTAAATCGTATCATACTGGTATACAAAAATTTTAAAAAAAAATTGGGTGCCGGCCTGTCAATGGCTGACACTACCAGTACGAAAAAAAAAATTGGGTGCAGGCCTGTCAATGACCGGCACCACTAGTACAAAAAAAAAATTGGGTGCTGACCTGTCAATAGCCGGCACCACCAGTACAAAAAAAAATTTAGGTGTTGACATTCTAATGATCGGCATCAAACCTTATATATAGTGGGTGGTTTGGGTTCTGATAGTGCAAATGGAATGAGAAAAAAAAATTGAGGGAGTCATCAAAATGAGAGTGTTTTGTAGTATATCATCAAATGAGTTTTTTTTTATTGGATTGTATATGGAGTTTTTCGTAGTGTACAATTGAATTTCGGGGTTGAATTATATACTGTCATATTTTAATGGAGTTGAACTATATACTGTCATTTCCACCCTAAAGGTTATGCCATTAAGGGTTGGATGATTATTTGCGCCATAGATTGATAATCGAGTTGTCCAACGCAGATGGACATTATCTATGGTGCAATAGTGTTTATTCCGCAACTAGGTTGTGGTTGGAACCGGTTGGTAGAGTCTCCATGCAAATGTATCTCATGGGACAATGTAAGAAGAAAATGTCTGGAGCAGAAGACGATTAATTGTGAATAAACTAATACCGATGCAACGTAGACCTGATTCAAGTAGAAGACGATTAATTATGAAGAAACTAGTATTGAAAATAATTGTATTATTTCTTAAGAATGTTTGTATTTTTTTATTTCTGTAAATTTAATATAGTTATTTAGGATTTAAGGTTTCATTTTTATATTTTCGGGTAATAATTTCTTAGAATGTTTGTATTTTTTTTATATGTAAATTTAATTTAATCTGTAATATATAAAGTTTGAAAATTAAATTTTCGTGTATTAATTTTACCTATCTATTTGTAGTTCATTGGGTGTTTAAATTTAATATAGTGCATATTATTTTTGTTTGAAATTTATATTTTTTGTATTAATATTGTAGAAAGATTGTATTTTATTATGTATGTAAATTTAATTTATCGTGTAGTATTACTTATTTGAATTATTATTTTTTAAATATTGCGAAGTCATTTATTCAAACAAATAATTATTTTAGAGAAATTAAATTAATATTAAAAAACATAAAAATTTAAAAATAAAAGAAATATTTACAAAATAATTTTAAAATAAAGTAAAATTAACAAAAAAAAATTAAAATTGTCGCGATCCCAGGGACGTCCCTGGCACTAGCGTGTAACGGTCCGGATGTCTCCGTCGGCAATGCCGTGCACCTTGCTGAGGCGTTTGATAATTGCTCGATCCAGCATCCGGTGTCCCGTCTAGTGTACTTAGAAAGGTAGAATAATCATATACACAATAATCGAGGTTTAATTGGTATTGCGTGACCGGAGGTGTTAATAGAAAAATATCCTCAGTGGTGGGTGTACGTGCTTCGGGATGGAACTCCGGGTGGTATGAGGATGATCCGGATCGTGTCGTATGTTGAGGCTCGAGGTCGGCACCAAAAATATCTTCGAACGATGGAGGAATTTTGTAATGACCCAAAATTCTCAGGCATCGGAAAAGTGCAATATCGGGCCTCAATCTTAGAAAACCGAATTAGTAAATAATTATTAGGAATATTTATGAGTCTAGTAGTGTGCTTAATTAGGTTTTTACCAAGTAAATTTAGCTTAATTTAGAATAATTAGGAAAAAGAAGTAAATTGAATAAAGGGTAAAAGTTTAATTATAAATTAAAAGAAAATAATAAGGACCAAATAGCCAATTAAGCCACATTTGGAGGTTGAGGCGGCATAAGATTGTAAAAATCTTAGATTTTTACAATCATTTAATTATATAAATATATAAATTAATTATAAATTATATTATTAAATTAATTATATTATAAATATTATATTAAGAAATAAATTAAATAAAGACAAATGTATGGTGATGATTTAATACAAGTGTATTAATAAAAATACATACATTTGTAATACTTATATTTAATTATTAAATAGATATTTATTAAATCATTATATTATAAGATTTTCATTTGATAATAAATTAAATATATGACAAGTGTATGGTATTGATGATATACAAATGTAGTGAAAAATATGTGTATATTTATATATATATATATATATATGATTAATGGTAATAGATATTTATTATTTGAAAGATATTTATTAATTAAATAATTATATTATAAGATTTTTGTATTATTAATAAATTAAATTATGACAATTGTAATTTAAATATTTGTTATTAAATAGATATTTATTAAATTATTATAATGTATTATTATTATTATTATTATTATTATTATTATTATTATTATTATTATTATTAACTAATATATATAAGATAAAAAGTAAGTAAATAGAAGAAAAGAAACAGATAAGCAGAGAGTTCAAACGAAATAGGGGGAAAGAAAGAAGAAAAGAAAAGAAAAGGAGAAACTAGGGTTTGAGAGCTTGAAGTTTTAACAACTAAGTCAATTAAGTCATTTTTACTTAAATTTGATGTTTTAGAAGTTTTAGAACAAAGTTTTGTTGAAATTAAGTTGAAGTTTTAAAAGTTGTTAGGCTTTTGAATATAGTTTATGTTGAATTAATTGGTGAATTAGGGATTAAATTGATAGATTTCAAGTTAAAATTGGGTAAAGGATTTAATTGTAAAATAAGTTATAAGAAATGGTTTTGGACAATAACAGTAGGTTAACTTTGAAAAATCACCAAAAATTGTGGAAATCAAATTAGAAGATGAATAAAATATGAAATTAAAGCTTTTTGAGTCTAGTTTTTCATAGAATAAGCGGTGTAAGCAATGAACTTGTAAATTACGAGTTATAGTAAATTTTGTGAGACAATGTCAGAATGATTTCGGGTTCCCCTGTTCTGAGTTTGGAAAATCATAAAAAATTGGAGAAAGATAATTAGGGGCTTAAATTTACATGTTTAAATCATTAATGAGTCTATTTTTAATAGAAACAAATAGGAATGACATCCAAGTCCCGTAATAATTAATTTTTAGTAAAGAAAGGTAGAAGCTGTCAAACAGCAGAACAGAGTCAAGTTTGAAGATTTTACTGTACTTATTGGCTAAATTATAAATTCTGAAATTTTTATAGTAGAAAAATATTTGTGTCTAATTTCTAAAACATCAAGAGGATCTTAAATTGGAATTCTATAACTCAAAATATAAATAATTTAGTGACTATGACTCAAATGGACAGCTTTGAATAAATTTATAAGTAAATAGTGGAATCATAGATAATGTTACTTACAAGCATGTTATATAAATTAAGGATGTGGAATGGAGAGGAGGAGGAGGAAAATATATATGAATATTTAACTAGCATGGCTAATTTGCATGTTTTAGACTCAGGGACTAAATTGAATAAAAGCAAAACTTTAGAGGTAATTTTTGTAAAAATATAAAAAATGACCAAATTGAGTGAAATGAATTATTTTATTGTCTAAATTAATAAATTGAATGAAATTATTAATTTAGATCAAGATCAGTTGAAAAATCAATGAAAATAGAAAATTTCCAAAATGTCCCTGAATATTGGTATTTCTGCAATTTAGCTAGGCGAGTTCATGTAATCTAATCATGTGATATAAGGAAATACGAGTGGATGGTATATGAAATATTTATATAATGAATTAACTTATTTATGTTTATGAAGAAACAACAAGAGTATGATATTTATCATGGCATGTAAATATGTGATTATTTTTGATACGTTGATACAAGGAAATTAAATATGTTGAGACGAGTAATAAATTCAAGTAAGACATGTTAAGAAAAATAAGTATGTTTAAGGGATAATATGTTTGATTTTGATTGGTTCCAAATATGAATACTAGATGAAATAAAATGTCTGATAAATAAATTTGAAACTCCGGTAATGCTCCGTAACTCTATTCTGGTAACGGATTAGGGTTAGGGGCGTTACAAATTTCATGCAGCGGATTCGGATCCATGTTGTGTGATGATGAGCCGAATGCTTCATATTGGGCCTCGAGATCGGGGTTCGAGGTAGCATCGAACTTGATGTTCCCAAATGGCGAAACTCGATTACTGCGCGGTTGTGCATTCCTTGGTTGCCATCGAGAAGATTCAGGTTGCATGTCTCTTTGGATCAACATGTACTGACCTTGGAATATAAAGGTTTCCCGTGTGCCATATACCATGCTGCGTACTCGGGTGTAGAAGAGAACCTTCCCTCTAAGACAACAAGGGAGGGTGCCTCGAATGTCGCTGATTCCATAGAAAGATATACGGTTCATGTTTACCTTATGCACATTGCTTACAATGTCGTCGTTGTCATTTAAAAGTACATTTGGATTAGGATCCGTGGAGTGATCGACGGTGGTTGAGGGTGAACCGCGCTGGTCTTTAAAGTAGCCTATTTATAGTGGGGGACCATTTGGCTGAAGGGCAAAATTGAAAAAAAAATGGCATGAAAAAGAAAAGGTTGAAGGGCAAAATTGGAAAAAAATGAAAAAAAAGTGTAAGACCAACTATTGGAAGGCCAAATTGGCCAGTGACACAGGTCTGACGCAGATGGGTCATTTCAACCTCTTTTTTTTTTCAAAATTTATTTGAATTTCATTACTTTTTATTTTAGTATCATTTAAAGTTTCCTAATATCAGGGTAATTTAATTTTTTCATCTATTTTTTATATTTTTATATTTTACTTTTGTCAATTTAAATTTAAATTTTTTCTAAAAAAAAGCTAATTTCAATTTTTTGGGTTTTTTAGGCCTGACACCCCATTTAGATAAATTAAATTTGTTAAAATAAATCTAATTTCATTTTTTGTATTTAATATTTTATTTAAATATTTTCATTTATTTATTATTTTGTCAATTTAAATTTTAAATTTATTAAAAAATATCTGATTTCATTTTTTGGGGTTTTTTTAACCTGACACCACATTTATTAGACCTGATAACAGTTATTTCAATTTTGAATGCCAAAAAAAAATTGCCAAAAAAAAGAAGTGTAAGGCCTGCCATTGGAAGGCCAAATTGACCAGTGACATAGGCCTGGCGCAGATGGGTCATTTCAACCCTTTTTTTTTTTCATTTCATTTAATTTTATTTTTATTTTATTCCAATTTCATTTCATTCTAATTTCATTTCCATTTCCATTCCCATTTCCTTTTCATTTCATTTAAAATATATATTTTTTTCAATTTCAATTTAATTTTTTCTCAATTCATTTATATTATTTTTTAGTTAGAATTTAACTATTTTCACATTTCATATAAATTTTCTATTTTCACTGCAAATTTATTTTTTCTCATTTCATTTTATATTTAAATTTTCTATTTTAAATGCAAAATTTTTTCTCCTCATTTAAATTAAAATTTTCCCTCATTTCATTTAAATTTAATTTACTTTCAACTTTTTTCTCATTACATTTAAATTATCTAATTTTTTAAATATTTACAATATTTTTACAAGAACATACGCTCAATAATATATCACTCGTCATTTTGGAGTCCAGCATTACGAGACGATTGACTGGAAACGTAAACACAATGTGGGCATGTTGATCGGTTGTGTCCGGATGTTCGACACATAGTGCATTGTTTGGATTCACCCGTCTCCCTAACATCCATGTCATTTCGAATTCTCGTCGATTGTGGTCTACCTTTAGGATGTCTGCGGTGTAATGGCCTAAATTCAAGGTTATCGGAATAATGGTTTCGCAACCATAAATCCGATTTAAATAGAAATCTATTTCAATATATTTGCATGAATATTTATATGATAGGAAATATTTTATAAATATTTATAAAATGTTAGTAATGTGGTATTAAATTTTCGTTAGAAAATTTTATCGTTTGGGTAGGAAATTAAATGAAAAGGACTAGATTGAAATGAAAGTAAAAGTTAAATTATAGATTAAAAGAAATTATGAAGGACCAAAATGGCAATTATACCATTTTGTAAAGTTAAGGCTGTTTAAGTATGAAAATCTGAGATTTTTTTTAAAAGTATATTATTATATTATTATATTATTATATATATACAAACAAACTAAAGGAAAAAGAGTTAGAAACAGAAAAGAAACAGAGAGTAAAGACGAAACAGAGAAAGAAAAAGAGAAAAGAAAGAAGAAAAAGAAAAAAATAAAAAGTTTGAAGCTTGGAGTTTAATTTGGTAAGTTAATTTAGTCCTTTTCTTTTAATTTTGATGCTTTATATGTTTTAGAACAAAGTTTTGATGAATTTAAGTTGAAGTTTTTGAAGTTTTAGAGTTTTTGAATATAGCATATGATGAATAAAATGATGAATTAGTGGTTTAATTGAAAGAATTTGAAGTTAGAATTGGATAAAGGACTTAATTGTAAAACAAGCTATAAGAAAACAGTTTTGGGACAGCAGCAGTAGAGTAAGTTTGAAAATTCACCAAAAATCGTAGAAGTGGAATTAGAAGTTTAGTGAGATATGAAATTAAAGCTTATTGAGTCTATTTTCATATGAAAGAAACAAGGAAAGAAAAGAAGTTCTGTATTTTGAGATATTTAGATTTTTGTAAGACTGGTTCAGAATGAATTCGGGTTCCCCTGTTTTAACTTTAGAAAATCATCAAAAATTGGATAAAAATAATTAGGGGCTTAAATTTATATGTTTAGAATTCTTAATGAGTCTATTTTCAATAGAAATAAACGGTAACATCATCCAAATCCTGTATGAAGAGATAATTAATTTTTAGTGAAGAAAGGTCAGAACTGTCAAACAGCAGAACAGGGGTAACTTTAAAGAATAAACTGTACTTATTGGCTAAACCAAAAATTTTAAAAATTTTACGGTATAAATAAATGTGAGTCTAGTTTCAGGGAAAATTAACGGTTCTTCATTTGGAGTTCTGTAGCTCGAGAAATAAATAATTTAGTGACTATGACTCAAGTAGACAGTTTTGAATGAACTAAAAATAATAATAGAATTATAGAAAATGCTACATGTGAACATGAAATGTATTGAATTGATGATTGAATTTATTTATTTAGATTCGAAAAACTCAAATACGAAGCTAGATCGAGGAAAGGAAAAAGTCTCGGATTAGTAGATTTTGTGTACGAACAAGTATCGAGGTAAGTTCGTGTAACTTGAATTATATTCTTAAATGCTTGAGATGTATGTTATTGATGTGAATATAATTTGAATGTTCATTGTATGAAAATTTATGCAACATTGATATTTTTGATAAAAAGGGAAAGAAATCCCAGTTGAATGAAAGGAAAAATTTGATGGATCTCTGAAAGGAATTGACGGTAAAAAGGATCTAGCCCGGACGGTTGATCCTATCCTGATATAGCCCTCCTGAAGAATATGTGGAAAATGGATTTAGCTCGGACGGGTAATCCGAATTAGGGTCTGAATTTAGCCTGGACTGGTAATTCAGATCCAAGCTCATTAGAGTAATTGTCGTTGCAGGGGATTTAGCCTGGACTGGTAATCCTGCTGTAAAGATGAGGTTCGCGGGAGTGTGCTCTCTGAAATGAAAATGTGCGCACATGAATATGAATTGACGGACCCGAATTTGTACACTAAAGTGTACCTCTGAAAATCCATCGAAATTCCGAGTAATTCAACGGGATAAATATAAAAAGAAAATATTAAAGAAATGGAAATCATGGTATTGATGAGCTCATCAATCATAATATATATTATTGATATATGGAAATTATTGGACTGACTTGAATGTTGAGTTTGTAAATGTTAGGGTAATAATGCATTGAATGGGTATATGAATGTTTATCGCTTGTATTGTAAATATTAGGTAAGTATAATTCTTGTTACATGGGCTTACTAAGCACAAAGTGCTTACCCTATTTCCTTTTTCCCTGTTTTGTAGTGTTAAGAGCTCGGAGGTCGGATCGGTGGGAGACTCATCACACTATCAACCCCAATATTTCGGTATTTAAAGAAACTCTAGTTTGGAAATGAATGGCATGTATAAGCTAATAAAATAAATGTTAATATGAAATGAAAAAAAATCGTAAATTCTGGTAATGCCTTGTACCTTATTCTGACAACGAATACGGGTAGGGGGTGTTACATGCGGAGACTACGGTCAGACACCATCTCGATAGTAGGCGGTGGAACTTCCCAGTTTGAGACATCGGGCATTACAGAAAATTCATTCCCCCATATACGTAATGCGTGTTGCAACGTGTAGATCTCGTCTATGAATTGTTCAACATTTAAGTTTGCTCTCGCACACGCTGCATGAACATGCGAACATGCGCACACAGATATCGAATAGTCTGAAATATCTCGCACTCGCATCGCCTCTTTCGCAGACCAACTGCGTGCGACCTAGGAGGAAGACCCAAACGACGGCCGATGTACTCCTGAACTCGGAAAGTCTCCAAGTCGCGCGAATACAATTCTGCATTCATTGTTTGTGCCCTTCGACTATTTACCGCCATGGCCTTTCGGACGACCTCTACGTACATGTGCCCAGCCTCGATGTAACATCCTGAAAAGGGCCTATGCATTTTTCAGATCAATTGTATGAAATGACAAGTCTTAAGTTTTATGAATAAATTTTTGATACTTTTGGAAACCTAGAAATGAATGAAAGTGGAAATGAAAATGGAGATGGAAATGAAAATGGAAATGGAAATGGACATTTTTGGAAACTTAGACATTTTTGGAAACTTAGACATTTTTGGAAACCTAAACATTTTTGGAAATGATCCAAAAATGGAAACTTGAACATTTTGGGAAACTTGAATAATAAGAGAGAAATAAAGGAGTTTTATTCACATAAATATGTGAATAATAAGAGATAAATAAAGGAATTTTATTCACATAAATATGTGAATAATAAGAGAGAAATAAATGAGTTTTATTCACATAAATATGTGAATAATAAGAGATAAATAAAGGAGTTTTATTCACATAAATATGTGAATAATAAGAGATAAATAAAGGAGTTTTATTCACATAAATATGTGAATAATAAGAGATAAATAAAGGAGTTTTATTCACATAAATATGTGAATAATAAGAGAGAAATAAAGGAGTTTTATTCACATAAATATGTGAATAATAAGAGATAAATAAAGGATTATTTTCTAATGAGATAATTGAGGAGATAATTGATGGATTAAAGGCTTTTATCTTTTAAATAAAAGAGATAATATTATCAAAAGAGGAGTGGTGGCCAAGTAAAGGACTCCTAGGCTGATAACTTTGGCTATAAAAGGAGGACAGGAGGGCTACTCATCAACATTTGCTCCCTCTTCCTCTCTGCCGAAATTCTCCCTAGGCAAAACCCCTCTCTGCCGAATTTTCATTAAGCAAAAATCCCTCTCTTTTTCTTCTATTTTCTTCTCCGTTCTACTGTTAAGCTAAATCTTTGTGGATTCTAAGAAAGAGGGCAATCATCCACAACATCAAAAGGGGATTTTTCGGGAAATCTAAGGATCTAAGGTAAGGATTATAAATATAAATATTTGGTTAAAGGTTATGATTCATGTTTTCAAAGTTAGATTTAAGCTAACACAAAGTTATAGGGATTTCGACAAGCATATAAAGGAATCCTCTTCAGATTTGGAATTTGTAAGGTAAGTGATATTCGGCCAAGGCTTATTTTCTTGATATTTAGGATTATTTTCCATTATTTCAAAAGCCGGAAACTGACTTGGTTACATACCTAGTATTAGCCGATTTCAAGGAAGAGGAATTCTAGCAACTGTTGGGACTTGATTAAATCAATTCGGCAACTAGGTAAGTAATTCTACTTCTAGTAGGATTTGGTTTTAAGACCAAATAGGTTTATTTATATGTTTTAATTAATGGCCGAATATAGGAGTGAAAGATCTAGATCGGTAGATCGCTCTACGGGAATTCACGGAAACTATTAAGCGAAAAAGGTGTGTACCCTTACTAACCTTCAATAAATTACGTGGTAATTATTAAATATGAATATGTATCAGTATGTGAATGTGGTTAAGTACCACAAATGTGGTAAGGAGTACCCAGGTATGTTTCCTACTTTTGATAGGATTATGAATGTGATATACTTTGAACATGTGATTAGTAACATGAATGAAAATTAAGTATGTGGAATATGTTATAAAATAATTGGGGCATTTGGGATATATGTGAAGGAAGAAAGTGAAGGTGTTGACTTCGGTCTCACCAATGAAGGTGTTGGTTTCGGCCTCACCAACGAAATATGGTGGCTACGGCCCCATTGCGTGAATATGGTAACTTCGGTTACATTATTTGAATATAGTGTCTAATGACACAACGTAAGTGGGCGATGAGCACGTCGACTGCAGCGACTGCCTTCGATGGTGTGTAGCGGATGGAGGGTTGACTTAGTAGTCCCCACGGTGTAATTGGCAGGTACGGGTGGTGTGTAGCGGATGGACAAATAGGCTTGGGTTGGGTTGCATCATTATTTGATTTGAATATGCTTTGATATGAATATGTATGCCTGGAATGTTGATTGTTAGTTTGTGTACACATTGAGTCTGTTGACTCACCCCTTTGTGGGACTATTTTTCAGGAAATGAGCAGTAATGGACCGGGTCGGCAGGAGCTAAAGGTGGCCATGCATAATTTGAAGATTTTATTATTTTGGACCTTATTTCGTTTTAGAACATTTAATTTTAATATTGGGTTTTATATGATGTAATAAGGCCATAAGGCCCAAGTTGGATGGTTTTATTTCCCTGCTTTTATTTTCAGTTGTTATGTTATGAATTATTTTTGACTAAGTTTAATTAAATTTATTTTAAAAATAAACCCTAAATTGTTTTGTCACCAAAATTAAATGTTTTCTAAATTAAATAAATGGGTTTCCAACCTAAGCCCAACCCAAAACCAATATCTTTCTAAAAATTCACAAAAATTTTCTAAGTAACAAAAGAATTTGAAGTCGATTTTCTTAAGGAACATACCAGATCCGGTTCAGGCTCGTGGGCCGGGTGTGGGGTGTTTCAGTTGGTATCAGAGCCCAGTTTTAAACTCTCGGCCTGTGGGCTAAGGCCCAAAACGTTTTCAAAGAGAGCCAAAATGATTTTCTTTGAAATTAAGCAGGTTTTATGGCATGGCACCTAAGTCTCCGACCCGCAGTCCACCAGGTAAGTACCTTTAACCATCTGTGTGATTATGTGAATTATGAATTGTAAAAGGGTAGAAAAGGCATGGAACGTAGAATAGTGTGATAGGAACTTGAACCCTAGGATTAGACTACTCAAACACTTGAAACTCATAAGACTTAATGAACTTAACAAACCTATGACTAAGTTATTAAGCTAGGGTGTGGCAACCCCTGTACGCATGTCTAGGATTGGATCCGGAAGAGCCTGGTATTTAAGCAGTCCTAGTGACTCACCTCCTCTTCGCAGGTATCCTGCCTGGTGCGTAGCTTCGGTTCGCCCTAACTCAGAAGGCTCAGTGGTGTGGCAACCTCTGTGCGCATGTCTAGAAAGGTCGGTGAGAGCTTGGTATTTAAGCAGTCCGCGTGACTCACCTCCTCTTCATTCGAATCCTGCCTGGTGCGTAGCTTTGGTTCACCCTGACCAAGAGGGCTCGGTCATAGGCTAAACACAATGACTAAAACCCGGAAGGGAACTAGCTATGTTTAAAAAAAAAAAAAGAAGACAAACCAACAAACCCTAGTTTTAAAATCCTTAAAACTTTCTTTCGAATTTCAGAAAACCATCTTTACAAAATTCTTTGAAAAATTTCTGATTAGTGAAAATTACAAAAAATGCCCCTAGTGGCAAAATTACCAAAATGCCCTCGATTTACAAAATGTGAACCTACCCACCAGTTTTGCCAAAATTTCATTATTTTATAAATGTCCAAAAACCCTAATTTGTAAAATATCAAACTATCTTGATTTTGGAAAATTACAAAATTGCCCCTAACCTACAAAATTACCAAAACGACCCTGATTTCCAAAATTTTTGCAATATCATTGCTTTGAAAAGTGTAACTCTCAAAGGAACCCTCAATGTTTTACAATCTTGGAAAATATCCCTAACTTAATAAATTTTACAAATTTACCCTGATTTTTGGAAAAATTATCAAAATACCCCTGAGATCAAAAATTACCGAAATACCCCTGGATTTCAAAATTCTTCCAAAATTTCCCCGGAACTTTAGAAGTACCAAAATACTTTCGTCAAAATCACCAGGGAACTTTTATTTTTTTGAAAATTTATGAAAATACCCCTGTAGGATAAAATTACGAAATGCCCCTGGGTAGTGGAAAAGCAAAATAACGAAAACAACAACAAGAATTACAACGTTTCTTTGAATGAACGAAAGTTCATATTTGTTGATGGATGAATGAATGAATGCAAGACTGTATGCATGTATGAATACGAAAGAACCACTCTTAAACTCTTCTTCATAAGATATCATCGCGGGTAATAAGTGAAACAAGAATACTAATACATAAAATTCCTTAATCAGATCTCGTCGATAATGAGCTCAAGAGGACGTGGTCGTCGTGGAAGAGGTAGAGGAAGGATGACTGTTAGATCGGGACAAGGTTCTGACAATGAGATACCACCACCACCATCACCCCCAGCTGTCAATGTTGAGCAGCAGGCTCAGACAGGGGAAGATGCCGTGTCGCAGGCTGTGCTGCGAGTTTTGGAATTGGTGGCTGGTGCAGGAAACAATTCAGGAAATCGTAAGTCTGTGCCTGAGCGGCTCCGTGCTAATGGAGCTGAAATGTTTAGAGGAGTATCGGGAGTGGCACCCAGTACAACTGAGTACTGGTTGGAAGCAACTGAGCGCATCATGGATGAGCTCGACTTGACCCCCGAGGAGAAGTTGAAAGGGGTGACGGCACTGTTACGCGATGAAGCGTATCAATGGTGGTTAACCGTTCGGGACGGTGCCACGGCGGAAGATCTGACCTGGAAATATGCTAAGGAAGCATTTCAAAAGAAGTATGTGGGAACCAGGTATATAGACGAGCAAAGGAAGGCTTTTCTGGGGTTGGTACAAAGAAGTAAGTCTATCACCGAATATGAAGCGGAATTCTTGAGGTTGAGCCGATATGCCCGAGGAGCAGTGGCGACTGAGCATGAACGCTGTGTTCGTTTTGAGGACGGACTTAGGGACGATTTGAGACTTTTGATAGCACCGCATCAGGAGCGGGAATTTTCTGCATTAGTGGAAAAGGCTAAGGTGGCTGAAGGAATTAAGGATTCCGCAAGGCAGAACACTGAACGGAATAGGCCAGAAAGAGGTTTTGGATCGTCTGGATCATCTGGGAATAAGAGGCCTAGAGTTGATGGGCCGCGAGGTCAGCAAGTTGGTTCAGAAGGGCAGTATCGACCCTGTGAGCATTGTGGAAAGAGGCACTTGGGAGAGTGCTGGAGAAAGACGGGAGGATGTTTCAAGTGTGGGTCCAAGTACCATATGCTTAAGGAATGTCCTAAGAACTTAGATGAAAGGCGACCAGTAACTCAGAACGTTAATCAAGCTGGTAGAGGAGGACAGCAGCCTCAGCAAGGTTGTGGACCGAACCATGGAGGAAATGGTTCGGGCCGTGGACGTGAAGCACCAAGGAGAGGTGCTGAAGGTGCAGACACGAGGCAACCAAGGTTGGTTTATGCAGTTGGCCATCGCGAGGAGGAAGATGTGCCAGATGTGACAACGGGTACGTCCCTCATCTCTGGAATACCCTTAATTGCTTTGCTTGTTATAGGGTTAGCTTATTCTTGTATTGCTAGTGAAGTGACTGAAACTTTGGATGTGAACCTAGAGAATGTGCCTAGAAAGTATGATAGTTCTTTAGGATCAGAGTGCGCAGCAATAGCGTAGTGAGGTGAATTAGACCGTACGATTATTTGTTAGTAAGTAATTTCGAGGACGAAATTATTTTAAGGGGGGTAGAACTGTAACATCCTGAAAAGGGCCTATGCATTTTTCAGATCAATTGTATGAAATGACAAGTCTTAAGTTTTATGAATAAATTTTTGATACTTTTGGAAACCTAGAAATGAATGAAAGTGGAAATGAAAATGGAGATGGAAATGAAAATGGAAATGGAAATGGACATTTTTGGAAACTTAGACATTTTTGGAAACCTAAACATTTTTGGAAATGATCCAAAAATGGAAACTTGAACATTTTGGGAAACTTGAATAATAAGAGAGAAATAAAGGAGTTTTATTCACATAAATATGTGAATAATAAGAGATAAATAAAGGAATTTTATTCACATAAATATGTGAATAATAAGAGAGAAATAAAGGAGTTTTATTCACATAAATATGTGAATAATAAGAGATAAATAAAGGAGTTTTATTCACATAAATATGTGAATAATAAGAGATAAATAAAGGAGTTTTATTCACATAAATATGTGAATAATAAGAGAGAAATAAAGGAGTTTTATTCACATAAATATGTGAATAATAAGAGATAAATAAAGGATTATTTTCTAATGAGATAATTGAGGAGATAATTGTGGATTAAAGGCTTTTATCTTTTAAATAAAAGAGATAATATTATCAAAAAGAGGAGTGGTGGCCAAGTAAAGGACTCCTAGGCTGATAACTTTGGCTATAAAAGGAGGACAGGAGGGCTACTCATCAACATTTGCTCCCTCTTCCTCTCTGCCGAAATTCTCCCTAGGCAAAACCCCTCTCTGCCGAATTTTCATTAAGCAAAAATCCCTCTCTTTTTCTTCTATTTTCTTCTCCGTTCTACTGTTAAGCTGAATCTTTGTGGATTCTAAGAAAGAGGGCAATCATCCACAACATCAAAAGGAGATTTTTCGGGAAATCTAAGGATCTAAGGTAAGGATTATAAATATAAATATTTGGTTAAAGGTTATGATTCATGTTTTCAAAGTTAGATTTAAGCTAACACAAAGTTATAGGGATTTCGACAAGCATATAAAGGAATCCTCTTCAGATTTGGAATTTGTAAGGTAAGTGATATTCGGCCAAGGCTTATTTTCTTGATATTTAGGATTATTTTCCATTATTTCAAAAGCCGGAAACTGACTTGGTTACATACCTAGTATTAGCCGATTTCAAGGAAGAGGAATTCTAGCAACTGTTGGGACTTGATTAAATCAATTCGGCAACTAGGTAAGTAATTCTACTTCTAGTAGGATTTGGTTTTAAGACCAAATAGGTTTATTTATATGTTTTAATTAATGGCCGAATATAGGAGTGAAAGATCTAGATCGGTAGATCGCTCTACGGGAATTCACGGAAACTATTAAGCGAAAAAGGTGTGTACCCTTACTAACCTTCAATAAATTACGTGGTAATTATTAAATATATGAATATGTATCAGTATGTGAATGTGGTTAAGTACCACAAATGTGGTAAGGAGTACCCAGGTATGTTTCCTACTTTTGATAGGATTATGAATGTGATATACTTTGAACATGTGATTAGTAACATGAATGAAAATTAAGTATGTGGAATATGTTATAAAATAATTGGGGCATTTGGGATATATGTGAAGGAAGAAAGTGAAGGTGTTGAATTCGGTCTCACCAACGAAGGTGTTGACTTCGGTCTCACCAATGAAGGTGTTGGTTTCGGCCTCACCAACGAAATATGGTGGCTACGGCCCCATTGCGTGAATATGGTAACTTCGGTTACATTATTTGAATATAGTGTCTAATGACACAACGTAAGTGGGCGATGAGCACGTCGACTGCAGCGACTGCCTTCGATGGTGTGTAGCGGATGGAGGGTTGACTTAGTAGTCCCCACGGTGTAATTGGCAGGTACGGGTGGTGTGTAGCGGATGGACAAATAGGCTTGGGTTGGGTTGCATCATTATTTGATTTGAATATGCTTTGATATGAATATGTATGCCTGGAATGTTGATTGTTAGTTTGTGTACACATTGAGTCTGTTGACTCACCCCTTTGTGGGACTATTTTTCAGGAAATGAGCAGTAATGGACCGGGTCGGCAGGAGCTAAAGGTGGCCATGCATAATTTGAAGATTTTATTATTTTGGACCTTATTTCGTTTTAGAACATTTAATTTTAATATTGGGTTTTATATGATGTAATAAGGCCATAAGGCCCAAGTTGGATGGTTTTATTTCCCTGCTTTTATTTTCAGTTGTTATGTTATGAATTATTTTTGACTAAGTTTAATTAAATTTATTTTAAAAATAAACCCTAAATTATTTTGTCACCAAAATTAAATGTTTTCTAAATTAAATAAATGGGTTTCCAACCTAAGCCCAACCCAAAACCAATATCTTTCTAAAAATTCACAAAAATTTTCTAAGTAACAAAAGAATTTGAAGCCGATTTTCTTAAGGAACATACCAGATCCGGTTCAGGCTCGTGGGCCGGGTGTGGGGTGTTTCACTCGATCTACTTAGCTTGTCTCAATCCCATCTTAGGCATCAATGTCGCCAACCTATAGAATGTTGCCGAGAATACAATAGAAATCGGGAGATGGCGTGTGCGCCTTAATACATAGTTGACCGCCTCTACCAGATTAGTCGTCATCTGCCCATACTGAAACCCATCATGGTAACTTTGAGTCCATTACCAGTTCTCCATGCTGCCTAACCATGTCCGGAGATTTGTTGGTAAAGATGACATCTTAGATTCAAGCCTTGTGAACCTCTACCTGAATCTTCTCGGTTCTAACTCATGGGCTGCATATTTAATTTGAAATCACCAATTTAAAAACAACAAAAAATTTGAAAAGTAATTTTTGAAATAAATACAAACAATTTTTTTTACCATGTTCACGAGTTCTTTTTTCCAATCTTTATTCTTATAATCTCTATGAAAGTTTGCCGCAATGTGCTGGATGCAATAAACAGACCTCCACGGAACCCCCGATTGCCTTATCGCAGCAAGTAATCCTTTCAATTTATCTGATATAAGGCAAATGTTGTCTTCTCTGACAACGTGCCTATGTAGATTTGTGTGGAAAAATTCCCAAGACTCGAAGCACTCACGCACTACGATGGCGAAAGCGATCATACAATAGCAATCAGGAGGATTTGCTTGTAATTGCCATACAACCATGTTCCGTCCACCTACACCATTGGCTTGCACTGAGGGAAGGCCCTAGCACATGGCTCGAACGTCCAAAACCATCGGTGAAAAACTCGTTTCCCCGATTGTATCTCCCCGTCAGGGCCTTTATACGGCAGTGTTTGCAAAGCAATCACTGTCCTAGGCACATACTCCTACATCCTAGCTATCCACCCTTGAAGCTCGTTTTGTGACACATCCAAGTCACCATACAACTCTCGCATCGCCATTTTCTTTGCCCACCATGCCTTTCAGTACAACACTTTGTACTTGAATCGAGCTTGCATATTCGCAATAAGGACCGACACTTGAATGGTGGGCGACTCTTTCACCAAAGGGATGATGCAGTTGCATATAGTTTTTGCATCTAACTTTCCATGGTCTTGCGACATAAGAGCGGACGTGCATGTGTGTGGAGCTTCTAGTTTCCTTATCATCCACATCTGTGTCCGCTGCATTAACACGGCTCGGACACGCCATTTACAACCACTCGACGCTTTCCAATATTCTCCTACGTAAAAAGACTGTGTCGACTTCGTTACTTTATAATCCGCACCTAACTTCAAGCTAAGTTGCTTTATAGCATGTAAATAGTCTTTTTTGTTATCAAATTGTTTTCCTACAAAGAACTCTTCTTCGTCGAATTCATTGTCAACTAGGTGAGCCGGCAAAATATTTGTATATTCCAAGAACTCGCGTGCAAGAGCCGCATTAGGATCCACGTCGGTAATGAAGGACCCTAGATTATTTCTTATAACTATACCAGGGCCCGTGTTTCCGGTCGAATAGGGGTTCGCATTTTCACCCTCTATTGGCCTTTCCTCGTCTATGTCTTCAGGGATGTCATCCAAATCAAGGTCACTAAAATAATCATTGGGATCACGGTGGGACTGATCATCATTATCGGACCCTTCATCACTATCTTCTATGGTGGCCAACACCTCTGGATGGATCTCTAGATGAGGACACGAGTCTGGGATGTTATACGAACATCCACCTGTGTTTAGATTTTCGATAGTGGACGTTGACCATCTAAAACTCGACTGATCTTCCCAAGGGACGTTAAGATCAAAATCAATTCCGGAGCGCTGGCTTGCTGGAATTATCACTTGAATGAGATCCGGTTCAACTATCTCCACAAACAACTCAACCGGGCTGAGATTTTCTATCTCAGGGGGGTAATAAATTGCTATCATTGTCCCTAAATCATTATCATTTTCAAGCTTCATTTTTGAGAACTTTAGTGGATCAGTTGAAACCGAAAATTTTTAAAACAGCCTCAACATTTGCTTTCCGCAACAGGTTGTTACCATTGGACTAATTTTTCGTTTTAAATTCGACAGCGGCTTGTTGAATCTCATTCCTGTTTTTTTCTGACTTCGAAATACACAGCTTTATTCAATTGTATTTATCATTTCTCCATCGAAATTAACATAAACAAACAACATTTCAGAACTCATTTTAAAAAAAAAAATTGCTTTCTTCTGAACAAAGGAAAATTTTTTTTAACCAAACAAAATGAAAGATAAAATACCTATATGTATCTGATAAATTTGGTGCCGGTCATTGACAAACCAGCACCCAAATTTTTTTCGTACCGGTGGTGCCGGCCATTGATAGGCCCGCACCTAAAATTTTTTTTCGTATTGGTGGTACCGGCCATTGACAGGCCAGCACTCAAATTTTTTTTTTCGTTTACAGGTATCGGCCATTGACAGGGCAGCACCCAATTTTTTTTCGTATACTGATGCCAGCCGTTGACGGTAGGGGTGTTCAAAATTCGGGTAAAACTGAAAAAATTCGGTTAACCGATCGAATTCGGTTAATCGGTCGGTTAACTGAATTTTTTCGGTCGAGGGTCGGTTAATTATTTTGTGGTTTTTGGGTTAACGATTAATTCGGTTCGAAATCGGTTGGTTAACTGAATTTTTTCGGTTTAACAGAAAAATTCATAAAAATTTATAATATATAAATAGGCCCACTATTCACCTAAACCCAATCCAAACCCAACCCAATTACCCAATCAAACCTGATCATAAAAATTTCAAATAATTTAATAAATAAAAATAAAATTCTAAAATTAAAACTAAAATTATGTAATCTTTTTAATTATGTAGTGATTCATTTCGGGTAATTCTGTTGATTCTGGTAATTCGGTTAATTTTTAACCCAAAATAAAAAACATATAATTTTCGGTTTATTCGGTTAACCGACCGAATCAACCGAAAATTTTTTGGTTTGGTTAACGGTTAAAAATTCTGAAAGGTCGGTTAATTCGGTTAATGTTATTTCGGGTCAGTTAATCGACTGAACACCCCTAATTGACAGGCCAGCACACAAATTTTTTTTTTTAAATTTTTGTATATCAGTATGATACGATTTTAAAAAAAAATGCCCTAGTGCCGGCCATTGACAGGCCAGAATAAAACAATTCAATTTTTTAAAGTCTGACACAATCATCAGGCAATCATGGATTCAAAATACCAGGTGGTGCCGGGTATTGATAAGCCCAAACCCCTTTTTACTGCTAATTTCAGGTCATTTTGGTGATTATTTTTAAACTTGGGTCATTTTTATAAATATCAATTTTTTTTGAGTCAGTTTAATAAAATAGCCTTTAAATGGCATCAGTTGGTATTTGTTCAAAAAAAAAAAAAAAAAACTCTTTGTTTATCTATAATGAAATATCTGGTTTAATAATCAAAGCAAAACAGTACAATGATAATAAATGGAATAAATCAAGAATTGTTGTTTTAATTATTTTTCGATGATTGTTCAACAGATTCCCCTGCCTTAACATAATAAAGACAACTCCAAGCATCTTATTATTGTTTCCACAAAAAATGCAATCCCCTCAAACATTCTTCCAATTTCTTTTTTCACTTCAATAACGCAAGAATCCAGAAATACGATTCGGTGATAATCTTATATTAACATTATCGATTGCACATTTTTTATTATAATTTTTTTGGAAGCTTTAAAATTTTAAAACTTCTAAAAGAAATTATTTTATAAAAGATAAAAATATATATATATATATTTTAAATTTTAAGACTAGGTTGGTGGTTTTTTTTTTGTTGGATTTGAAGAATAAAATTTAAATTTTTAGGAAAGTTAATGTAATAAAATTTATCATGCTATGTAAATTAGTAAAAGTTAGAAAGTGAATAGCCCCCACCAAAACTTCTTCTATTTCAAGTAAATGAAAAATTAAGGAAAGTGATATAGGAGAAATAATTAATCTCGTTTGCATTATTCTGATCCTTGTTTTCTTTTTCCTTGAAAACTTACATGACGTGATGATAGATTTGAAAGGGTATTTCGTTGCAAAGGGTGAATATTTTGTTAGTCCTGTGGTGCTGCCCGTGTAAAAGGGTGAATATTTAGTAAAATAAGTCTATGTATCTTTTGAAAATTTGAAATTTAATGGCTGCATTTTTTTTTTAAGTTTAGTTAATTTATTTTTTATATTTAAAAATGTATGTTCAACTATTAGCATAGTTAAATTTATTGGTGTAGGATTTTGGAAATAAAAAAATTTTCATTTGGCATCTATGTAATTAAAAAATTGATATTGTAATAAATTTATATTTAACAAAAAATTAACAGCAGTAACAATTGAGTTTGAATTTTAAAATTTAAATATTAGAAAAATTAAATTCTTGAAAATAAAATATAAAAATTAAATTTAGAATTTTCAAAAACTAGAATGTCGTACCCAACAATAATAATAAAGGAAAAAAAGCAAGGAATTAGCCTTATCACCTATGAAAAGTTACAAAAATATCACCTAACTATTTAAATTTGTCTTTTTTTATCACCGACCGGCTAACAGTGACAACTTTTAAACTTAATACAATAGCAATTGTAACCCTCAACATTTACAAATTATGTCACTTTAATCTTGATTCTAAAAGAATTTAACCCTCAACATTAACACATTGTCTAATTTGATTTTCTTTGTGACAGTGAGAGTTAATTTTAAAATTTGAGAAAATATGAAAATTATTATATTAGAATTTTTAGTGTTTTCATTTTTTGTATATTTTCGATCAAATTTAGTTGATAAATTTATATCTTTAACTTTTTAGGTGAAAAGGTAAAAGAAGAAGAAGCAAAACTAACAAAAACACCAAATTATGATAAAATAATTTTATTTTAATCGATGTTTACAAAATTATTTTAATAAATGTATATTTAATTTTTTATAAAGGTAATAAAGGTATACTTCTAAATTACGATGAAATAAAATTCCTAACTGCAAAATATGGTAGGGATTTTATTGATTATTGTTAATAAGAGAATATCCTTTCTTAAAATCCGATGATATTTTAAAAGTTTGATTATCAGTTAATCTAATTTAAAATTAATTAATTAATTAAATTAATCAAACTTAATAATTAATAATGAGTATTCACAATCAACGGAACATATTGGCAATGATACCAAACCTAGAGACTCCATGCAAGGAAATTAAATGAATTGCCTTTATTATTTGATGTGCATATGTAGGACACAACACTGCTGTCACAAGGAACTTCAAATAAAATTAATGAGATTAAGTTTCTTGAAGAAACTAATTTCATTTCTTTCCACCCATTTTATCAACCCTTAACCTAACTGTGGCCATCATAAAATGGATTGATTTGATAATTTAATTGATTTAGATAATTTAATTAAATAAATTATTTATTAAAATATTATAAATTATTTTTTAATTTGATTGAATCAAATTATGTCAATTTTTGGCTCAATTAATTTAAATTTTTTATTTAAATTAATGCTTCAATCGATTCTCATTTAATCTAATCTAAATCAATTCGATTCAGATAAATAATTGTCAAATTTTTATTTTTAAATTTCATGCTATTCCACATTTACCTTCAAACCAAACCCGACAAAATTGAGCTCTCTAATTCTTCATCATTTTTATAAATGAACTTATCTTTATTTATTATTGTCTTCCAATTCAAAATCTTTTCCTCAAAATTTCTTATTCCACTTACTAATACTATGTAAAAAAATAATTTGATGGACATTTTTAACCATATTTATATACTTAACAGATGAAATAAATCCATGAAAACTTTGACACGGTGGGCAAAGCGGATAGAAAAACTTGTCATTTACTTAAAATATGATTTGCGGGTGTACCATTTTACAAGCTTATTGTGTCCACTTATGTGATGACATCCACTCATTGACTTTGTATATTCATGACCATCTTTGTGAAAGATGAAAAAGAAATAGTATACAGAAACCAATAAATTAATCTATAATCCGCCCCTTCTTTTGGCGTTTGATGAGTCAAGTTCCAACATGTTTGGACAGAGGATTATGGCAATGGAACACGTTTCCGGTACTCTGCAAGTGCCCACAGTGGGTAAATGTTCCTATAGGCTGCATAGTGTAACATGCAGTTTTTCATGAACACTCCAGTAATTTCCTGTCACCAATAGGATTCAATTGTTAGGTTGAAATGCAATCACTGTTTGATCTCTCTTTCTTTTAGGATTTTATATTAGCACCTGTTGGGGAAAGTCGCCATCTTCCAACTGAGAATTGATTATTAGTTTTGCAGCACGGTGCAGAGGCCTTGGGTCTCTTTCCGCCTGTTTAAAACAAGCGAGTTGTAGTTAAACTGGGTTATCAATATTATATTTAAGCTTCAATTTGTATCCTCAAAAGCCTAAGCTTCCACAAAAGCATTAGGTTCACCTGTCCAGCATGAATCAAGCCCATCATAGCCCATGCAGTATGCACCAAGTTTGATCTGCCATCTTCAAGAGGTACATATCTCTGCATCATCAACCACATTGGTGTTACTAATTAAACCATTAAACCCTTGGTATCAAACAGGGCAGATTAATTGTTTGTGACATTGGAGATTTACTTTTTCAGGACATGATTTGTAGCTCTCTCCCCACCCACCATTCTCTTTTTGTGTTGTAAGTAGGAACTCAACACCTCTCCGCATAGCTTCACAGTTGGTGTATGTCTTGCCTGCAGCTGCAAGGCCTCCGAGTGCAAACCATGTACCATATGTGAAGCAAACTCCCCAGTTTCCATACCTGTTTAAGTGTTCGATATGATTCAATTCTAATAAAAAAACGTCTATTCGATTAATCCCGAATCAAACATACCATGAACCATCAGGCATTTGTATATCTTCGACGTAGTGTACGGCATTCGTGATGAAATTCTCGATTTCTTTCTTCCTGTGCCCAGGGTACAACTTTTTAAACATAACTAAAGCATGGATTGAAGATGCAGTACACTCAATGTATTCATGCTCGATGACTATGTCGGCAAAAAATTCGGTGGGATTAAGCATCTGAACAAGAGCAACATACAAGAAACCATCATTAACATGTGAAAACTAAGAAAGAGTAAACCATAGTTCAATAGCCTAACAGATGTCAAGGGCTTAAGCACTTACTTCCAGCCACTCTTGAGCTCCTGCAGGCTCCCAGGCTGCTAATCCTCCATTTTGACTCTATATGGAACAAGTGAAGCATTTGAAGCTTATATAAATAGACAACTTGCCATGACTAACAGGTATCCTTGAAAATCTAGAATGAGCACATTCTTACCTGCAGAGAGAGTATAACATTGACTGCATCATATAATTGCTGAGGTTCCATTTTCTCACCAACAATTTCTGGTGGCAACATGGACAGGAGTAGGCAACACTGTAAAATAGAGGAACATCTATTAAGTCAGCATGAAGTTATAGAATAGATGCATCACTCATATTTATATAATGCATTTAATTGAGACTAAAGAAATTAGTTACCTTCAATCCTTCTGCAGTGCAATCAGAAACTTGCCATCCATGATCTTGATCAGAGAAAGTCCAAGATCCCTTTGAAATATGACGGAACATTTGCTTAAAGTCACCCGAAGGGTTGTCCTTGACCTATTCGTTGTAATCGGAAGGTAATCGTTATTGTCGATAGACATACGATGAGCAACAAAAAAAGATTGAAATGACTTGATGATGAACTAATCTGATATTGAACCTGAGATTTCTTGATGAAGTCATGTCCTCTCTTGAGTACAGGTCCGATTTCGTCGGCGAGGTTACTAGCAAGCAAAGCTTGAATGGCGAAACCGGTATCCCACTGTTGGCTTCCAAAACTCTGCAGACCAGTAACCATGGAGTTTTGTAAATGAAAATCTATGCTTGTAGCATCTTTCCTTGTTATTGATTTAATCAATCAATAAGTTTATTTTGGAGAATGAATGTACACAAACCTGCATCTTCATCCCATCTTCAGCAACCCAAAGATAATCCGGGATTCGAGCAAGGTGTTTCTTAAAGTAATCACTATTTGGCTCTTCAGCCCAACAAGCAAGCATGCATAACACCTACTCCATTCAATGGCACCACATGGTTAGCAATCAAATAGACATAACCTTAACATTCTTATTACCTTTGATAAATTATGATTGTAAAATTACCTTCTCCACACAACCAATGGTGATGTATCTACTATTTTCATCTTCATAATGGATGTGTTTCATTGTTACTTGGAGAGCCCTTTCTCTGATCAACTTGTTAAAAGGCCAACGAGTAAGCAGCGGTTCGGTACATATATATAGACTGTCCCACATCAGATCCTGAATGAAAGGATGTGGATAGTAGATATCCTCCTGTAATACCAAATTGTTTATCAATGTTATATTAACTTAACTGTAATGTGGTTCGTTGCCTTTGCAGTTTGTAATTTGTACACAACAAAGACAAACTCACAGGTGCACATAGATGGCGTATTTTCTTCCAGTTAATTTCATTGTAAGGTTGAAGGTAGAGTTCTTCTCTGAGTTGTTCGATGAGAGGTGTGATCGGTCCGACGAACCTTTTGCCATATAGATATGACATAGGCATGTACACCATACGACAGTAGCACCACATTTTAGCTGCACATTTGAAAGTTCCAATTGAACATTAATCAGATTCATTGCTGCCATTGTTGATATATATCAACTGATATTACTGCATGCAAACCTGGATGCATAGGAAGGAAAGAAGGAAGCAGCCAGAACTCTGGGGGCATTGGGTTACAACCGGACCAGTCAAAAACACCAAGTATCTACAAGAAAAAGGGAACATTCTTATCTGCAAAATGGGTAAATTTTAAAGGCCAGTTTGTGCAACTTGTGCATTGATGCATACCGAAAGCCAAGTCTTTCCCCAAGAGGGCATACGAGTGACACTGCCATGGTCAAGAATCCACTTGCGGGCTCTCGCACAAGCATTATCCAGTCCGCCATCGGGTCCTTCCCCGAGAATACGCATGCAAATGTAGCTAAGAGCTGTACAAAACATGGTGCTGTGACCCTCTATATGTAATCCCCATCCACCATCTTCATTCTGCCATCACATCCATTAAACGCTTCAATTTTACTTGGATAGATAACAATTTTATACCAAAATATAGAAAATATACGTACCTGATGATAGTATATATAACGAAGGATTTCTCTACGATGCTCTTCAGGGAAGACGGTGTTAAGGTGTTCAGTAATATACATACTGAAAACCTACAATTTTGAGTAGACAACATTAGCACTCGCATTTAGTTAAAGAGTTGATGGGCAAGTCCTAGTGAATGAAATTTACCAGGGGCGGAAGGAAAAACAATGGACCAGCATTTTCAGCGGGCCAATGACCGTCGCTGGCTTGCAAAGCAGAGAAGAAATGCACAGCCCTCCTCAGTGTTGTTGTGGCCTTCTCGTACGTGATTTGCTCACCATCATCAATTTTCACTGCTCGTATGCTTTGTTTGAAATTCTTTTCCTTCAGAAACTGCAAAAAGAAAAAAAATGGAGTAAATTTTACATACTCATAATATAATATGAATCACCAAATTATTTTAAGTACTTATTTTTTCCTATAAGAAATTTAAGCTTCTGCTTTCACATATATATATATAAAAAAAAGAAATTAGAAAGAGCCTGGAAATATAAGTAAAAAGACTCAAAATTTTACCTTTTCTTTATATATAGATATGGACATTATGGTTATTATTTTGGTCTCTACTTTTTCAAATTTTATTAAAATATTAAATGCAAGGTCGTAATCGTTAAGTCGAAATTGTTTTTATTATACAATATTTGTAAAATCCAAATTCTAATTAGGGTATCAAAAAATTTCTTTTTATTATTTATTTATGTGCAAGGTATAAGTCCATGAAGAAAATGATGAGAAATGGAATGGAAGTGCACGAAAAAGAATGAAAAACGCATGGTGAGTGCTGTGACGTAGAAACAACTTTGGACGACACTTTCAAAGTCGTCGCTATTTCTACCCTTTTTTTCTTTCCGCTTTTGCCATTTCCTTCTTTCTGTCTCCACTTTCATATCGCACCATTACTTATTTATCTTATAATTCATATTTAAACCCCCCCACCCCAAAAAAAAAAATAAAAAGCAAATCCCCAAATATGTGTCAAAAATATTAGGTGAGGATAGAAGAAAAGGAAAAGCTCAATATGCGAAATCTACTCATTTTATTTTAATTTATACCCAACAAAAGGTGCAAACTTAATTTAGTGACATCAAATCAACTTTATATAAATTATCTACCTTATGTCTGTCGATTTACTTCATCCACCCACCATCTACTTTCTATGATTAGGAAACTAGGCTATAGAAAACAATATTCCTTTTCGCCCACGTTTTGCCCATGCAAAGTTATGAGTTTCCTTTTATGCGTATATATATAGTAGTAAATTAGATAAACCCATTCCATTAAAACTTTTATAATAAATGTACATAAATTTTTTTATTGAATCCCGTTATTCGGTTTATATATAAATTATATATGATATATGCATCAAATATAGATCTAAATTTCTTTAAAAAAAAACTTGTGAAGCTAATAAAAGTATAGTTTTAATGAAAATTTTGTTGTTGTTAACCCCAATAAAGATGCTTCAAATTTGTATAGATCATAAACGTATAGGAGTACAAAAAAATTTTGGGAATGAAATTAAATTATATATTTTTATAATAGTAAAATAATAATTTTATCATTTTAATATTTTATATCTTTATAATTATTAAAGAATTAAATTAAATTTTTATTATTTTTTAGAGATCAAAAATTACTAATTACTAATTTTATAAATTATAAAAGAATTAAAAAATTTCCATTGTAATAGGCACGTCTCTATCAAACAGGATTTTGTATGCATGATGGTTTTATTTTCTGGCTTCCGTGCCAGATATTTCGTGTTAATTACTTAAATCTAAACCACTAATCATAAATTCATAAATTATTTGTTTCCTTTTACGTTTAAACATTGGACTTTTACAAAAATATAATTAAAAAAGAAAAGAGTAGTCTTGTTTAGTAGGTTTTTAAAATTTCTTTTAATTACTTTTGACTTTTCAAAACTAATATATATTATTTAAATTACAATAATAACTTCTTCTTTTTTATATGGTTTTAAAATAAATCAATTTCAAGTTTAGATAATTCTTAATATCGTATTTTAATTTTTAATCCAAGAAAAAAATAAAGATTGAAATTCAGCCCATTCTATAATGTATAGAAGAAAATGAAAAAAAAATTGAGAGTAACATTATTATCTCGAATTTTGTGCTACATTTTGTAAACTCATCTTTGGCTTCCTATCGTTAGTACTATTACTAATTCTTTGACACCAAAAATCGGCAGACGTCGACGTTAGAAATCCAAAAATATTTAAACCAAATTCACCTAAAAAAAGGACAAAAAATGGGATTATAAATAGAGAGAGAGAAGGTCCCTTAGTTTTGGTCTAAGCCTCCAAGGAATTTACAAAAGAAAAAAAACTTTACTTGTTAAAAGGGGTGGGTAAAAATTCCAAATTCAAAGGTGTGAATCGTTACAAATTATATGAGGTGGTGTGCAAGTGGAAAATGGGTCGGGCATGCAAAAAACAGTGTTTAAAAAAGAGAGAGAATTAGATACCTGCATACGCCAAACGAGGTCAGCACTAGGCTTGACATGGTGGCGGTTTTTGTAGAAATTTTGGCGAGCCTCTTCAACCTGGGCTCGCTCTTCAGGGGTGCCACTGTCAGGGTCGAATTCCCAAGTTTGTCTCCCTACGTAGTTGTTTGTGCTGTACAAGTACGGCCCATCCACACCCTCTGCAACCTTCAGCTTCCACATTCTGAATCACAAAAATGGACCCATTACTGAGTTGATTATAATGTGGGAGATGATGATTTCTAGAATAACATACAATATTTGGCTCTGTTGCATGGACACAAATGGAACACTATAGTTTGAAGTAAATAAGTAAATTGGATACATACGTTATGTAATTGGGAATTAAACCTCCCCTAAACAACAACAAGTTTTGTTAATTTTATTTATGCTTATGGTGTTTAGTAAGAAACAACCAAAAAACTCACAGCTTGGTGAAAGTATAGATTTTGGACTAAACCTGATCAAGCACTTGTCAACTACAGAAAGGGGAAACTTTTATGAGTTTTGCACTTGGAGTAGTACTCAAAAGAAGAAGAAGAATAAGAAGAATAAAGATTTGGTAAATTGAAGACAAGATCCTGAACTTGAACTTTGAAACTTATGGCTAGGAAAACTATGCTTTGTGATGTGAGTTTTGGGTGCAAAGGGGACAACAATTTATATAGAGATAATATGCCAACCACCCCAATGTTTTGCTTTTATTCCTTTTTTCGCCATGCTTTCGTGGTAGAAATTTTGTAGAAAATTCAAGATCCATTTTTTTAATGGGTATATTTAATCTGGAGAGATTAAACTAATAATTACTGAACAATTAGTACGGTTAAATTAAAATCATCGATGATTGGATTTAAACTCGGTTTTGGCATTCACAATAATAGAAAATTAAATTTGACAATATTTTATTAAAAGTGGTATATAACCAAATTCTTTTTCTTAAATAAATATTTTGCAAAGGGTGAATATTTTGTTAGTCTGGTGGTGCTGCCCCTGTCTAAAAGGGTGAATATTTAGTAAAATAAGTCTATGTATGTTTTGAAAATTTGAAATTTAATGGCTGCACTTTTATTTTTAAAAGTTTAGTCAATTTATTTTTTATATTTAAAGCATGTTCAACTATTAGCATAGTTAAATTTATTGGTGTGAGATTTTGGAAATAAAAAAATTTTCATTTGGCATCTATGTAATTAAAAAATTAATATTGTAATAAATTTATATTTAACAAAAAATTAACCGTAGTAACAACTGAGTTTAAATTTTAAAATTGAAAAATTAAAAAAAATTAAATTCTTAAAAATAAAAATATAAAAATTAAATTTAGAATTTTCAAAAACTAGAATATCTTACCCAACAATAATAATAAAGGGAAAAGCAAGGAATTGGTGGTGGGGAAGGACCTAAATTATGATAAATTAGGTCAAAACAAGAAGAAAAGAAGGCATATAAAAATCAGTCATAGTCATGAACTATATATTTTTGAAGCGGGTCTATTTCTTGTGAAACTTCTTAGTTTAAGCCAATTTAGCATTACTTTGCTTCAGAAAGGCGAATATAAAGACCAATCTGGGTCATTTCCACTTTCCATGTTTTGACCAACTCCTTCCTTATCACATTAAAGGTATTTATACTTCACCTTTTTCTTTTTAAGAAAAGAAAAAGAAGTGAGCTGTGTTGGACAAATGGCAAATGCAACGACTTTGGGGCTTTACCTACAATCTTTGAATAAGTTGATTTCAATATATAACTAAAAAAAACCCTACTCGGCTCTATTTGAAGTTAATTTTATGACTAATTAATATGTCCATCACTTTCCTTTAAAATCTTAAGTTGCTTGATATGTTAATTGCAATATAAAATTCTCAAATATGATTGTGAATCACACGTTTTCACTTTTGACTATAAAAGATTTATAAAAATTTGATTAAAAGTTATCAACAAAAATTTGATTAAAAGATTTATAGTAGTCTCTTTCATGTCCCTTGTTATATTTTTAATGTCATCCTAACGTATGGTAATTAAGTTGCAAATAAGATACAATAAAATAGTTTTTATAACAAAAGAGAAGTATTAGATTGAATTAAGTGATTATAACGCTTCGACGAAAATGACTTGATAGTAAACAAGCGAGAATGATTTAATGACAAAATATGTATGCATAATAACTAATGATCTAATCAACAGATACAATGGAGTTTTCCCAATAAATTAAAGAATTTTGGTTTCATTCCATTCGGATTCTAATTGGAATGCGTAAGGTTTATGAACATTTACAATATTAGTATTAAGGATGAAAAATGAAGTTGAATTAGTGATGAATGAGAGCGTTGACTGTGTTAGGAATATTATTGTGGTGAGGAGTAATGTAATTCCATGGTTGCCTTGACTCTTATTATGTTAGGAATAATTAGGCGGTAGAGAAGGTTTATGTTTATGTTTGGTTTAGCTCTTACATGGGAGCCGTTGACTGTGTCTTTTTATAGGTAGAGGTAGGTATTTGATCGACTCGAGTTGAATCGAATAAAAGAATTTCGAGTTAGTCGAGTTGACGAATCCTATTTTAGCAACCGAACTCAATCTGAATTTTTTTAGAATCGGATTGAATTGAGTTAAAAAATTTCGAGTCAAGTTAACGAATCCTATTATTTATACTCAATGTTGCGTTTACATGAACAAATTATTTAACTAGTAAACGAAGTATAAAATTATTTAACTACATAAACAATATAATAGTTTTGCCTTTTAACTTACGTAAATATTTATCAAAATAACGTAATTTTACTTTTTAACTTTTAACTTTAGAAAAGGTAAACGTTTATCAAAATGACGTAGTTTTGCCTTTTCTTACTCAGATTTTCAGATAACTCAAATTATGTAATTCATATTCGAGTTAAATCGAAAAATTTAATTTTTTATTCGAGTTAATCCAAATAATTTGATTAACTCAAATAATTCGAACTATTTAAATCAAAATTTAAAAATTTTATCAAATTTTACTATTCGAATCGAATTTTGTTCACTGCTTCTTATAACAACAATAGCATGCAATGGTGAGCGTTGAGCCACGCTGTCCAAAGCTAATCACTTGTTTTTTTTCTTTCCATGCAACTATACTGTCATTATTTCAAGAATTTTTTGCTAAATATATTTAGATAAAATTTATAACAAATTATTAAATAAATTTATTATAAAATTAAAAACTGAATGATATGTATTAATAATTTTATTAATTAAAATTAAGATTTTTTTATTACTATAACTATCGTTAAACTATATACAAAACACTATATCCTATTATGGCCCCCTTCGTTTTCTAAAGTTTTAAATTATTTAATTATATTATATTATATAATATAAATATAATTCTATTATTTTTATTATATATGTATACACATTTTAATTTAATATCCATAATGATCATTTTTATTTTCACAATACTATTACAATTGTGTTTAAATCTAAACACATATCTCATAATTGTTTTTAATTTCACGGTCGATCCAAAGAAAACTTAATATAACAGCTGGATTTTTTAACACCCAATAACTTTTCCATTTATTATCTCATATATCGTGCTCTCTCAATTTTGTTATACTATATAATATGAAAAGTGACATAAATGTGATATAAATCTAAAAATTATGTAAAATGAAATTTTAATATCTAAAATTTTACATAAATATATAATATCCTAAAAATATTTAATTTAATTATAAATATTCTTTAAATATCAGGATAGAAGAAACCCTGGAAAAGAAAGTTGAAGAAAAAAGGACAATTTCAGCTCGATTGCTTGAATGCTTAAAATTTATCACCTGGATTGTTTAGATTTGATTTTTGACGTTAAATGTCTCCGGTTTGGGTGAGAGGTAGTTCAAAATCTGTAAATTATTACCAAAATAAAAGTAGTGGCAATAAATTTTTTTTTTTTAAAGAATGGGTCAAATAATTCTAATTTAATGAACAAATTAGCATGCAGACAAATATTGGATCTTGGAAATGGATGTTAGCTACCAAGACAAGAGACGGCATTTTTAATCGATGCCTTAAACAAGAAGACAATTTGGTTATAAAAACAAATAAAGGGATCATACATCTAAAGGCTTTTGTTTTTATTTGGAGAAACATGTTGGGCTAAATCCCCCATTTTTCAATGTTACAGACTTGGAATAGTCAGCCCATTGGTCATGGTGATTACTCTTTGGATTTGATATCATTGTTTCCCATGTTCTTTTTTTTTTTTTTTTTTGTACATATCAAATATGCAAACAATCAAACGTATACTGCGTAGTCTGAGTCCTCTGTCCGGCGAGAAGTTGAAAGATCATCTCCCAGGTTCATGTTTGATTGTTGAACTAATTGTATCAGTGACTGCACCACCTCCGACATCGCGGGCCGAAGCTTTGGATCCGACTGACACACACACAAATACCATTGTTATATTTATTATATACCATTACCACCCACTTTTGAACATGATGATTAAATCAATAAAAAATAAGGGCGGGCTGGCATGTAACGCCACCTTTACGCAGTGGGCAATAATATCAGCAAATGGAGAGAGTGATTTTGGAGGATACAGTCCCCTCAAGGCAGGATCCACCATTGCTGCCAGTGCATCGTTGTCTTGAAGCCGAGGGCTAGCCCATTTCACTAAGCACTGTTCTGTTTTCGGCCTTTTACTGCAAGCCCAGAAAGCAATAGCATTAACCCACCCTGACGCTACTACACAAAGTTAACTTCATATAGCTATATGATAATGGGATGGATGGAGTGGGGGATTTAGGCTCACTTGTCCAGGGGCATCCGACCCGTCAATAGTTCTAACATCACCACCCCGAAACTGTAGACGTCACTCTTTAGCGTATAGGCTGAAGGCCTTGCACATTCTGGAGCATTATATCCCATTCCCAGGTTTTGGCTCGTACGCTGAAACCATTACAATTTAATCCTTATTGCTAAAAGCATATATGAAATGAAAGCCATGAAGATACAATCTTTGTCTTTAAAACATTGTTTATAGGCTGAATTTCTAGCGATGAAGACATGCCCAAATTTAGAGTGAAGGACATACATATATAAATTGTAGTCAAATATATAAAAGAGGAAGAAACTGCTACTAACCTGATGGAAGTGTGCCATACCATAGTCAGATAGGTGAGGAGTGAGTTCAAGATCAAGCAAAATATTGGATGACTTGATGTTCTTATGAACTATGGGAGGAGAACAAACGTCGTGGAGATACCTGAACAATGCAAATGCTCACCACTGGATTCAAAGTTAAAAGAAAGAGCAGCTAAAGGAGATTGTGAGGAGAATGCAAAAAATCATACAAGGTAAGAAAATAGAAAAGAAAGTAAAAAGACTTACTCAACAGCCCTGGCTGCACCTAAAGCAATTGAGACTCTGGTATTCCAAGTGAGGGGTTTGCTGAAATCATCTGATACGTGTAGGAACTCATGAAGTGAGCCATTCCTGTAATGGTCATAAACCAACAGATAATTCCCCTGCTCTGAGCAATACCCAACAAGTTCAGCAATGTTGGGATGGTGAAGCTTTGAGATGTTTGCAACAATTTCTGCAAATCCCTCTGGCTTCTCGCCTTGTATAAGTATGGGATCTATCTTTTTCACTGCTAAAACCTGTTGCAAATATATGCATACGTACAAGAAAGTGCATATGACTACAATGATATGAAGAACAACAAAAAGGTAGGAACAGGAACGTACCTTGCCATCTTCACATTTCGCCCTATAAACACGTCCAATGTTGCCCTCACCCTGGAGGTTCCTCGATGCAAAATCACCAGTTGCATTCTGTAAATCCGCCAAAGAATAAGCGATAACAGGAGCAGAGGTGCTGCTTCTGCCTTTTAGCCGGCTTGTTTGCTCACTTACACTAGACCCACGACCTGAAACTGAACGATTAAGTCCCATTGGTCCTGATATCTGCAAAGACGCTTGATCTAGTGTAACACCTGATTGGATTGTTTTTAAACCTGTCACCATCACACATCATATAATCAGTTCAATTCATCGCAGATCCATCTAAAACGTGTTTTTTAAAGCCATTTTTTTTTTCAAGAAATGGATACCTTTTGATTCTTTTACATTGCTAACATATTGTGCACCTGCTAACTCTCGTGACTGAAAGGGAGTATTATCTTTAGTCCCAGTGTTCCTTTCTTCATCGAGAAATTGTGAGGATGGATGAGCAGCCTTTCGCCTTGCGAACACTGCCATAAGAGCAGCGAACACCAACATTGCACCTAAACATGACCCGGCTACAATTGCTACATTCCGAACAAGTTTAGATTTCTTCCCGTCGTCTTTGTTGTCCTGATCTTCTTTGGCGTTGGGATGTCGGTGGCGCACACCAGGCGGTGGAGGCGGAGCCCTCCCTGTCGACCATGAATTTCCTCCCGTTCTTCCAATAACAGATAAGATTGCAAGTCAGGAAACGACCTTTCTCATCCACTGCAACAATTATTAAACAAACAAAATTTTGTAGGATAAACTCACTTCAGGCTGCGAATGCCCTTCAACTCATTAGGAATCCATCCACTAAATTTGTTGTTTTCAACATTCCTGCCATATAAGAAAGAAAAAAAAAAGGTGGGTTGATAAGAATAATTGAAAACCATCATTTCCAACAAAGTTTAGGTGCCGGTCACGTACAGATCTTCTATAGGAAGGTCGGCAAGGACATTTACTGTTCCAGTTAATTGGTTGTTCTGCAGACGCCTGAATAAGTGAATACAAAAGTTAGCAACCATGCCCTTGGCAGAGTATAATATGAAAAACTTTGCACTTACAAAGTGTTTAAATTTGTAAGATTTGCAAAAGAATTCGGAAGCTTATCAGTCAGTTCGTTGTTGGATAAATCACTGCATATCAGCTCCTATGTTAGCAATACAGTACTAACCCTACGTCTACGCTCTAAAGCTATGTAAATAGAAAGAGGAGTTTGCAGAAATTATATACTTACAATGATTTAAGTTTTTTAACTTTGGCGAACATATCGCTCAAGGTTCCGTCGAGTTTATTATTGCTTAGATTTCTTCATAAACCAACCAAATAGTTAGATATGGTTAAAAAAACTGATGAAATTGTAATGAAAAATAGATAGATGGAATGCAACCAATTATTTTGACTTACATGCTTTCGATGTTGGACATCTGAGATATCGAATAAGGCACATTGCCAGTAAATTGATTATGAGAAAGGTTTCTGCATGTAAATTGAGCTCATAATACATGATATGTGTGATAAATCAAACCAATGAAATTCGGATATGGATATATATATTCAGGGATATGGTATGTTATTCCGAATATAGTATGATTTTTTTTAAACTTTTTCTCGTGTATTTGGAGGATTTATTAAAGTCATGCCCATGTATTCATGTGTCGAACATGAGAGACAAAAGGTGACTTACATTCGAACAGCATTGGGTGGTAGTTGATATGGAATTTGATCATTAAGGTTGTTCTTGCTCACATCACTGTACTATGACAAACAATGCATTGCCTTCAGAATTCAGATTATGTTCTCTTACAGGGAAGAAAAGTAAAACAAATACAAAAGGGAATAGATTATCTAACAAAAAAAGAAAAAAAAAGAAAAAACCTATCTCTAGAAGCAAATTCTCACAGGGAAGTGAGTGATGTCAAGTTTGATAGCTGGTAGCCCAATTCTCCATTGAGTCCATAGTTAGATAAGCTTCTGCAAAGTTTAAACCCAATCAAATACGTATATATATACAAGAATGCTATTCAAGCCTACTTTAAGAGACAGATAATGGGGAAAAACATACATCTCAGTTACACGAGAGCCTGAGCATTTGACCCCTTGCCAGGAATCGCTACAAGGGTCACCGCCACTTACCCTCCAACCACTTAGTTGTGATGGAGCTTTTAGGCTTTTAAACATCACATTAAGGGCATTAACTACAAAATACAATTAACAAGTTTCAGAATATATATATATATATACATGGATTAGATGCTAATGTGATGCACCGGGTTGTAACCCCCAAATGTATGAGATGCCATCCCTTTTAAGGATGGCTGTGAACTAAGTGTGATAAAACCCGATTTCATTTCCTTTTTCCAAAACATATGGAACCCATTTTTCATATTGCATGAGTTAGATAAACGTATCAGTGGCTTTATATTAGCATCTAATTGTATTATCCCCATGAGCATAGTTTTCCTAAATATAAATACATCATTAGCAAATAGCATGCAAAAATCTAAATTAGTGTACAACAAATGAAGTTGAATAATGATGATACATATACCATCTCGGCTATCAGTCCATGAATGAACCAATGAAATCAAGGTCCCAAAGGAAAGAAGCAAGTATCCTACAACAAAACGATGCATGTTCCTAGGCCAAATTGGCAAAGAAAAGGAAGAGGAAAATAGGTTTATTATTATTATTTCCTATGCTAATATCAAATGCAGGAACCAAAAAGAGTTGGAGGAGGAGCTGAAGAAAGAAAGAATAAACATCTAAAAGGGGAAAAATAATATAAACTGTTTTGGAATTGTCTTAGCATTTTCTGTTTCATATTGAAGGGCTCAAGTCTGTTTTAGGTTTTAATTTTTTAATTTATTTATTTTTTAAAATTTTCTTCAACGGGGGTTTCCTAAATTTGGTGAAGAGAAAAGTACTACTAAATGCAAAGAGCGGAAGGCGAGGAGAAATAACTCATCAGAGCCTTTCAATGTTTTACGGGACTTGGTAACACTTTTTTGCAGCTTTCTCTAACTGTCACCTTTGATTAATACACACGACTCATCTTTCCAGCCTTTGTCTGAGGCTGACCTAAGAATTTTTCTTAACTCCATATTTTTATTTTCTTTTTCTTTTTCCTACTCTTTCGGGACTTAAGATCACTTTAAAATTGTATACCAACACTGGTCCAATCAGATGGAATTAAACAAATATATATGTAAAAGATTTGTGTTTATCATAAACTCAACTCTGGCATGCTGTTGTTTTAACTGTCCATCCCTTCATATGTTGGGTTTATTAGTTGCATGATTATTAATATGCAATCCCGTGAATATGTTGGATTGTAACATCCAATTGATGCAAGACGAGGCTGTAATCTGCATGCTGCAACTTAAAGTTCATGAACTGCAGTGATTAGCATTAGATAGAATCTGGGTTTAAGTTCATTTACAATAACCAAAACATATATTATACAATATAAAGCTGGGGTTTCACATCTTTAACAATGCTATTTCTCCGACTCTGTAGTTAAACTTCAACTAAGTTCAATAAGTCTATGTAACAAAGAGCCTCTTTAAAAAAACCATCAAAATTAATTGCAGAGATGAAATAAGGTCAGGTGCCTCAAGTTTGCATGCTTTGGCTTGATCTATCACCACGCTTTCTCAATTTTGTTAAGATGTATGCCATTGCAACTTTAGCACCCAGGCCAGAGTGACCGCGAGACAGGCAGATCACACCCCCAATAACAAGCAAACTTTTTGCTACAAACTTTTTCGACGGTTTTCTTGATAGCCTTTTCTCCCTGGGTTCATCATTAACTGGTTCAAAAGTGGCCATCGAGGCAGAGACTGCTGGAAGTGCATCACCGTTTATCATATCTAATTCAGGTGGAACCTATATGCAGACATGTTAATAATCATCAGTTCAAGAGTTGCTCCGAAGATAATATCACCAGAAAAAGCTCTCTCTTTTTTAGTAAGAAGCAGCAGAAGTTCAGTTATGTGTTTTCATAACCATAGCTTATTTCAATAAATTATTTTGACAATGTAAGGACTAAACTAGATACAGCCTCAGTTAAAATGACTAGTTCATAAAGGTAGATTATTAAGGCAAAATCGCTCGATAGTGCAATAGAAGAGTGCCAAAAATGCAGAGGATCTGGATATATACATTCATCCTATAAACTTCTATAATGTCAAATAATGGTTTATACATAGGGTTATATAAAGGTGTAGTAAGATCGCTCAAGTCTCAGATATTCTCCCTAGGCCTAGACTGCTCCTGCATATGGTCCTCGCATCCCACTTTTTTATTTGTACTTCTGCTATAAAGATAACCTATCTTATTAATTTCTCAAAAACACTAATGATAAGATATAAAGATAGATAACCTATCTTACTCATTTCTCCAAACGCCAGTCTTCAACTCACTTGAAGGAAACCAAGATAAAGGGGTATGTTCCTCTATGACATAATAAAGTCAATTGCATACTTACTGTTTTATCTTGGACTAAGTGTGAGTGTTGGACATGGATAAGTGTTCGACACGGGTCTTTAACTGTTTTATCTTGGACTAAAGAAATTAACAGAGTTATTGCAAAACATGATCACAATAAACAGGATTATATATACAAATATTTTATATATTTGTTCATTATGGTAATGCAGACCTTCTGAATCAGAGTGGATGACGAAACAGATGGACTAGCCGGAGGATGGCTGATCACAGCATACTTGCGTAATGCATTATCCATCTTACATACATAACTCCATATGCCCTTTGCAAATGCTAGTTTTGCCATTTCCACATTCAAACCAGCATCTTCTTGGTGAAACATTCTGATCTCAGAGGCATCTCTACCGGGTACTGTACAAATAACATTATAGTTCAGAATCATAAATAGTCAAGTAATAATGGGAACCAAAGAGAGAGAGAGAAAGAAGTATATAGGTACAGCATCCGTTATTCCCTCCCAAAAAATTTAATACTTTCAATGCCTTGGGTAGAAATACTGCGGCACTAAGAAATGCACCGTCATTAATGACACAAACCAGAGTCCAACAAGCCTCAATTTTGGTGACAGGATTCATTATTCATTATTTTTTTCAGTGAAAAACAGGGGGGGGGGGGGGGCTGTCGCTTGCAGGACCACATTGTGCAAGTACATAATTCGACTTTAAGAAAACAACTTCCTGACAAATTGCATGGCTCCAACAAGAAACCACCAACTCTTTACATTTCTTAGTTAGGGTTAGACAAATATATGAGGCACTTGCCTTTCCTGATTTGCCAACCGGATCTAAAATATCCTACGCGGACGTACTTCTTCTGTCTTGGTGCAGATGGATGTTCACATTCCTAGTCAATCATAACAAGAATTACAAAATAAAAAAATAAAAAAAATTAACCATGATGTGGTAGTAAGCATAAACAGGACCGCTATGGAAAAACATAGAATATTTGTGTGAAGCAATTTTTTATGGTACAGGTATTAGAGTTATAAACCCTGGGTATCTGCAAGAACCAGGTTTAGAAGTTAGAACCCCAAACCTAAGGGAGCTCCACCCTACTATCATTCCTGAACAGAATAAAAACTTTCCTCAAATGACAGCATGAGATACAATATTCCATGATCTCTATTGGGTCAATGATTGTATACCCATGAGCCGTTAATTAGCATGTGCTAGATGTGGATAAATTCCAATATTAAGAACTTTCAGCATAAAATACGTACATCTCTTTCACATTGAAGATACTGCCAATCATGTTCTTAATCCTTAATATCAGCCATAGAACTTCCAGTTTCCAAAAGAATATGAATCTGATATGAACTCAGTATGATGAAAGAAGTTTCAGCGATAGTCACCTTGATAAAACAGTAGAATGTTCTACCTTTTCCCTCCCACAATCTCCAAGAAAGAACATATTCTCTGGGTGTCAAAAGGGGAAACTTCTTTATTGTGCAGCCAATTTCAATCCCATTTGTTGTGTTCATCTGCAGCTGCACATGATCGATCACCGTTTTATCCCATTGCTTTCTATAATCATTGTCCATATAGAAGTCCCTCAGAAGCTCCGGAGAGCAACCCTCAAATACAGTCGTGCTCAGGTACTTTAGTGGTTTATTCTGCAATTAACAACAAGAAACATAACTTTCAGTTGCTTCACTTAAAATTACATACTGACCTGGTCCTGCTGTACACAGAGATTGTATTTCTAGCTTAAACCCAAGTCCACCAGCAGGTCAAATTAGAGTAACCTTAAGTGCAATGATTTAGCATATGCAAGTAAATGGTTGAAAATACTAATTTTATAAAATTTCGCTACATTGTTATTATAGATGAACTAAGCAAATCAAAGTACACAAAACCTTAGGTCTGCAGCATTTTGCATTGTAGGATAAAGAGTTGGTTTTCTTATCAATTACAGTCTCCCATTTCTCATCCTCATCGAGCTTCTCATCCAGATTATCAATCAAAAACTTCAAGTCTGAATCAGATACAATCTCTGGGATTCTACAGGTACCAAAAACACAACTCCAAATCAGTTAAAAGTCAAGGTAACATTGATATCCCCTCCATATTAAGTAAAAAAAAGAATTGTTTAATTTCCCACTGTTAATAGTTGAATTTATTGGGGATTGCCCTAGAGAAAATTTCCCCACCATAATTAATGTAAAGGAAAATGTCTAATTAAGAAAACATTATAATATATTCCCGAAAGAGCATGTTGTTCATATTTTGACAATAAAAGTTGCAGATAAGAAGATTACAAGAAAGTTCAATTAATTTCACTTCAGAAAATCAAAGAAAAAAAAATCATACCAGAAAGGGTAATAGAAGAGCAAGAATAAACTTTAAGGAATAAATTAATTCAAGACTTGACGAAGAGTGATGCAAAACCCAGAAACATATATGCAAAATCCAAACAGATTCTTCAACAACAAAAAAAAAAAAGGAAGAAGAAGATTTAAAGGAAATTGAACCTCAATTAAGTAACCCAAAAAAAAAATTTGAGTGAGAGAGGCGACAAACTGAATGAAATAAGAGGACAGCAGATTAAATAAAACATAAAAAAGTTACCTTGATTGAGATTCAGGAAGGGAAGTGGATGAAGAAGGAGAAGGAAGATGAAGAACGGAAGAAGGAAGAAAGAATTTAGAGTAAAGTTTCTTGGAAAGATGAAAAAAGAGAATAAGAAGAAGAGTAATAAGAGTGGCTCTGAGGTTAAGGATGCACCAAAATTCCATTGAAGAAACACTTGCCATCATCCCCATTTCTCAAACACTTGCCTTCCCCTTAATAATAGGTTTCCCCATCTTCACTGCAGCGTTGGGAGAAATGTCTACTTTATTCTCAAGAAAAAATTAAAAAACTTTAATTCTTTATTTATTTATTTTTAAATTTGTCTACACTTTATATTAAAACTAGATTTTGAGACACACCCTTGTGGTGAGTTTTTTTTCTTTTAATTTAGTTTTTTTTGGAGAAAAAAAGTACTAAAATGGCCATATTTTTTTAATTAAAAAATGAGAAATATTTTTAAGTGGAAAAAAGTAAAATATTGAAGAAAATAAAATTTTGATAATTATTATTTCAAATGTTATTAGATAATGTTTGAAAATCACGATTTCAAAATTTAAATTTAGATTTAAAAAATAGTATAAATTGAATAGTAAATTATTTAGAAATATAATATTTTTTTAGATTCATTGATTTGTTAGAACTTATTTAATAATGAATTTGAAATTTTTAAAATGTTTTTGAATTTGATAAATTCATATTTTCATATTTTTTATATCTTATAACGAATATCAATTACTTTGTAAATTTCATTTTTACTACTTACTAAATAATTAAAATTCAAATTCAAATTTTCAAATCTAAGCTCCAAAAGGGAGCATTATTATTATTATTATTATTATTATTATTATTATTATTATTATTATTATTATTATTATTATTATTATTATAACTTTATTTCGGTAACCTTTAAGAGTTTTAGAATTGGAATATAGATTTCAAAATAGTAGAAATTAAGTACTAAACTATTTTAAAATGTAGCATTTGTGAAAATTTCTCAAATTTATGAATTTATTAAATACTTATTTAGTAAAAAATTTAAAATTCTTATAAATGTTTTTGAATTTTAATAATCTATTTTTTTAATATCTTTAAAATCTATATTATATTTGAATATTAACTAATTTGTAAATAAATATAAATATATATGTATATATATATTCCATCTGTCTAATACTTTGATTAAATGTGATTTAAATATTATAATTTTAGCCAAATAATTTAAAGTCTTGCAATATATCCTTACGGTGTCTTTTAAAAAAAAGTAAAAAAAATAATTTATTTATTTTTCTTTTACAAGTTTGATTCTTCTCTTTTGTTTTGTTAATGGCGATCCCAACTTTCTAGTTTGAATTAATGCAGTTAATATCCTACCAATTACATATAAGCTTCAGTTTATTATTTCGTATTTACCAATATTTTTAAATATTTTTCATACAAATATTTATAATCTAATTTTTAACTTCTTGATAAATTATATATACATTTGAATATTTTTCACATATCTATTTATAGTTTAATTTTTAATTGCTTTATAAATTATATATTATCTATACATGCAAATATATCTTAATTACATCTATATAAATATAATTTTTAAATTTATAAATTAAGTTCAAAATTTAATTTAATAACTATTAATTTTAAATGTAATCATAGATAAATAAAAATGGTTAAAAAAAAGTTAAAAATTCATTTAAAATATCACAATTTTATATGGACTGATACGCACTAATACAAGTCAGTATTGATTGAAATGGTCGAAACACACCAAAATTTTAACTAAAATAGAACATATAAAACTTGATATCAGTTGGGACTAGGACGATACATACCGACCGCTAGGTACTAATATGGTATCCACTACCATTGTTTGAATTTTATACAGACCATTTCATCGAAGAGATTGTCATTGATAAGGAAAAAGGAAACAATGAAATAAGAACCAATTCCCAATTTTTAATCTTAAATATAATATAAAAAAAGGGTTGCATGACAGCTCATTGAAGGGAACAAAGCAAACTATTTGTCAGCATTTGATAATATCATTAATGTCATATTAAAACAAAAAAGAAGATTCTAAAGTCCAAAGTCTGGGTGGGAGCTAATAATATTTAGAGCCGAGTAAATTTCATTTGGTTGAGAATATTCAACAAAGTAGTTGTCACCATCATATAGTAGATAAGAGGATATGCATCAACCAACAAATACTTGGCCGAGGGAGGGAGGGTCCCACCTACTTCTTGTGGTTCATCCTCCACTCTCTTAAGGCAGCAACAACACTCACCCATATCCAACTCCTCTTCACTTTTTCTTTTCAACTAAACCTAATAAGCTGCCTCTTTTCACTTGTTCAAGGCTTCTATCCCTTGGAGCCCAAGCATAAAGTAGATTGATTGCCCAACAATATATGTCCAAAAATTCTCCTACATAAATATTAGTAACAAAGTACAATTCCTAATAGTAACAAATGAAGAATGCTAAGAGCGAAGAGAAAGAAACCAAAAGATTTCATAACAGTAACACCATTTGCTGTATTCTTTATTAAACTGCCTGGAAAGATGAACAACTTTACAAAAAGCATGATATCAACCAGTATCTTTCACTAATCTCACCCACGAAATCAAAGCAAAAGGTTGAAGGAAAAAGAAAGTAAAAGAAAACTAACAGACTACAGTTACCGTTAAACTCAGAAGCCAAATCTTACATATGAAGCAAATCAGCCCCATACGACTTTGTTCAAATACAGATGCAGTCCAACAGAATTTCACCAAATGAGAGATCCAACTTTGCATAATAATTTTTTTTTTTAAAAGAAGCTGAAAAAGATGTTTGTCACATACAGTAAACAAAGGCTGCCCGAAACTCCCTGAATGCTTATTCTTAACTTGCCTGAGCAGAAGAGGCTGCTGCTGTGATAACATCTTCAAGTTTAACCCTTGTACCTTTTGACCCATCAGAGGCAGAACTAGTTCTCTCAATAGCAGTGCCTTCCTTATTACCATCATCCAAGCACACAACTTGAGCAAAGCTCTTAGACATCTGCTTTATGAAATCGTTGGATAACGTAACAGTGTTTCTATGCTCACTTTCTCCAACAACCCCTACAGACATGAGGCTAGCTTGTTGTCTAGCCTTACGCTCTTGCATGGCCTTCTGTCTGTCCTCATAAAATTCAAAATCATCCAGGATTGACATATCAGTTTCATAACTTTTAAAGATACTCAACATCTCAAGTCCTTGCTCCAGTTTCACCTGCAAAATTTGACATTCACACAAGTAAAGAATTGTTGCAAGTGAAATATCTTCAAGCAACATCTTTTAAATCCTCAAAACTAAGTAAGAAGAAGCGTGAAGAAATCAAAAGTTGCATAAGACATGTTATCCAATCAATAAAGGAAAAGGAATGGCCTTAGGATTCGTAGTACGACAGAAGGACAACAAAATGGTGGGGTAATATCCTCAATTACATCTGAGGGAGAGACACTGGAGCAGGTGAGGGCCACAGATCATATATAGATCAATGATCCTATCCATTCAGGAAAGAACACTTGAGGACTACGGTTTTGTCGATAAAAAGAAGCTTTGGTATCAGAATTAGCACCTCATTCAGAAGGCTAAAAGGATAGGAGACCTGAACAAATTTTTAAAATAATTTTTTCAACGATTTAGTAGTCGGAACCAAGATTTTCCCAGACAGAGAAGGAATAGGGAAATTATTCTAAGCAGTTCAAACTTTGAATTTAGCCAGTGATTGCCAGAGCATTAATTAAAAAAAAAAAAAGTTCACTTGAATCTCATGTAGCCATCTAATAAAATATGCAGTTCAACAATTTGACCAACAAAGCACTATCAAATGAATGAACTCCGTCATTTATAGTAGTCATTTGAAACTGTACCTCCTGAGTATCTCTACTATTAGTCACAGGCTTATTATCATTATTTTCCAGTATGATATAACGCAGCTGACTGTTTGGAACATCTTTGATAATATGCCATTTGACAGGGAATTGCCCACTCCATTTATCTTGCTGCCAGTAATCCACACTCTTGTCAAAATCAACAGGTCCAACCATTTCTGCAACCCCACAGAACTGAGCACTTGCATTCACCTGCAACAATTGAGTAACATCTATTTAACTGATATGAACTAGACAAAGTAAATAGTAAAGACAATTTTTTTGTCTAAAATGTTAATACCGAAAAGAAGAGAAACACTGGGCAATTGTCTTGATTCTCCATGGCCTCACGGTAAGCAGCATCTAACCTTTTGTTCCCATTAGGTGTACTAGCCCAAACACCGTATTTGATACTCTTGTGAACGTTATCTTCACTGTATGACTTGATTATGAAGAACTTAGCATCCTTGTAATCAGTAGGGAAATCTGGTCTGTTGTAAGAATCATCATGGATCTTCGCTGAAGATTTGTTGTTTTTATTATCATCGATAGAAGAATTATTATCAGCTGTGATTTGATTCTTAGGTTTTGAGGCCCTTGGCCCTCGGTTTTGCTCGCTAAGGATATCAAGAGCACCATTACAACCACATAAAGAGATGTCACTGTCTCTTCCACGTCGTCTTTTACCGTCAAAAGATAGCCAGCCCCTGCTATTTGCTCCTAAACTAGGAACTGATGCATTTCCAAAACCAGCACCTTGGTTCAGACCACTTTGCAGGAAGCCTCTGCTATAGGAGTTCATTCCTGATCCTAACGGATAGAATGACCTTTGCTGCTGAGGTACCTGAAAAGGAATAAAACAGATTGAATACTAAAATGGTATACTAATTTAAGACAATCAAAAAGCTAACTCGCTGCATATACCATCATTAAAAGACTTGTGTACCAAATATTAGTCATTTAAACACTTCTTGAGCTTAAATTTTCACAATTTGAGATAAATGAAAATATTAATCTAAAAGAGAAGAAAAAAACAGGAGTTGAATAAGTCATTATAGGAGCATTAGGACTTCAATTTAATTTGGTATGCTACAAGTCATCTAAAAAGAAATCAACCAAGGACCTTGGTTCAATGTCTGATTGCTACTGAAAGTATGCCACATGCTGCAAGGACTTTCTAGTGTGACAGAACTTGATGGTAAAGGGAGAGAATCAGAGAAAATTTGAGAATAGAAAGAAAACTTTGCAGGTTTTAGAGAGGTGAAAACACACAAACACACAGACACACAAATTCAAGGCTCATCAGGCAAAATGATAATCGAGTGTTCCATGTCTTCTGAGACATGCATTGTTAATTCTAAAGTAAAACAATATAGAATATGTGGTTAACAAATAGCAGAAGGATATAGTTATTTCTTATTTCATATATGATATACATTTTTTCAGTGATAAGGATACAATGAGTCCATTCGCCCCATCTAAACCTCTAATAAATGAAGCACAACATAGCAACCAGCCTCTGTTAAAAGAGCATAATGATTTGACACTACTTACCAGGCAGATAGATATACTAGATTTATCCAACTTGAACTACATAAGAATGAATTTTTTATTTTGACATATTCCACTACATATGAGCTTCATATTTGCCATATGCTATTTATTTTGGTTAAGCTGAAGGTAAAAAATGGAATTAGCAGGTGCTCCTCTCTGCCAACTTTGAGAGAAGATGAGAAACCCATATTCTTAAGACCATACTGACTTGCTAAATCAGCAGCGAAAAAGGTAAAAACCCATAAACCAGAATAATAAATAAACACAAAATAAGACCTCCAAAAGCATTAACAAATATACATACCGTTGGAACATTCTGCCCAATTGGCCCAATAGGCTGAGGAGATACTGCAGGCGATATAGGAGTCAAAGATCTCTGTCTGTCAGAAGGCTTCGACCAATCTGACCAAAGTCCTCCAGACCTGAATCCATCAAAACCTTGTGGTAAATCATTAAATCCTAGGGTACCGGGATTTCCAGGTAAACTGCCTCTACCAAAAGATCCCAATGGAGTGGGATAACTAGGCCTTGGTCCAAAAAGCATGTTATCACCTTGTTGGTCAACATTAACTAATGTGGTTAGCTCTGGTTGTGAAACTGAAGATGGTGAAGAAATATAAGGCATACTCGGAGGAACAAGCTGCTGATAATATGGTGATCCAGAGAATGGAAATTGATGTGGGGAGTACAACTGTGCATCACCACCTACAGAAGGCAAAGGAGTTGAGACCGGGGAATATGGCCCATACGGCATTTGTGGATTGTAGCCATATCCAGGGTGGAAGACAAGTGATGGATTATCATTGAAGACACCCTAGTTAAGATAAAAATGTCACGCAAAAAGACAGAAAATTTAATCATTCAAAAAAAGCCTACACAGATGAAAGGAGAGATTCTCACCAGAGATCCAAGTTCTAGTCCATCAGCATTGACATACGGTGGATATTCATCCCATTCACCAGCAGAGTTGTCATAACCTGCTCTCAAATTTAGAAAAATTCCCCCATGTTAATTTCTATTTCACATATCTACTGATCTCAAACCAGGAAATGCAATGCATTGGAGAAATCAAAAGGTTTCTACACAAATGAGTGGTTCTTTTCCCTGCATAGTTGTCCAAATACAGAAATCACTCAAAAGTAACTTGCACTACTATCTAGCATCTTCAAGTTTTCAAGTTTCAACCGTTACAAGTTTTGCCATTCCAATTCAAGAACCTATAGCTTAAGAACATTAAAACCAGAGGAGGAGAAAGATAAACCAAAATCCTGGTTCCTCTTTTACATAGAAAACCAACTTAAAAGCCAATATTTAATTCCCTTTTAGCAATCAACTAAATACAAAAACACAGAAGACTTCAGATTTTCGTAATATAGCAACTCACTGCTTTCTTTTTCTATAACATGACTCACAAGGTATAAGCTTTTTCATACATTCTCCTAGCTCAAATTAGCATTACATGGATCCAAGAACTAGAACGATAAGGGCACCTGAGCATTGAACAAGAAAAAAACTGCTGTGTTACCAGCCATAAATGCAACCAAAGACTAGATTTTCAACTGGAATTTTTTAATACAAGGTTCAGCCAGACTGGCCCAGATTTAAAATAGACCCAAAAAGAGAGAAGATTAACCTCTGTAATAGAAAGCCTGAGGCTGAGGTGCATAGATTGCAGGTGAGTAGACGTTACGGTCTCCAGCTGAAGCAAATGATCCAGATTGACCAGCGCCATCCCTGGGATGAGCTACTGGGGCAGCATCTTGAGAGGAATTAGGAGAAACCAACGTCATACTTTTTGTTGGAAGAGGCTGTTAAAGAGAAAATTAAATGAAAGTCAATAGTGAGAATATTTTCTTTAAACTGACCGACAGAAACAAATGAAAGAAAGTAAAATATAAAAGGAAGAGCATGTCATCAACTCACAACTACCTGCTCCTTCACGTTTTCTGGATCAGCTTGTTGCTCTTCTGCATCCATGATCAGTATGCTCAGTGACTAAGTAGAGTCTTAGAAACACAGGCAGTACAAATTATTGACCAACCAAAGCTAAATTCGAGGACAGGTAAACTTGAAGCTATGAATATGTGCGCGCAAATCCACGCGTGCACACCTATTCACATTATAAACAAAGAACATGAATAATTTTTTAAAGAAAAGAGTGGTTCTTCACATATCAAAAGACCTAGGCTCAGCATATATTTGTAGGATGACAACATCAAAATGATAAGGCCAAATCCCAGACCCTCGAATGCAATAATAACGAATTAGCCAGTCACTCATTATTAAACAGAACCACACACAAGATATATTGGATGAAGCTTCTTTTATAAACACTGTCATGCACATTTCACCTCATTTTCTCCCAGTCCGACAGAGAAACAATATTTTTAAGAAAATTCCACAAGGTCAAGCATACTATATAATAGGATATAAAGACCAAGGATCATTGTAATAAACTACAATTGTTCATCAGATTTCCGGTAAACCGTATATTCTGCAATTTGTTTGTCATTTTGTTGATAAGTATGATTTGAGGAAGTTCACTGTGACACCAGACTACATCTTTTTTCTTCTCAACCTCGATTGGCACTCTTTTCTTTTAAAAAATAAAAAATAAATGAATGAACTAGTCATAGGATTCTTAGCCTTCGTAGCAAAGTATTTAAAAATTACCGTTGCAGACTTTTCTACAGTACTAACACAAAGGAAAATTAAAGAACAAAATAAGAGAATTTTGCAATAATTTCTTTCTGTTAAGAAGACCCAGATCCCAGATCTTAACAAGAGGATCAAACCCCATATATTTACCTATAGAGAAATAAAAGTGAACCAACACAGCAGATCAGTCAAAGGCCCCAAAATTCAACCACAGAACACACAAACTGACCCATTCATTTCCAATTGAATTGTAGTAATAATAATAAATAAAAGCTTGAAACCTCATGAAATCGAAAGCCACATAAAGGAGAAAGGAAAACCATATAAAAGCAAAACGTAAAACAGAAAGAAAAAAAATTAAGTGGTAGTAGAGGTACCAGGGTTACGATCTGGGGTTGCCGCCATGAATCTTCTCTGAAACAGAAAGGAAACAAAGAAAAAAAAGAAAGATTGGCTTCAACAGCTACAAACTGAGACAGTGTATTTTCTGTTTCTGCTTCCATATATCATTTACTTATTCATCTATATTATATATTTGCAAAACCAAAACGAAAACCGTCTTTGCCTTTGCCTTTGCCTTTGCCTTTGCCTTCCTTTACTTTTACTGAATTTTATCACCTGCCCCTCAGTAAATAAAATAAATATGGAGATATTTGAAATTCGCTTATGACTTGAATTTGTTATTTACCTAATTAGTACCTGAACTAAAAAATCGTAAGTCAATTTCATATTTTTTTTATTTTTTTTAAGTGCTTGATTAACTCCGTAACTTTATCATCTTCAACCAATCATTTTGCACCACATGTCTAATACTTAATATTTAAATATTTATTTTTAATTCAAATTTAAAAATAAAGTAATTTGCTCCTTTTTCTTCTCTCCCGAGATCCTTCAAATTCTCTGTAACAAATATCACATCCACATTAGTGGCAAAAAGGATGATTAATTTTCCCTTTAATATTTTTAAAAACCCATTCAAGTCTTCTTCTTCACTCCGCACCTCCACCATCTTCATTTTTCATGCTCCTTCTTCAAAACCCATTCAACCTTTCTTCTCGTGTTCCTTCTTCTTCACACCCTTAATATTTTGTCCTTGTGATTTGAACAAAAACCCAACATGTGTTCAGTGAGTCCAATGGTGTTGTAGATCATTGTTAAAACTTATTAAAGAGCATAACTAGCGCCTATTTACATACAAAGTTCCACCAACTTCCTTAATCAGTACAGAAAGACACCATGAGTTTATCATATATGAGTGAATCTAAAATAGTGTTATCCCAGTCCTATATTGAGACTTATTTATAAAATAAATAAATAAAAAACAACAACAACAACAACTCAACCAGTTGAGATTTGGAGTTTCTAAAAGGTAGCTTTGAAAGGATTTCCAATAACAATTCATCAAAAAAGAAAAAAAGTTTTCAACGGTGAATCTGCTTTTGCCACTAAATCTAAACTTTTATTTCTTATTTTGCCTACTTCACTAAACATCTTTGGATATTGATTGTGGATTATTAGAATCTAAAAGTTGGTTTTTGGTTGAAAATGGGAGGAAGAAACCAGTTTGGAGAGAGAATATGAGTAATTAATTAAAAAAATTATAATAAAATTAAGGGTATTGTCACTTAATTATAATAAAATTAATGGTTGAAAACGTTTCCATTTATTTTACTAAAAATAACTTCTCAAAAATTATTTATTTTTTAAAAAAAATAATATTTTCTAATATTTAAATGAAGTTGTGTAAAATATTTTTCGTTTTTTGACAATTTTTTTAAAAATATTTCATAAATTTTTTTTTCAATAAAACAAATATACATTTGATATTTATGATAAAGAGTTTAAATGAAGTAGTGGATTGATTACAAAGTGATGTTATGGTGAAATTATAGTAAATAATTAATCTTCATGACGTTAAAGATTAAATTGTAAACTGTGAAATTTATAATTAAAACAAGAGAAATGATATGCATGAAAATTTGTTATGTGAAATACGATATTATAATGAATTATTTGATTAAAGCACTTGTCGGAACCATTTTTTTTGGTTAGAAAAACGGGCCGACTTTAAAAACACGGAGTCGCCACCAATCTTTTCTTTTAAAGTGCGATTGGGTCACTTTAGAAAATATTTTTGTCTACGAATTTTAAGAAAACGGGCTCGGGAGTCGATTACGCACGAGGAAGGATTAGCACCCTCGCAACGCCCAAAATTGGTACCGTATTGATTGATTAATGTCCTTAATATCGAAAATTAGAAAATATTTTAAAATATGAATCTTTAAAATGTTTGGATAACTCGCATTGAATATGGAAACTCTCTTGTTCCGAAGAGTTGAAACACCACATCCAGCACGATAGGACACGATGTTTCAAATTATCGATACCAAGATCATTTCATGATTTCCAAAATTCCTGTCCTGCAATTTAGAAAGGGTATTTCACTATCTGGCCAAACTAAAAACCGAAACCCGGCACGATTGGGCACGATTCCTTGAATTTTCAATCATGAAATATTGCCTTTATTTCAGAAAATCCGGTCATAATCTCTGAAGGATGTTTGGTGGTTTGGACGAATAGAAAATTGAGACCCAGTACGATTGGGCACGAATCTCTCGAACGTCCAAACACGAAACATTGCCTTATTTTCAAAAAACACGATCAAAATCTTTAAAGGATATTTAATTGTCCAGACGAACAAAAAATTGAAACCCAGCACGATTGGGTGCAATTTTTCGAACATCCAAACACTAAATATTATCTTTGTGAAGCCTTTTTTAAGTTTTTGAAAAAAACAAAAATAGAAACGTGAAAATGTAGACACGATTAACAGGGAATGACAATAATGAACACAAAGGGGAAAAATAAACGATAATAATAATACTACTAATGTAATATAACACTCATAATAAGTAATTAATAATGAAAAAAATCACGGTGATAATATTAACATTAATAAAAAATAGTAGTAAAAGAAATAAGGGTATACTGATAATAATAAAAATAGTAGATATAAAAATAATAATATATAATAAAACAATTAAAGTAAACCATAATATATACATAGATAATAGTATGTAAAAAAAATAAAAATAATAAAGAAAAGATTAGTAATAAAATAATATAATGATAAATATAATAATAAGAATAATAATATATAATAATAAATATAATATAGAGAATATGGCCATAATAATAACATACACATGAAAGTAATAAACAATATTAAAAATAATTAATTTAATGGTAAAATCGCCAAAAATAAATGAAAATGGACTAAATCGAATAAAAACAAGAGTTTTGGGGTAAAATCACGAAGCAAATAAAAGAAAAAGGACCTAATTAAACATGCGCACAATAGGGGGGAAGCCAAAGCGCAATTATCCCACAATCCCTAATGCAGCATTTAAACGCGGACCAAATTGAATCAAAAACCGAATCTCTGGGGCGAATTTAAAAATAAATAAAAGCTGGAAATAGGCCGCAATTGAAACAACAGCGTGAAAAGGAGGACCAATCGCGTGATTTACCCATTTAGGATGAATGCGCATGGAATACCCTCAACTAAACGGCGCAGTACTTTAAATGTTTTAAAACATAAAAAACATTTTGCCTTTTTGCCTTCTTCCTCAGAAATCAAAACCAAAAACTGATTCTCCCCCCCCCTCATTTCTCTTATTTTCTTGGGTTTGAACCCTTTCTCTCAGTGAATCCACCGAGAATACACCGCCGGCGTGGGTCAAAGGAAATCGAGGTAAGCTTTTATTTTTATAAAATCTGATCTATATATTATAGTTTTGAAAAACGGAACAAAAACGATGATTTTCGAAAATAATGAAATCGGGAAAAAAAAGAAAGAAAATAAAAGTAAACCTTGACTGATTCAGTGTCTGTAGTGTTTTTCTCTGAAAAATTCCTAGTATTTTGTACTTGTATCTTATTGCTCTTTGTGTATCCAAAAAAAAAAAACCTTCATTTACAAATTTAATTTGGCTTTTTATAGCCTTCTCTTTTACAACTGGTTTCCTATTATTCTGTAAATACAAGCCAGGGGCGTGGTGGAGAGGGGAACTCCACGTGAGCGAGGCAGGTGCGCGCACGATTCGGAGGGGTTAACGACGTGGTTGCAAGGGCTTTTTGGCGGCACTGAGAACAACTGCTAGGGTTTCCAAAACCCTGAAAAATTTTAGGTTGTGTTGATCTTAGTACTTGGGCTTCGATTTTGGGCCTCTGATTTTATTTTTGGGTTGTAATGTAAATGGTCTTGGACCCGGGCACAATTTAGGCCCAACAGCTGCCCCTCTTTACTCGTTGTCGTGTAACGAGAACAGAGCAAAGACTTTAAGAGGGCCAATTTTGCCCAATCCTGTTGAGTCTTGACTTGATGCTTCCTTTCTTCAGGTAGCCTTGCTTTGACCCACTGCATCTTCAGGGGTATAAAATTTTTGTTTCGATCTGCTCCACTACTGCTCAGTAGAGATAAGATCTGTTATCTTCAGTCTGCTCCACTCCTGCTCAGTGGAGATAAGACTTGTTGTCTTCGATCTGCTCCACTCCTGCTCAGTGGAGATAAGATCTGCTTCTTCAGCTTGTTACCCTACTGCTTAGGGAATTAAAGCTCATTATCTTCGATCTGCTCCACTCCTGCTCAGTGGAGATAAGATCTGCTATCTTCAGTCTGCTCCATTCCTGTTCAGTGGAGATAAGACTTGTTGTCTTCGATCTGCTCCACTCCTGCTCAGTGGAGATAAGATCTGTATCTTCAGCCCGCTCCACTCTTGCTCGGCGGAGATAAGGCTATAAACTTCAATCTTCTCCATTACCGATACATGAAGATAAGACTTGCTGCTTTCGATCTGCTCCACTCATGCTCAGTGGAGATAAGATCTATATTTTCAGCCTGTTCCACTCCTGCTCAGTAAAAATAAGGCTATAAACTTCAGCCTGCTCCATTGCCGATACATGGAGATACGACTTGCTGCTTTCGATCTGCTCCACTCCTGCTCAGTGGAGATAAGATCAGTAATTTTCAGCATATTACCCTACTGCTTAGGGGATTAGGCTGGTGGTTTGAATCTGCTCCATTGCCGATACATGGAGATAAGGTTCGCCATTTTTTATCTGCCCCACTCCTGCTCAGTGGGGATAAGATCTGTAATTTTCGATCCGCTCCACTCCTGCTCAGTGGAGATAGGATCCGCTATCTTCGATCTGCTCCACTCCTGCTCAGCGGAGATAAGATCTGCAATTTCCGATCCGCTCCACTCTTGCTCAGTGGAGATAAGATCTGTAATTTTCAGCCTGTTACCCTACTGCTTAAGGAATTAAGGCTCATCATTTTCGATCTGCTTTACTCCTGCTCAGTATAGATAAGATCTGTATTTTTTAGCCTGCTCCACTCCTGCTCAGTGGAGATAAGGCTATAATCTTCAGTCTGCTCCATTGCCGATACATGGAGATAAGACTTGTAATTTTTTATCTGCTCCACTCCTGCTCAGTAAAGATAATATCTACTATATTTAGCTTGCTCCACTCCTGCTCAGTGCAGATAAGGCTATAAACTTCAGTCTACTCCATTGTCGATACATGGAGATAAGACTTGCTATTCGATCTGCTCTACTCCTGCTCAGTGGAGATAAGATCTGTAATTTTTAGCATATTACCCTACTGCTTAGGGGATTAGGCTGGTGGTTTGAATCTGCTCCATTGCCGATACATGAAGATAAGATTCATCATCTTCGATCAGCTCCACTCCTGCTCAGTGGAGATAAGGCTTCAGTCTTCCGATCTGCTCTACTCTTGCTCAGTAGAGATAAGTTCTGTTGTATTCGATCTGCTCCACTCCTGCTCAGTGGAGATAAGATCTGCTATCTTCTGTAGCTCCCATCAATTTTGCTACATTGGCATATGGGGAACCTACCTGTAGAATTGATTTCATGAAGTCTATGCTATGTCAAATGATTAGGATGTCATGAAAAATGCTCCTAACCCTATGTATTATGAATGTTATGAATGGATGCAAAATGTCATGAGAATGATCCATTTTTAACACTTGGGCTGTCGTTGCTTGCCGTTTATTAAGGTGATATCCCTGATGTATGTCTTCTTTATTCAGCTGATACTTCTAACAGAGAATCTGAAGATGTTGTCACTGTTTAATCTCAAGTGCTCCGAGCCCTTTAAGCCTGGTGAGTTCTAAATAATTGTCCTGTTTCCGATTCTTGTATTACTTAGAGACTTTCAGAGTAATACGCAAAACTTCTTTTGTGAAAGCATTATTAGTTCATTGATCATTATTTCAATACAAAAAATGCTTGAAAAAGATCATAATAATGGACAAGAAAGAAATTAATTAGGAGTATAGCTTGGAACAAATAAGTTAAGCAAATATAGCAAATGCAATCAAGAAAGACATTTATTGGTAGTGTATTTTGAAATGAGTAAATTCAGAATGGGTAAGATGGAAACTAGGTGCCCCAGATATCGCAGATTGAGCTTCTCTGTTCAAACTTCTTGAGGACCATTTAAGCTCAATATGTGTTTAAGGGATCCAGAGTACTTTGTCGATGCCCCAAGATGTAACATACTTCCTCATTGTTAATTCAAGTGTAGCGAAACTACTGTATGCCCCATCACGATTTGATCATAATTTGAGTCGCCCTTTTCGGGTTTTCAACTCAAAGCCCATTTCGTCTCAAAGCGCCCTTTGTGGGTTTTCACCTTGGCCTCTCCGATTTTTCTTTTCTTTTCTTTTCTTTTTTTGCGGAAAACCTCAAAGCGCCCTTTGTGGGTTTTCACCTTGGCCTATTTCCCTCCTTAACACCATGTTTCTTGACTGAATCTGCCTTAATTGACTTTGGCTGACTCTTGCCATCCATCTCGACTAGTATAAATGCTTCTCTAGAAAGACTTTCTTTTCAACATAAGGTCCTTCTCAATTAGGCATCCACTTTTCTCTGAAGCCTTTTTGCATAGAGAGGATCTTTTCAATACCAAGTCTCATTCATGAACCACTCTGGGGTGGATTTTTTGTTGTAAGCCCGCATAATTCGCTTCTGGTACATTTGACCATGACGGGTGGCTCTTAATCTTTTTTTTTATCAGATTCAGTTGATCATACCATTCCACTTTATCCAACTTCAGCTCTGATAGAACCCGAAGAAAAAAGAATCTCAACTTCGATAGGCAAGCCTGCATCCTTCCCGTAAAACAATGAGAAAGGCGTTGCCTCGGTGGGGGTTCTGACCAACATTCGAGATGCATAGGGGGTAAATGGTAACTAGTCTATACCAATCTTTACAAGTTTCCATCATCTTTCAAAATCTTTTCGGATGGTTTCTTTCTTTTCTTTTCTCTTTTTTTTTTGTGTGGAAATTGAATTTGAAATCGAAGTTGAATTTGATGATGGTTGACTTTGTAACTTTGCCATAGGAACCGACCTTCACCCTCTTAGTGAAATAATTAACAATCATGAAATAGGTGTCGACTAGACACTTTTGACGAGATTGTCCCCGTAACATCTATGCCCCACGTATGGGAAAAAAGTAGAGGAAGCACCTAAGTCTTGTCCTCCTCTATTTGGCATTTATGGAATAAATGATGCAATCTCATTTTCCTGGTAGACCAGTAGTACCTGAACCTTATAATTGGCATGGCTATCAGAAAATTGTTAGCATGTGCCTTTCCGAACACTTCATAGCCTTCACGTGCCTGACATATCTTGATGCAATCATGCAAAGACATCCTTGACTTCTTAGAATAACACGATGACGTCTTACTTTGTTTCTGTGGAGGGCAAGGCATCGATCTTCACTCCTTTCCTAGACTCACAATGTCCACTAACCCTTTGTACGGTAGAGTCTATTTCCATTTTGATCTATCATCCTTAACAGATCAAAAGATAAGTTGCAATCTTTGACATCCTCAAAATCCTCAGATCCTTTTAGACCCATATTTCACTCAAAAGGTAGTCCGTAACAGCATTGCTCATGTCCCGATATCTAGATACCTATCGTAGGTACGAATGTAAATTCTAAAGAATAAATGATTCTAAGGGTGATTATTTATAATCATGGATAAAAAATGAAAGAATATTCCAAAGAACAAAAGAGTATGATATGGAAAAAAATGAGAATATATTTGCTCGACATTTTTATTGAAAATAAAGATGTTTGAACATGAGCCTACTTCACAAAAGATTATTATTGTTTCTAGGCTTAAAACAACAAGTGTGTTTTGAGCATTACTCTGTTTTAGTCCTAAAAACTACAGGAATTTCTTCCGCAGTCCAGTTATCCAAAACACTTCCAAGCTCATAGGGGCGAATACCCGCTAAGTTTCCTTCCTTCGATCCCTCTTCGAATAACCATTTCTTCATTCGTGTGTAATGGTGATGTTCCAGGATAACTATAATACGATCTCTAGTTAATAGGGCTCTTTTATGATATTAGATGCATATGGTGCGGTGCAATGCAAATGCATGATATGAATGCAAAAAGGCGTCGATTCTGGTTCAATTTCTTATAGAAAACTTATTTAAAAAACAAAATCTTTTACATAAAACAGAGTCACATATACGACCTAGCCCTTATGCCCAGAGCTTTAACTTTCTTAAGAAGCGAAGCTAACTCTCGACCCCGCTCCAACTCTAGCTCATATACTACACTTAACACATCAGCCTGAACCGTTAAAGTTTGTAGATGATCGGCCGCTTCTCGTATCTGAACTACGGCTTCGCCTATAAGGTAGTTTCTTTTTCTGACTTGGTTCTGATATCGTTGAAGTTGTTCTTCCCATCGTTCGTTGTTTGCTTCCAATAGTTGGATCCGGAGCTCACTGTTTTGCAACGCAGTCTCGAGCTCTACCAACTTTCCTTTCAACTCTTCAATCTTGTTTAGGCTTGATTCCAACTTCACCACAGAGTTGCGGCTTCGACACAATGCCCTCTCTAATTCTGCTACCCGAGCTCTTAACATCTCATTTTTACTTTGGCTCTCACCCACAGTCTTTTTCAGAGTATCCTTTTGTGCTTGAGCCTCATGGAATCTCTTCGTCCACTGATCAACCTTGGTCTTCTCCTCGTGAATTTCTTGACGCTATTGTTTTGAGGTTTTACCCAACCCAGCAGTCCTCATGGATAAATGCAACTTTTTGTAGTCGGTCTTCAAGCTGTCCAAATCTTCTTCGGCCTTCTTTTTTCCTTTTCTCAGTTTTTCAGCCTCTGATTTCTGGACATCAATATTTAATCTCAAGTGCACCTTTTCCTCTTCCAGTTGTTCTATCTTCTTCCCTAACTCTGAATTTTTACTTTCAAAGTCTTGTTTCAGGATTTCCAACTCGGAAGGGACTACTTGCAGGTATTTCTCTATCGATCGAGCATCATCCTGTGTCGGTCTAGGGATATTATCATTAATTCTTTGTCTCCGCCATGCATTATATCCGAGGGTCGCTATTGGGCCTACAGAAACTCTCTTCATTCAGTGAATTTGCTTCCAAGCATCAGAAACTTCTCTAACTTTCTTCTTATAATTATTCCCGCTATACGAGAATTCAAACTGGGCTAGCCCAAACATTGCTGGTATGAACTGTCTTGATTTGTATTACCTTAGCACCAACAAAGGGGCATACCTAACAGCTCCCCAAATTCCTAGCAGAGAAACCCAATCATAACCCCCACATCGGTAGATAATTTTGTCAGGAATAAACCAATGAGCTATCCATTCAACGTCCTTTTCCTGGAGGTTCTATAGAATCATAATCCAGTTTTTTCTGATATGTCATCTCTTCTGGGCACTGCCGCCAACTCCTTTAGCGAGGAGTAGTTCTCAGAAAAAACCTGATAAGAAACTCTATCTACTTTCCAAAAATGGCTATGGAACCACACCAATAATAATTGCGTGCAGCCCATGAATCTACCCTCACCTGCTCTCCGGCACACGTTCAAAGATCTAAACGTTTCGGCAAGAATCGCTGGTGCCGGCGTAACCCCCTTGTCAAGACGATCGAACAAGTCAATAACTGCTTCATCTACACGTCTCAAAGCCTTGGGGAAAATTACCAAGCCGTAGATACTTAAGGCAAAAATGTTAATTTTCCTCTTAATATCTGGACGTGCCACCATCAGGTCCCTTAAGCTCACCTAAAGAATGTATTTCCCTTCACCTTTTTGCTGAATTCGTGCCGCGACCCACTATTCGCTCATCCTAGTGATACTCATCAGCTTCTTTACAAAAGTCGGTGCATTAGCGGCCCTGAAATAAATTTTGTCGAGCCCTTTGACTGCGAAGTAAAGCCGTATATTCTTCCACGGTAGGCACCAAGTCCACTTCCCCAAACGTGAAACAACTATAAGCGGGACCCCAATGCTGAGTCATAGCCCGAAACAAGTGTTTGTCAGCTCTGGTATCCAATAAGTAGGGTAGATCACCATAATTAAGGTAAAAAAGCTGCTTGGTTCCTTCATCCCAACAGGCCCATATATCCCTTAATTCTTAGAGCTCATTCTGTGTCGTACTGATGTGAGTGAAGTCCCCTAATTCTGATGTATACCCCTCGGCTAGATTATCCCCCTTCTCAAGTTGTGTCTTCTCTGACCATATACGCACGACCGCATTATCCTCTACTTTATCAAGGAATCTATTCTCCATAACAAGCCTTCTATCTTAGTAATCAAAACATGAATCGACACCTTTTAAGTATGAAATGACATGCAAACATGGCTAAAATAAAAGATGTTAGTATCACATAATAGCAACCAAAGCAAGTAAAAAAATGTCAAACCACTGTATGGGTAACCACTAAGGTTTAGCATGGCTCTACCTAGGGTAGGCTCTTAGGGTTCACTACATGTGGTTTAGTTTTAAAGGAAGGGTACCTGAACCAGCAGATTCCTCAATCCTCACCCATTATAGGCTCATATGGATCGAGTTCAATTTAGGGGGATACATTTCCCTATGGCAATGCGGAGGTGAAACCTCACGGAACCATAGGTACAGATGTATCCCGAAAGCAGTCCCCTAGCCCATGCGAAGGTGAAAACCTCACGAAGGCATAGCTTCTCGCTCCCACTTAAGGGTGTGACCACAACGGTCATGCAATATGAATGCAAAAAATATCCTATGTGTCTCAAACCAAAGCAGATATATGACGCGGCACAGACTCATGCAGTGAAAAAAACGAAATTAAAAGATTTTATTTTCGATAAAAGGACATTAATCAATCTAGGCTTGACTCTCTTACTGATATCCCCACTGGAGTCGCCAAGCTGTCAAAATCATTTTTTTGTTTGGAAAAACGGGCCGACTTTAAAAACACGGAGTCGCCACCAATCTTTTCTTTTAAAGTGCGATTGGGTCACTTTAGAAAATATTTGGTCTACGAATTTTAAGAAAACAGGCTCGGGAGTCGATTATGCACGAGGAAGGATTAGCACCCTCGCAACGCCCAAAATTGGTACCGTATTGATTGATTAATGCCCTTAATATCGAAAATTAGAAAATATTTTAAAATATGAATCTTTAAAATGTTTGGATAACTCGCATTGAATATCGAAACTCTCTTGTTCCGAAGAGTTGAAACACCACATCCAGCACGATAGGACACGATGTTTCAAACTATCGATACCAAGATCATTTCATGATTTCCAAAATTCCTGTCCTGCAATTTAGAAAGGGTATTTCACTATCTGGCCAAACTAAAAACCGAAACCCAGCACGATTGGGCACGATTCCTTGAATTTCCAGTCATGAAATATTGCCTTTATTTCAGAAAATCCGGTCATAATCTCTGAAGGATATTTGGTGGTTTGGACGAATAGAAAATTGAGACCCAGCACGATTGGGCACGAATCTCTCAAACGTCCAAACACGAAACATTGCCTTATTTTCAAAAAACACGATCAAAATCTTTAAAAGATATTTAATTGTCCAGACAAACAAAAAATTGAAACCCAGCACGATTGGGTGCAATTTTTCGAACATCCAAACACTAAATATTATCTTTGTGAAACCTTTTTTAAGTTTTTGAAAAAAACAAAAATAGAAACGTGGAAATGTAGACACGATTAACAGGGAATGACAATAATGAACACAAAGGGGAAAAATAAACGATAATAATAATACTACTAATGTAATATAACACTCATAATAAGTAATTAATAATGAAAAAAAATCATGGTGATAATATTAACATTAATAAAAAATAGTAGTAAAAGAAATAAGGGTATACTGATAATAATAAAAATAGTAGATATAAAGATAATAATATATAATAAAACAATTAAAGCAAACCATAATATATACATAGATATAATAGTATGTAAAAAAAATAAAAAATAAAGAAAAAATTAGTAATAAAATAATATAATGATAAATAATAATAAGAAAAATAATATATATATATAATATAAATATAATATAGAGAATATGGCCATAATAATAACATACACATGAAAGTAATAAATAATATTAAAAATAATTAATTTAATGGTAAAATCGCCAAAAATAAACGAAAATGGACTAAATTGGATAAAAAACAAGAGTTTTGGGGCAAAATCGCGAAGCAAATAAAAGAAAAAGGACCGAATTAAACACGCGCGCAATAGGGGGAAGCCAAAGCGCAATTATCCCACAATCCCTAATGCAGCATTTAAACGCGGACCAAATTGAATCAAAAACCGAATCTCTGGGGTGAATTTAAAAATAAATAAAAGCTGGAAATAGGCCGCAATTGAAACAACAGCGTGAAAAGGAGGACCAATCGCGTGATTTACCCATTTAGGGTGAATGTGCATGGATTCCCCCCAACTAAACGGCGCAGTACTTTAAATGTTTTAAAACATAAAAAACATTTTACCTTTTTGCCTTCTTCCTCAGAAATCAAAACCAAAAACTGATTCTCCCCCCTTTCTCTTATTTTCTTGGGTTTGAACCCTTTCTCTCAGTGAATCCACCGAGAATACACCGCCGACGTGGGTCAGAGGAAATCGAGGTAAGCTTTTATTTTTATAAAATCTGATCTATATATTATAGTTTTGAAAAACGGAACAAAAACGATGATTTTCAAAAATAATGAAATCGGGAAAAAAAAGAAAGAAAATAAAAGTAAACCTTGACTGATTCAGTGTCTGTAGTGTTTTTCTCTGAAAAATTCCTAGTATTTTGTACTTGTATCTTATTGCTCTTTGTGTATCCAAAAAAAAAAAACCTCCATTTACAAATTTAATTTGGCTTTTTATAGCCTTCTCTTTTACAACTGGTTTTCTATTATTCTGTAAATACAAGCCAGAGGCGTGGTGGAGAGGGGAACTCCACGTGAGCGAGGCAGGTGCGCGCACAATTCGGAGGGGTGAACGACGTGGTTGCAAGGGCTTTTTGGCGGCACTGAGAACAACTGCTAGGGTTTCCAAAACCCTGAAAAAATTTAGGTTGTGTTATCTTAGTACTTGGGCTTCGATTTTGGGCCTCTGATTTTATTTTTGGGTTGTAATGTAAATGGTCTTGGACCCGGGCACAATTTAGGCCCAACAGCACTTATATGGTAAAAAATAAATTACATGACAATAGGGACTAAATTAAAAATTGTACAAAAATTTAAGTATGAAACAATTTAATATGTGAATGAGGAAATTATGATAAAAGTTTAATAAACGTGTTATAAGATGATGAAATATGTATAAAATGTGATAAAAGTGAAATTGTGGAAAAATATGGAATTTTTTATGATGACAAGGACTAAATTGTTAAACTTGAGAAAATATGTGGTTGAAATAATAGAAGTGAAATATATATAAATTTGATATGTGAAAAAGATATTGAGATAAATTATGTGACTAAAGTGTAACAAGAAAGAAATTCGATTTTATATGATTAATTAGTAAATAGTGAACTTTTATGACAAAAAAGGATTAAGTTGAAAAATTATGAAAGTTTATTAAAAAATATTTGATAAGTGAAGAATGTAGTAGAGAATGTTATAGTGAATAAAGCCTTATCAAATTGGAAAATGTCTTACAGAAAAAAATTGGTAAAACATTTATAGGAATAAGGGGTAATTTTACGTTGACCATCCTATTTTACATGAAACAAACATCGGAAAAGGTTGAAAATATTTTTTGCAAAAGCTTTTATGTTGAAATAAACGGAGTCTTAGACACTCAAAATAAAAGTTTGTAATTTATTTCGGTCACTTTTGTTAAAATCACAAACGACAAATTGACATAATAGTTAAAAAATTGTTATAATAACAAAATTAGCCTTCAATTTTTACATATTATGTCGATTTAATCATAATTTTAAAAAATTATCCCTCAAAATTTATAAATGTTTTCAAATTGATCCTAGCTCTAAAAAGTTTAAAGAAATATATAAATATATAAAAATGAATAAATACTTATGCAAAATCAAAACATTTGTAAATTTTGAGGGTTAATTTTTTAAAGTTATGATTAAATCAACATAATATGTAAAACTTGAGGGCTAAATGTGTTATTATATTGATATTTTAACTGTTATGCCAGCTTGTTGTTTGTGGCTTTAATGGAAGTGAACAAAATGACCGAATTATGTAACGTGGGTGCTTAAATTGTAAACTTTTTATTTTAAGTGTCTAAAATGAAAATTGGTTATAATTAGGTGATTATCTGTGTAATTTACCTTAAAATTTTAAAAAAAATAAAAAATTAAATTAAATTATTTTTGTTAATACACTTGGCGTAATCTGATTGGTTGAAAATGATAAAGTTAACGGAGTTAGTTAGGTACCTAAAAAAAATATACTTGATAAATATTAAGTTAGCTTACAATTTTTAAATTCAATTATCAATTAACTCCAAAAAAACTTTTAAATACCAAATAAATTCAGATTATCAAGTTCTGATACCTCCATATATATATTTTTAAAAAAACCACTTGCAGCAACAATAATATAAATGAAGTATTTCACGTTAAATTTTTTTTTTTGAAAAAAAATTAGTTGATTGAGTAATTTCTTAGCCTATTTAACATTATTTAAATAATTTCAAATTTTAAGGTATATTTTACTATACATTAAATATTAAATGATTAATTAAGTTAATTTTAATTTAATAAAAAATTATTAATACGTAATAATTTTATAAAATAATAAATGATGTTACAAAATAAAATGAAGTTTTTTTAAATTTTTATATTAAATTTAAAAATATATAAAGGTGATGTGACGAGATTTTGACCCAAAATATTATAATTTATGATATTATAGTTTTATTATTTTAATTAAACCCTCATTTATTATTATGTATTTTTTATAAATATATTTTTTAGATTATTTTTTTAGTTTTATTTATAAATTTGATGCGTTTTTTATTTTATGAATTCAGATCATTATCACATTATTTTTTATGTTATGTTATATTTTAACTATATTTCATGTGATATATTGTAAGTGACTTATTATATAATTATTTATCCTTAATATTCTTTTTAAAAAAAATATACTAATGTTTGTTTTAATATTATTAAAATAAAATTTATTGTATCAATAAATTAATTAGAAATATTTTCTTTTTAAAATCTAAAATTGAATTAAAGAATATAAAATAATTGTTAAAAGTTAAGTAATAACAGATCGCTTCACCATAATTAGCCATGTTTGTGTCAATGTTTTAAAAATATATATTATATTTTTCCTTTTTGAAAAATTAATTTTTATAGGATTTGAAAAATTAGTAAATTATTTATAAAAGATATCAATTTTTGATAGGTCGGAATTAAGTTAAGCATTTTTTTTAGACTTAAAATGTAATTTTATTATTGCATTAGTTCATATATTTATAATTTTTAAAAAGTTAAATTAAAATTTCATCATTTTTAAGGATCACAATGCAATTTAACCATTTAAAGAATGAAGGTGATAATTTTGATTTTAGGGGCATTAAACATAGGGTTTGTTATTGGTTTTAGAGAGGAAGGAGAGCATGGAATAATAGAGGTCAAATTGTATTTATCTTTTATTTAAATATTTCAATGTAATAATTTGACGTTACTTCTGTTAGAGAGACAGGAAGGGCGGATTGAAGCCCTGATAAGTTTGAGTGATATACAACTAAACAGGTTGACACTTCTGCTTAACGTTATCACTCAACTCCCGACCTTTGGTCTCTATTGGGATCAGCAAAATGGATACCCCTGATAAAAATATGATCACCTCAAACATCCCTATGGCAGCTGTTTCGTGACATCCCTGCACTAATGCTACTGCTACGTAGGGGCACACCATCCCTCCAATTCTTCCCATCGAGCTTGCCGCTCCAAAGCCCGTTGATCTTACCGCCGTTGGATATATCTACATATTGTTATGAATTCCAACAAATCAACTGCTTGCATTGCAAGTCAACAAAGAAACTCATTAATTCAAAGTTTTTAAATTTTACCTCCGGAGCATATATAAACAATGTGGTGAAGGTTGCAGTGATGCATATTCGAGAGCCGAAGAGAAGCCCCGTTGTTACCATTTCAGACTGCTGGAATACCAAGGGGAATATCAGGACGCAACAGATGAAGAACAAAACTGCCATCGAAGGCCTACGACCCACTCGATCTACTGTCAATGCTACTATGATGAGCCCCGGAAACTCTATGTAACCAAATCCAACCTCAAATTAATTAAACCCAAGTAGATGAAATTAGTATCTATATATATATATATGAGTGAGAGTGAGACTTGAAGCACCTGCAAAAGTGGTGATGAAAACATCTTTGTAGTTAACATCCTCGGTTTCTATGGCTTTCACTTTGTGGCCGGCGCATGCACTGCGTCCCGCGTTTAGCTCGGTTGTGAGCAACACTAGGCCATAGTAGGAAAATGAATTTCCAAAGAAGACAACCCATAAGAGTAGGGTTGGCCTGATTAATTCTCGTGAAAGAAGCTTCAATATGGTTGTCAGGGCTCCTTGTTTATGCCTCTTTGTAGGAGTTGAATCTTGGTCGGACGCAACTACGTCGTCATCAGAAACAAGGGTTCCAGAAGGCACTTTGGTGCCATTGACTTTACCTATTCTGTCCAGAATAGTCATGGCCTCCTTTATCTTACCGTTCAAGCAGAGGTATCTCGGTGACTCGGGCGTGCATAAATAGAAGATAAGGAGACCAAATGAAGGGATGGAAGAAAAAGCAAGCAGCCATCTCCAACCCAGTGTTGGCATCACAGCCCATGCGATAGAAGCTTCAAAAACAGCGCCCACAGTCCAAAATGCTTGAAAAACAACCATCCAAGTGCCTCTGTTTGGGGGAGGAATGAACTCTAGCAGCCAAGAGCAAAGCACAGGCCCTCCTCCCAACCCAATACCCACCACACAACGAAGAACCAGCAATGTGGCGTAATTTGGTGAGAAGGAACTCATAAAGCCTGCTGCGGTAGTGACCAGTGCGGTCATAAGGAAACCTTTCCTGAGGTGATACATGTATATCTATATCAAACTCTCGTGCAGCAGTGCGTGGGTATTAAAATGTGATGTTAAATAGACAATTGAAGCATAGATTTGAGTGCAGAAAGTGTTCCCACCTTCTTCCATATTTATCTGCGATTACACCCCAAGAATAGGCTCCAACTAGCATACCGATGAATACCACACTAGTTATCAAGCTTTGTTCTTTGGCTGAAAGACGCCATATTCTTTTAACTACTGGTCCTATAAACGACAAAAGCATCATTTCCATGGCTTCTGAGATCCAAGCCAGTGCAGCATAAGCAAGCACAAAATACTGGTATTTGCCAAACCCCAAGGTCAAAAGTGCATCGTCCACAGTGAATGAGTCTCCTCCTCCTCCTCCTCCCATCTTGCCAACTGCTCCAAAATCAGGTTACACAGATTTAATATATCACCACATTTGCCTCAACATATGTACCATTTTATTAATGTTGAATCACTTGACGTATCTAAACATAAATTTTAACACTTGAGCTATTCAATAATATTTTCAGTCTTCCAACTGCCAAAACCTGCACAAGCATAGCCCCAAAAAACATTTACTAGTTTTTTTGTTTTTTAAATTACATAACTTTTTATTGAATTCAAAAATAAATAATTTAGAATTAACCATGTTTTTATTTTGTGTGTAAATGTCACTTAACTGGTACTGGTCCTTACATTAATTATCAGAACACAAACAAAGTGATAAGAAATCAAATTACAAGAATATGAAAGAATAGGAGGAAGGTTAATTAGACAATATCATGGAGAAACTAGAAATAAAAGGAAAAATAACCTGATTCAGGCTTCAAGGTAAGGAAATGCAAATGTTAAATGAAGTTAAAAATTTTGTTGATGATCAGAATCTTTTCTTTGTTGTTAATAAATCTTCTTCTGTTTTTTTCACAGTTGGATGTTCTATTTTCTTTTCTGTATCGTTTTTTAAGAATAATTTATAAAATAAAACATTAAAAATAAGTGGGTTTTGTTTGTTGTGCCTGTCCGGATTTTCTCAAGGTCTTGTGTTCGGGGTTTGGTTTTGACGAATTCAATAGTGTATGTCGGACTTCCTTCAAATTCAAATCAGTGGAGCATGAAGATGTAGATCCATGGTTTTAGGAACATGTTAAGTTTTTCTTACTTCTTAAACTAGCTTTTCCCTTTTCTTTTTTTTTTTAGAATATTGTTACACCTGGTTTTCAAAGCTTCCTTTTTTGAGTGAATGGATTGTATCCAATCCAATCATAGGCCTATTAGTTATCCTTTTAACATACGAGCAGGAATGCAGGATGGCTTCGGCTTTGCCCACTATCTTGTTTATATTGCTTAGGAGGCTTCCACAAAAGAATAAATTTACCATTTTATGTAAAAATAAAATAAGTAGAATTATAATCAAACATACTTTAAGGCCCAACTTCAATTATTTTTAAATGAAGAAAAAAATTATTATAATTTAATAATATAAATAGTTTGTTTTTTATACCATTCAAATTAATTCAATTCATCTAACGTATTAATTAATTTAGTCATGCAAATAGCCGATTGAGTCTTAGCTCAATTCGCATGACATTATTATCAATGCAGGGAAACATGGTTATGTTATATATAATTCTAGGCACACAAAAAATATAGTGATGCCTAATAAATAATTTAATTGATTCTCGAAATTTTAAAACCAATTTTATCCCATCGATTAAACGTTTGTACTTGTAAATTTGTAAGCTTTTTTCTTCAAATCTTTTTGGTTTATTCTATGCAAATCTATTGGAAATAAAAATGTATTTCAAATGAACTTATTATGCATTACTTAGTTCATAAAAGAAATTTATTATGTATTAGACTTTATTGCACCACAAAAAATCGTATTTCTAATAAATTATTAAATAGTATTTATTTTTTAGGTGAGTTGGTTTTTTAAAGGGTAATATTTTCTTTTAAATAAAGGGCTGCTTACTTTGAATTATTGTAACTTTAATCTAATTTCTATGTTACTTAAATTCAATGAGAGTATGAGCCCCAGTAGAGGTTGGATGTTGGATATTTGGATATCCAAATTTTACTCTTACCATGCTTAACTGAGCACATACTAAAGTTTCTTTTTTTTAGCACTTTTTTTCCTTATATTTTTAAAAATTGCAATATTGCCTCTTTTTTTTTTTTTTTTGCAAACTGCAAACCAACCTTTCCATGAAAACAAAGCAAAAACGATCAAAAGATTATTTTGGAAATTAAAGAAATTATTTTGGTTGATGAAAAACTTCATTTTGTTTTTGTTCCAATAAAGCAACCACCTCTTATTTCACATAATTTTCAAAAACTAAACAAGGGAAGAAAAAAAAAGTCACCACCAATCATATCTTAATTTATGGGAGTCAATAACAACGCGACAAACTTGAAAATCTAGGTAGGACAAATAAAAAAAGAAAAGGAAAATTATTTTTATTTGAGAGGACCAATTATTTTATTGTTCGCATATTTTTGCTGTCTCCGTCCCGACAATTTACAAAGCTTACAAAGCTATACTAACATTCCGCGTAAATAATTTATAAAGTTTGTAGATAACAATAATTTATTGTTTAGAAAAGTTTAATGTATGGTACACCGTTGTGTATTTTGTGTGATTTAAGTTTCAATTGGCATATATCGTTACAATCTGTTATACCGTTTGAAGACACGATCGCGTGACTCCACTTATACGATTTCTGTCCTTGCACACCGTTGAACAATATGTCCTCAACCTATCACATGGTTTGACCACATCATTGTGTGATCATTGTTTTGTATTTTTTCTTTCTTTTTCTAAAATGTTTCAAATGAGTCATTACTTCGTTTTAAACTATTTTAGAGTTTTCATGAATTTGTTTTAACCTCGATAATATACGAATATCATGTTTTTTATCATTAGCTTGATGATCATTGATCGTTTTGAGAAACTTTACATTGATATAGCATGATTTTGTTTTATTATGTGTGATAGTATCTCGTAACCCTAATTCGGCAACAGAGACTAGGGGTGTTCATTCGGTTAACCGACCGGTTAACCGACCCGAATTAGCATTAACCGAATTAACCGACCTCTCAAAATTTTTAACCGTTAACCGAACCGAAATTTTTTTCAAAAAAATTAACCGAACCGAAATTTTTTCGGTTAATTCGGTCGGTTAACCGAATTAACCGAAAATTATATATTTTTAATTTTTGGTTAAAAATTACCCGAATTATCCAAATTACCCGAATTACCCGCATTACCTGAATTAACCGAATTAACCGAATTAACCGAATTAACCGAATTAACCAAAATAAATCACTACATAATTAAAAAGATTACATAAGTCCTTGAATCACTACTTAATTAAAAAGATTACATAAGTCTTTGAATAACTAAATAATTAAAAACATTACATAAGTCTTTGAACTACTACATAATTAAAAACATTACATAAGTCTTGAAATTAACACATAATTGAAATGTAAGTCTTTAATATTGTTCATTTGTATCCATTTGTTCTCTCCAAAAGATCTCCATTTGCATTAAACTTACAAAAAGAAAAAAACATGTGCAAAAGTTTAGCATATAATAGAAATATACACATTTCATCTAAATACAATTGATAAACATCCCTACAAAAAGAAAAAGAAATTATTTTTAATTTTTTTTATTAAATTATTTGTAATTTTTATAATTTTTATTTGTTATTTTTATTTATTAAATTATTTGTAATTTTTATAATTTGGTTGGGTTGGGTAATTGGACTTAGTTGGGTAATTGGGTTTGGTTGAATATTTGAGTTTGGATTGGATTGGGTTAGTGGGCCTTTTATATATTATAATTTTATTTATTAGTTTTTTCTGTTAAACCGAAAAAATTCGGTTAACCGACCGGTTTCGAACCGAATTAACCGTTAACCGAAAAATAAAAAAATAATTAACCGACCCTCGACCGAAAAAATTCGGTTAACCGACCGATTAACCGAATTTGGTCGGTTAACCGAATTTTTTCGGTTTTACCCGAATTTTGCACACCCCTAACAGAGACATGTGAGGGATAGTTATATTATAAAGATTTTTTTTTTGTATGTCTTATAAAGACATAAAGACATAACTTTATGTAAATATTATTTTGTAAAATAATATAATCTTATAAAAATGATATTTCATTAAAAAATATGTCATTATGGTATCTCGGATACGCCTATCAAAATCAATAATTTTATTTATTTTTTATTTCAATTTTCTTATTATAATATTTTCTAACATTTCATAGAGGATTGCTATTGCGCAACATGCATATAAGTGAATCAAGGTACAACATCTTTATTTTTATGGTTACTTAACATTAATTTTTTGTTATGAAAAAAAATATACTTTTAAATATATTATATGGTTGATGCAATATTAGTTGTTTGTTTTGATGAAGTTAAAAAAATCGTGGGTGAAGCTATAAATCTGAAATGGGAGGGAGCCATCCAAGTTCCTCAATTACTTGAAAATGGGATTTCTTTCTCGTTTCCTACAAATAATTATTCTGTCTGAGTGCTGACTAGACTTCTAGCAATAATATAAAATAAAAGGTATGGTTATAGTTATGTAATTTCTTTTTTGTGATTTTATTAAATTATTTGGTGGCACGTTAAAATTTAATTCATAATAAATTTACTAATTTTTAAAACTATTTCTATATCATCAACAAATAGTGTTGTCAATTTGAGTTTAATAATAAGCTTATAAAATAACTGAGGGATTAAGATTTACATAAAATAAAATGAAATAATAATGTGGCTGGTTGAATTGAATTTTTAAGGTGAAGAATAATAGGTATTATTGATGTTGATGATGCAATTCGCATTTTTCAGTGTGAAAGAACAAACTGCCATATTTGCCCCTGGGTTCCCCATGGCTGTCGTCTGTCCCCACTCAACGACTAGAGATTGTTAAATTAAATCTAATCAATCAAGCACTTCAAACAAAGCAAAATATAAATCAACATTGGGTTAGTTTATAAAAGCTTGGTTTTAGAAGAATTTTGAGTTGGTTAATAGTGTGATTAAAACAGACATGCGATTTAGGAATTTTATTAAATTATGACCATTTCTCGTGTGAATAATATATGTAATAAATATATTTATTAATTTTTTATAAAAATAAATTATTTTCCATTGAAATGATAAAGTTAAATATTTAAAATTCATTGTGTCATGATTAATTGAATTTTAGCTCTAGATATTGTATAAAAAAACACAGATATTATAAAAACATATAATGAGATTAAAGTTTTAAAAAAATTCATTATGTTATGAGTTTGAAATCTTGTCATAATTGAGTTTTTATTGATTTTATATATAAATAAGATAAAAATATCCTTATAATAATATAATTTATTTTGTATTTAGAAGAGTATTTTAGTAAATTTCAAACTAAATTGTTGCTCCGTTGGCTTTTTTTCTTTTAGAGAATTACAAAAAGGTAAAGTCCTAACAACAACGAGACTAACGCAACTCGTACCTAAAACACACTTGAGGCAATGAACACCTTGATCATCAACTTAACGAGATACTTCAATATAAGTATGGATAACTTCCTTTGTATATAGAAGGGTTTTTTTGATAATTCTCTACCAACTAAATCAAGAAATTAAGTGCAAGTAAAATTAAATGTTTGACTTTATTGTGGGAAAAAGGATAATATATAGTAAAAGTTCAAAAATATAATTCAATTTATTTTTCAAAGATGTAAGGTTAATCAACTGAATTAATTAAAATATTTTGATTCAATTAACGATTTAATGATTAAAAAAATTAATTAATTTAATTAATACTAATTTAATTCAATTAATCATTTAAATACTAAAGAGAAAACATATATATATATATATATATATATATATATGATGCATTATGATTTAAGAGAGGGCAAAAGGAGACAATCCCAATCCCAATAGGCAAAGGAGACTAAAAAGATTGGTTATTTAGCCAATGAATGGGTAGAACAGGAATCAACCACCACCACTAGAATTAGCATGTCACAATCTTTAATCTATTTTTGTGGTGATTAAGAGGATGTGTCACAATCCTTTTTTAGTCTTTCTCACCATATATTTTTAGTAATCATCTCCACTTTGTTTCCCAACCTGTTTTAAGCAACCCTGACATCATTCAAAGGACCCACACCTGAGGGCCCCATATTTATTCAACCGTTCTGGCAAGGAGTAATTTATTTGAGCACTAGTATTCTGTTTGTCTGATATTTATAAGGACATACAACAAGAATTGCAGATTGAATCATGCGCCTAGATTCTTAGTATATATATTTATTTATTGACTAGTGAGGTAACAACGGAATAAGATGTTGGTTTGATGAAAAAAGAGGGAGTATGAAGGTAGGAAGGACTTTTTGGTACTATGAAGATAGTTCAGAAGTTTAATGTGAGAAGTCTTAGAGAATAAATTTATTTGAGTTGTTTGCATGACTTTTTTTTAATAAGGGATAAACTTAGTTATATGTGTTAAGATTGTTGATGTCAATAGTGATGTGATGTTTTAAAATATATATATATATATATATGAGAGAATGACTAGCAATTAATTATTTTGAATTTTTACGTGGTTTCAGCAAAAATTTACAATTTTAAAATTTGTCGAAGTTGTGATTTGTTAGCCAATTACTCATTAACTAGTTGTGAGTTCACCATATCATTGATTTAATTAAAAGACACATGTGAAGGTTTTTTTTTACGAGTGTTGTTTGAGGTTTGCAAAGCTCGCTATCCAAGGTATAGCAATATATATATATATCATAGCAGCTCCTTTGCTAATGGACATTGCCATCAAAGGCCAAACCAGATGAAACAAGCCACTGTTTGATATTAAAATAACTTGGCAACTTGCTAGATAAAACCAATGACTGATAATTGCAATGCTAAACTTGAGAAATGATTAGTATTGTTTCATTAATTAATATTAATTTAAAGGTAAAGGGATGGCCTACTACTTTATCTTTAATTATACGACGTTCTAAGTTACTATTTTACTCTGGCTGTCCCTTATTATTGTTGTAATGGAACGTTTCGGGAGAGAGAAATGAAGGTTTAGCAAATTCCATCCGAAACTCTACTCGAAGTAAAACAATCTAAATAAGTTTTGGTATGTCTTTCTTGTCCATCTTCTTCTACCCATTTTTTAAAATACTTTCCATATGTTGGTTCTGAATCTCATGGACTTGGTATTTCTGGGTTTTTTTTTTTGGGGGGGGGGGGGGAATTTCCTTGGCTCTGAGTCTGGGTGGGTTTTCTTTGGTATCTGGGGTTTCAATGCATTACCAAAAGGTGGTGCGTGGTTTATAAGTCTTCCTTTTGTTTTATAAGCATTGTTCAATGTTATCTTTTCCCCTTTTCTGTTACCAGCTTTGTGGTTTAGTGTTACATCGCAACTGGTCGCTGACTATGCACAGGGAATTGCTTGTACAATTATAGCCTACCAGCTATTTTTATTTGTCTTGATGGTCTAGTTGTGTTTAAGCATTCAAACAACCGTCTAAGCAAGGTTCTTTTGAAAATTGACCACAAGAACCTTTTACTGAAATCTGGGGTTTGAAACAGAAGGTTCATATTCCTTAAGGGGCTAATATGGTCGTTTAACCTTTTTCATCCACTTCATGAAAGTATGGTAATTTGTAACCAGAAATGTAAGTGAACTCACAGGCCACCTATTTTTTCTTACTTTAATTAGCATTTATTGAAGGGAGTGGTGCTTATAAGTTTGCGATTATGGTGAGTTCAATTGATATTAGACAGCAAATGTTTTACTTTCCTTGTGGCTGTTATGCTGCTTGCTTAACTTTTGTTCTGTTTTACAGGTTCTTTTCTGCGAAGACATTGTTTATTGTCTTAAAATGATGATGTACTTTGATCTCAACGTCGGTGGGTTGATTTGATACTTTTTTCTTTCCACTTTAAATTGATCAGCTCAACAGATTCAGGTTTGAAGATTTGATTATCTGAAGAATGTAACTTTGGTGATAACAGAGTGCAGTCCTTTCAATTTCATAGACATGCTCTGTATCTGACTATTCTGGTGGACATTTTTCAACTTAGCTATAAGCTTAATCTTGAAATAGCCTTGAGGTTCAATCACTGAACTGCTATCGAAGATCTCTGATTCTCATTGTTGACTTCTACATTTCTACAATATTTTGGTATCTGTCCATTAAGGAACAAGATGAAGGTTGGGATATCATCCAAGACCATAAATCACCCTAGCTTTGTATCTGTTACACAGAGCGATCCTAGCAAGGGAATTGGAGAATCATATCCCATTGCAGTATCCCCAATTCATAATTTTCCAAGTAGGGACTTAGAAGGTCCATCTTGGTTGACCGGTGAATGTTCATCTCTATTTCCACTTAAAAAGAATGAGCTAAACTCTGGACCAAGTAGCCCCAGTTCTCCAAGTTCTCATGCTAAGGGTGCTTTTTCACATTCTTCTGTGTTCTGTACCAGTTTATATTTGTCATCTTCGTCTACATCAGAAACTCAGCGACAGCTTGGAAATTTCCCATTTCTTCCACATCCTCCCACATGCCACCAGTTCATTTCTGCTGTTGATTCATCGAAATCTCCCGTGGTTTTTACTGAGGATTTGTGCAATCCATATGATGTGGACCACTCAGAAGTCATAATGAAGGACTTCCTTAATTTTCCAGGAGATGTTTGCGATGATGGTTGCTTTCATGGTATGCATTGTGAAAGGGATAATTTCATCCTCACTGAGCAAGTAGAGCTACATTTCTTGTCTGATGAACTTGACATTGCTATCAATGACCATGGAGAAAATCCCAGAGTTGAGGTAAGTTGTGGCTATCATTGAATTACAGTTTCATAATATCCTATTGTTGATAATAAGTATATTTATGGGTGAGTGAGATACGGTATTTGAAGTGAAACCTGAGACTGAAGACATGAGAAGAGCAAAATGATAAGAAAAGGGGTCAGTTTACTCTTATTCTCACCCTTTCTTGCTTTAATTACCGGTTCACATTTAGGAAATATATGAATCACCTCAACCTTCATCAAAGCCAACTGTAGGGTTGACATGCAACCAAAATTCGGCTTCTGCGACACCATCTATGAGTGCTGCTGTAAGTCCTGCTCTGTCCGGACCAGCAGCTGTTCACAAGCCTAGAATGAGATGGACTCCTGAGCTGCATGAGTGCTTTGTAGAGGCTGTCAGCAAGCTTGATGGGCCTGAAAGTAAGTAGGTTATGCTATCTACTCTAGGAATTAACTTGTGCTAGTTCTTTCTTCTGGTCAATTCAGTCGAATGAAAATAATTAAACACACATTTCCATAATAAAACTCAATATTTTTATAGAATAAGCTATTTGTATTACACAAAGAAAGCAATAGGAAAAGCTGATTATATTGTACATGATGCAGAGGCAACTCCAAAGGGTGTGCTAAAGCTTATGAATGTTGAAGGTTTGACTATCTACCACGTGAAGAGCCATTTACAAGTACTTGAGTAATTCTATAATATGAATGAAGCATATATTCTTTGTTATGTACTACAGATATTGATCTTACATCTTTATTATCTACGTCTTACCTTTACAGAAATATCGACTTGCCAAATATATGCCTGAGAAGAAAGAAGGTAATAGATTCTTTATAAAAAATAACTTGTTTTTGTGTGTGTGTGTGTGTGTTTGTAAAACTAATATTTCAAGAAATATTGATGACTACTTCAATATTTTCATTTTTACTATTCTTGTGCAACTTCTAGACCATATTTGAAATGCTGATATTTAACCTCATGTTTCAAAAATCCATTGACATGTTTTTGTCTGTTTGAACATCCAGAGAAGAAGACTTGGAGCTCCGGAGAAAAGAAAGCAGCTTTAAGCATTGGTGAGAGTGATGGAAAGAAAAATGGGTAACTGTTGTTTCATTTCTCTAAATGTATTTCTACTTTCTCATTTATTTACAAGAAAGTGGATAAAATGTTTGTTCACCTTTTTGGTTCTAGGGGCATGCATATCACTGAAGCTCTGCAAATGCAGATTGAAGTGCAGAAACAATTACATGAACAGCTTGAGGTATTTATTATGTTCATGGAGCCAGAGCATTGTGAAATTTTTAATGATTGCTTTATATAAGTTGAAATTATAAGCTAATAGATAACCGGTCCCATACATGCATTCTGAGTCGTGCTATTTCTATATCCAATGCACAGCTACAAAGGTTGCTTCAGTTACGCATAGAAGAACAGGCAAGGTATTTGCAGAAGATTTTGGAAGAACAACAGAAAGCTGGCAGTGCCTTAATTCCTACACTAAGCTTGTCAGCACCAACCGATTCTCCGAGCCAAAACTCAGAGTTGCAGCAACCACCTTCTCCATCTGCTGTTGTCTCAGCTTCCCAACACTCTGAATCTAAAACCGAATCATCATCATCATCATCTCTACCATCAAAGCATAAAGCTAACGGTGTCAGTGTCGAGGAATGTAAACCTGAATCAAGTCTGAAAAGGTTCCGCTTCGAGGACAAGCCAGAATCGGCCATAGACGAAGCTGTGGTGGAAAATCCTGTGCAATAACAGCTTCACCCAACTCAACTCATGATTTCTTTTTATTGCATCAGATTCTAAATCACCCCAACTTTTGTATACGCATTAATTTAGTGTTAAAGTTATTGAATTTAGATTTGCTTCATTTGTATGCATGACATTTGGTAAATTCGGAGAATTGGATTTTCCCAATGAATCAGCTTAAAGCTTCACTTTCTTTCAATATTTTCTTCCGGAAAATGAAACCTTTTTTTAGTTTCTTTGAATTTTAATCCACCACTTTGGGCCAGCTGGGTTGGTGCATGATATTATTACTTTTTATATTTATTTAAGTCTTGTTTAATTTAGAATATTGATCTAAAATTTTGTTTAACTTCATTCATATTTGTAAATTGTTAACTCAGGTTCAGTTTAGGCCACTTTTTATTATTTATAATTTTTTAAAATTTTATACTTTTTCATTTATTAAAATCTTATTTATATGTAATTTAATGTTTTTTTAATGTTTATATTCTAATATTTATATTATTATATATTTAATTTGTATAGTATAAATTACATAATATACAATATCATATTATAAATTTTAAAAAATGGGCAGTGGCAAGCTCGAGACGACCCACATTTTAAATGAGTTTGATTTTTTTTGTCAAATCTTATTTTTCAAGCCTAATATTTTTTTGAACCCTTTTAAATTTTGAATGAGCCTTCGGACTTCAATAGATAGCCAGACTTTTGAATAAGTCTACTCTAAACTTGATCGTGAATCAGACTAGGCCGAGTCTATACAGAATTTTAAGGTCATTATTTAGACCTTAGTCCGGCTTAATCCAACCATCGGTTAAGTCAATTAAATGAATTATATTCGAAAAATGCTCTCCCCTATGCTGAAGGGAAAACAATCCTTATAATGAAATTTAGTGACCATTAATATTTTTCTTTGTAATATTTGTAACTAATAACATATATAAATATTATTTTTGGTCTTAATTTATATTACTCATAATATAAACTTTTAATAAAACTAAAAAAATAACTTAAAATTGAAAATTTAGAGCATTGACTCTTTTTTTGAATTATAAACTTTTAATCATAGTTTTTTTAATTTAAAATTATATTAATGATCAAACATTGAATAAATTGTACAAAATTTTTAATAAATAAAAATAATATATTTTAATAAATACACTCAAATATAATTAAACTGTTCATTTCAAGAATAAAAAATTAGTAATGAATTATTTTGAATATACTTGATTTCATTAATTTATTTATAGTAAATAATTAGTTTCATTCTTATATTTAAATTTACCATTAATTATTTGTGCTTAAAATCAAACTTAAATTAATATTTTTTTTTATTTCTAGTTAAAAATTGAATTAAACCTACAAATCACATTAAATTACTCAGATTCTCAATAACTTGCTACATATATCTAATTCTGAAGATAAGGCCAAGAGAAAGTGTGGGTCCCATTCTCAAAAAAACCACAGAAAGTATGGGTCCCATTAAATTGTCATTGGTCTACGCATGGATTCCTTGGCAATTGACCCACTATAAGAAAAATAAATCAATCACACAAATGACAAGACTCGGAAAGTACTATCAAAGCTCTTACCTTTTTCTTACTCCCTGCGCTTCGTTCTTGTGCTTTGTTTTTCCAGCAACTCTTCTTCCCCCTTGAAACACCAAAGTCATTCTTAGGCTTCACTTCTCCCTCAAAGGTATCTTCTTTTCATGTCTTACTTTTTTTTTTTACTTTGTTTGTCTTATGATAAAAAAATCATCCGTGCCATTGTTATATCCACCTGAAATTAAGGATTTATCTTCTTCTTCTTTTTTCATTTCAGATTTATGGGGTTTTCTTTCACGAATTCTTTCTTTGTTTGTTGGTGCTTTATGTTTGTTTTGAGGGCTCCAACTCCAAAGTCTTTTATATTCAATTTGATTTATTTTTATTTTTATTTTTTAAACGCTCTTTTTTTTTTTGTCATTATGTTTTTTTATAATGTCTCAAATACACTTTTACATTTCATATATTACCCTTCAATGATGATGGATTGTATGTGGCTCAAAAATTAAATCCTAATTTTGGTTGGTCGTTTTTGTTACCTTGGCATCCAAAGGTTGGCCAAAGTGCTGAACAGATTACTTGGGTGAATCCAGGTTCAAACTTGCAGTGTGGCACTTTGGCTTTGAAATAAATAAGATGGCATCAAGTGAAGTCTTCATCAATGTTCGTGATCATGGTAAAACTGTGGACTTAAAAAAGCAGAGAATCAAATGCAATTACTGTGACAAAGAGATGAGTGGGTTTTACCGTCTCAAGTACCACCTGGGAGGTGTACGTGGGAATATCCTTCCTTGCGAAAAGGTTCCCCAAGATGTCAAGAAGCTGTTCAGAGACATGGTACAAGGGAGAGAGCATCTCCACAACGATGCTCCTTATCTGTATCGACAACCTCTTCCACAGAAGCGGAACGGATGTCCCCATAACAATGTTGCCAAGAAAACCAGGCATCAAAGTTCTGAATCTTCTGGTGACGAGAGTAGAGAATATGGTAATACAGATTCTATGTCTGAAGAAGATTTAGAAGATTCAGTAGCTTCCTGCAAAAGGATGGTTTCACAAAGTGCTGCTGTTATCGGTGATCCGAACCAAGAATCGGGTAAGCAAAACAAGAGATGCATTGGTAGATTTTTCTTTGAAACAGGTATCGATTTTAACTTTTAAGCTTGTGAACTCGCTAAGCTTCCAAAGGTTGATGAATGATATTCGCGGTCCGGGTCAGGCAGATTATAAGATCCCCGATTGTCTGGAATTGAAAGGGTGGATTCTCAAGGATGAAGTGAACGAAATCCAAGAATATGTGCAGAAGATAAGGCAGTCATGGGGAAACACTGGATGCAGCATCTTGTTGGATGGATGGATCGACTAACAAGGTCGAAACTTTGTTAGTTTTATCGCGGACTGTCCGGAGGGCCCGATTTATCTTCAATCTTGTGATGTTTCAGCTTCGGTTGATGATGTTAACACGCTGCAATTATTGTTGGATAGGGTTATGTACGAGGTTGGGGCTGAAAACGTAGTTCAAGTCATTGCCTTTTCTACAACAGGTTGGGTGGGAGATGTTGGCAAGCAGTTCATGGAACGGTGGAAGTATGTGTTTTGGACTGTGAATGCATCTCATTGTATTGAGCTAATGTTGGATAAGGTCGCGAATATGGGTGACGTTCGACGAACATTAGAAAAGGCGAAGACCATCTCGAAGTTCATCCATGGTCATGTGACAGTATTAAACCTTTTGCTAGAGTACATAGATGGTCATGATCTTGTTAAACCTACCAAGATAAAATCAGCCGTGCCTTTTGTGACTCTAGAGAATATTATATCAGAAAAGAGAAACATCATGGCGATGTTCACATCATCCGCGTGGAACAACACAACATGGTCTTCTACAGTGGAGGGAAAGAGGGTAGCGAAATTGGTAGGCGATGCTTCGTTCTGAAGAGGATAAACCGCAAATGGGATATATATACGAAACCATAGATCAAGTGAAGGAAACAATTAAAGAGGGATGCAATAGCAGGAAATCTGAGTATATGCCGTTTTGCAAAGCGATTGATGAGATTGGGGATGGCCATCTCCATAGCCCCCTCCACGCTGCAGGTTACTTTTTTAATCCAAGTTTTTTCTATTCAACTGATTTCCAAAGTGATATCGAGGTCGGCTTCGGCCTATTATGTTGTATGGTCCGTATGATTCAAAATCAGTCCATTCAAGATAAAATCTTACAACAACTCGATGCGTATCGACATTGTAAAGGTGCTCTCAGACAGGGAAGTACTGTTCAGCAAAGAACCAACTTGTCTCCTGGTAAAGAAATAACCATTATTCTATCCTCTCTCACAATTTCTTTTACATTTTTAGATTGTTTTAAACATAGTTTTGTCATCTGCTAATGTGAATCTACCTATGTGGTGGTCACCTTACGGAGGAGAGTATCCGGAGTTGCAGCGATTTGCGACGAGAATATTGAGCCAGACTTGTGTAGGTGCTTCAAAATACAGGCTCAACCGAAGTTTAGCGGAGAAGCTGCTGACAAAAGGAAGGGATCGAACCGAGGAACAACTGTTAAGTGATCGCACATTTGTTCATTACAATCTGCAACTGCAGCAGCAGCACTCTCAGTTGGGTGTGAACTATGACATTGTGGCCGATGAGATAAATCCGATGAATGAGTAGATAGTGGACGATACGGCAGAGATCGGGTCCGATAACGGTGATTCGACTTGGAAGGATTTGGAGAGTGCTGTCAATGGAGAAGGACCTTCGTTTGAAGTTAAGGAAGAGACCAGGTAAAAGGGTAAGGCTTTAAGGGAGCCTATGGCAAATACCATTTTGGCAAAGACAAGGGTTACCATGCATGTCTGTTATTAAACAAACTGGCATGAAACCAATCAAAGTAGTTTGTAACGTAAACAGTGATGAATGTCCATGTCAGTAAATGTTCAATATAACAAAATTACAAGTTTGACATGTTGATTTTGATGAAAAACCAGTGGTGTAAGCTAAGCTGCTTTGTTTTGGGTCTCACCTCTGCATTTGTAAGGTCCATGAATAAATTATGAATCCCTTCTGTTTTCTTATTTAATACCAACATAAAAGGGAGTATGGAGATCTAAAAATGCAGAAATTTTGACAGATATATATCATGATAGGAATTATTTTAAAGAAAAATATTCATGCCTTGTGAGAAATTGGCAGTGATTACGTTATGTTAAACGCACCATGAATGGTCAGATATTCATATATATATATATATATATATATATTCAAACAAGGGCAATTCCATTTTTAAATTTTGTATTGTTCTAATCATATACCGTATATACTTGCAATGGTAAAGCATGTATAACAGTAACTTTAAAAGATAATATTTATTTAAAATGAAATTGTCCAAGAAAATATTGTCAGTTGTTTGATAAATTTCTTAAAAATATTTTATAAAAGTTGTTTTTAATTAAACAAACATACACATGATATTTTCTTATCTTTTCATTATTTAATTGAGTTTATTTTATATCTATAAATTTATATTTTACATCATTTTTTCATATATTAAAAATATTTTGTTAAATTCAAGTTCATTACATCTTTATTTTTTAGTTACATGACTACCAAGTGGGTATTTTTTATTTTAAAATATGACATCAATAAAATTGACAAAAAAAAGGTAACAATGTCAACAATTGAACTTGATTTTTAAATTTAAAAAATAGAATGACTAAATTCTTGAAAATAAAAGTACAAAAACTAAATTACAAATTTGTGAAAAGTACATATATTTAACATATTTTAACATTTATGCTAAAAAAATTTATTATCAATATATTTATAATTGTAATAAATATTTATTATTAAATATTAATATTGAATATTTTCAATAATATGTGAAGAACATAATTTAAAATTTATTATTAAAATAAAATTAAAATATGAAATAATTTATTAAATTAATAAATTATTATATCACTAATATAGAAAAAACTATTTCAGTTAATAATAAATGATTTCAACAACTTGGAGCTCAAATTCTATGGATGGTATGCCAAAGTACTACCATAATTCTTCAAATAGTACTAAACCACCACTAGTAACCTTCAATATTCTATATATCAACATCTCTCCAAAATTCTTCAAACATTCCTAAACCACTCTGGATAATTTTTTTTATCGAACTCAACATTCATTTAAAGAAAAGGTTTACAAGCATCAAGTCTCATATGAAAATATAATCCATACAGGACAATATCCAACAAGCTTGAAAATCTTTGGGAGGAAGAGCAAACTTCACTTGAATTAAGCTACCATTACCTATAAGGAGAACTCTCACTCGTCTATTGGTGTTCTACTATCAAGGTAGAGAAGCCACCATGATTCAGACAACCCTTTCATGCTCTCGCATTTGACAATAGACACATCTTTGCTAACTTGAAACAACAAAGGCAAAAAGCAACCCCAAAATACCTTGCATCGAAAAAGACAAAATCCGTCACAACAGCGGGGGTTGACCATAAATGCCCTCAATAGCTAACAAATTGAGGTGGACGCATTACTGAAAAAGGGCAAAGAGTGGAGAGGAAAGACTGCCAAAATGGTGGCTCTCATTCTCACCCCGCCGGCGAGCAAAGACTATTACCACTCTCGACATTTTGTGTAGACGTGCTCCAAACTTCAACATTACAGCTATATCAACATAAATCAATGTCATGTTCACCCTTGTAAACCTTCAGTAGTGCGTGGGGGAAAAAATCCATGCAATTGATTTAATAAATTCACACAAAATGAGAAAAACAGCATCATCATAATCATAAATTCATAATCTCCATGATTTCTTGCTAATGGATTGGGGTTTCCTCGAAATTTCAAATTTCAAAACCCAAAAATAAGGGTCCTATTTATTTTTAATGAAAAAAACCCTTCCTTTTCCACACCAAAAGGTATCACCCATCTACTTCACTAGCTTCTGCCCACAAGCAGACACGACACAAAACATATAATGTCATATCCATTTTAAATTGACTACATAATCTTGAGTTAGTCATAACTCATAAGACAAAATAATATATATTTAACATTACATGTTTTGGAAGTTGTTCTAAGATTCTTTGTACTTTTGTTTTTACTCTGTTTTGAAATCTCTCTTACCAAGTCTTTAGTTAGCTCAACCGTATCTTTGTCAATCATTTATATCCACCCCCACTTTCGATAGATTTGAATTTCAAGCTAATATCGAGAGAATTCAAGTACCCCCAGTTGACCACCAAGTCCATTTTTTTTCTTCCTCTGAGAAACAAAGCTGAAGAAGAAGAAGAAGCTGAGAAGAAGTTTCAAATTGGATTTGGGTGTAATTTTTGTTTTTTTGTTAAAGTGTCTAGCAAGCTTGGATTTTTCAGGTTTTTTTTTTGTCAAAGGTCTCTTCTTTTTTGTTTTTACTGGAAATGGACTTTTCTGATGTTAATCTTTAGGATTAAAGATATCTTCTTCTTCTTTTTTATGACAAAAATTTCATTCTTCCCCTTCCCTTTCTTTATTTGAAATCATGAAATTGGGTTCTTGTTTTTTCCTTTTATCTGCTTTTTTTAGTTTTTTGTGAGGTTTAGAAAGATGCATGTAAGGAAAGGGCACTCATTATGGGTAATGGGTCAGCCTATGAGTTGTATCAGTATGGAAAAAGAAAAACCAAGTCCTTGGAGCACGAAAGGGGACCATTAAGATCTGTCCTTTGGATTGTTCTTGTTTTACCTTTTAATTTTACATTGACTCGATTTGTTTCATCATTTAATTGTGGTTTTGAATCTTTTTACTTAGTGGAAACTGAAAAAAACCCTTGAATTGCTTTTTCCTTTTTTCGATTTACTGTTTGCCCCACTACTTTTGACATCTCAGTTTTGGTTTCACTTTTTCTTTTCCATCCATCAATCCACATTTTCATTAGACTTTTCATCCCTTTCAATGGGTATGAAAAGGGCAGAAAAGCAACCAACTTCTCTGCTTTTAAATAAACTTTGATTAACTCTTCAAGGGTTTGTCAAGTTTTCCCTTTGTTTGCTTGTTTTTTTTAGGGTCACAATGGAAGCTGCTTTTGTGTTCCATAATTAGCAGTGGGAGATAACCCCACTTCTTTTTGTTTCTTATAATTGCATATTCTTTCCATCTAGTCATTTTCCTTTTCCTTTTTTTTTGCTTGTGTTAATTATATCCTCATAATATTCCCAGCTTTTGCTTTAGCTCTGATTTTCATGAAGTGGGAAAGCAATTCATTAACTCTGAAATGGTTTCAAAGATATTTTGTTTTTCTACAAAATTTCCTTTTTGAAATAATTTCTACTTCAATATCTGTTGGTTGTATGTGATTTAAATCAAAGGTGCCAGGGTGATTTTATTTTGATTTGTATGGTTGTGTTGAAAATGACTGGTAGCTGTGCATTCATTGACTTCCTTTGTCCTCACCTGCATATTCACAAGCCATATAGTACTCTGTCCAAAAACAACTCATTCTTACAAAAGATCATTGATGGCCAAATCTATCTTAAGTTTCCCAAATTTAAAATTCTAGAAAAAATAAAAATAGTCTTTTGATGTTTGAATTGCAGAATTTATGATGCTTGTTTGCATATGGGGGTGATATAGAAGCCAAGCTATTTTGGAAATTCCAGGGTCCTCTCTATTTGGAAGAAAGCTAAATCCCATGAATAAAAGATGTTTGACTCTTCGCTTGTTCAATCTGCTTTAAGCCAGTAAGGATTGCATTTGTTTATTTTCTTTGTTTGATAATTTTCTTATGCTCTTAATAGCTTACGATTATTTTTTATTTTATTTTATTTCTCATGGTTTTTTTTCTTTATTTTCCTTTCCTTTGAATGGGCTTTTTCTGCAGAAATGAAGGTCAGCTAGATATTGTTTGTGAACTTCAAGACAATAACTCATCGATAGAGGTAAGTGATGGTGTTCTTGCCCTTATAATGATTGTTGATTAACACTGAATGAAATATCAATGGAGCTATGTCATTGTCGGTCAAAACAATTTGCTATTCTTCTTCCCTCCTTTTTCTATCTGAATGTTGCTGGAGTCCATCTTTATGTAATTTTCTGCGATTTTAGCACACTGGTCATTAGAGTTTCTTTTTTGATGACATATCGAATATCTACAACCTTACCCATAGTTTTGAGTATATTCTACCCATTGCAGAAGAGAGAAACAAGCAGTTCTTTCATGTTGTTTGTTGGCTGACTTCAAGTCCTAAGAATTTTCCTTTGTTCTTTTTCTAGGGGCTATAATAAGATTTTTACTGCAGTACTGGTTATTTCTAAAAATTTCTCTCAATTTAGATTTGATATTCACAATGACTTTGGTGATTTATTCAGGAAACAAGTTATAATGAAGAGACTGGAAGTGTTGAATCATGTTCTAAAAGCAGCGATTTTTATCCTTACAGGTTTCAACTTGAGCAGGATGTAAGCATTACTTAACTGTGATAACCTTTTATTTATGGCATTACCCTAGTTACTGAAGATGGCATTAAGTAGTTGTCCTGCAGCATTGAAGATTGTGTATCTTTGGTGAAATTTGTTACTTCTAATAGGCAATGAATTAATCTAACTTTAGTACCTGGAATGGCCTTTCTAAGAGGAGTCTTATATTTTCAGTTTGGTTATAATATGCTGAATGCTTGAGAAAATCTACTTATTTTAGTCCATATTATTCGATTCTAGCAACTATATCTTTTCGAAAATTTTGACAGGTACATAGATTGCAACAAAAGCTGCAAGAAGAGATAGACTTGCATTCTGTTTTGGAAAGTGCTATAGAGAAAAATGCTTCAGAATTGTCAAGTCCTTCATGCCTTCCGCATGCTATAGAGAAAAATGCTTCAGAATTGTCAAGTCCTTCATGCCTTCCGCACCATGTATGTCAGTTATATTTTTTGCTTGCTGTTGGTAATTTCACCTTATAGTCTTGTCTAGATGTAGCTGCTGCCGGTTTTCATATTTCATGGTGATTGATTGTGAGCCAAATTTTTGTGGAAGTTCAAAGCAATATATTATACGAAGGTTGGAAAATGGCACAAGTGTTGTTTTATACGATAAATGACAAGCTTTTATACTCTACTTTCTAACTGAAAGTGTAGATTTTAAAACCTCTTATTCTTATTAGTTAAGGTTAACTTACTCCTTTATGCCACAACTTTCGGACAACAATTAGGATTTTTTTGTCCCAACAAAGCTGATGTTTGTGTCCTTATCTGCACATGTATCATATAGCATTTGTCTGGATGATTCATCAATGTTGACGTTATTGTTTAAGCCAATATCCCATTCCACGCATCACAAGATGAGTCCTCGTATTGTAAAATTTTGGGCTTACTGAAAATGTTACTATGCTTTGAACGTATCCATAATAAGCAGCCATCTGGTGTTTATATTAACCGCTTCTCTCCGGTTCTTTGTGATTTCTACTTATTAAATTCACCGAAGTGTTCATGAAATCCTTTTTTCTGTACATTCAAATTAGGCATTACCATTAAATTGTGAACTGGTTTCTTTAATAAAGTTTGTTGTAATGTTTCCATTGTTCCTATTCTCTTATAGGCTCAGGAGCTTCTATCCCATATTGCTGTATTGGAAGGTACCATCTCAAAACTCGAACAGGAGATGATCTCTTTGCATTTTCAACTTAGTCAAGAGAGAAATGAACGGAGGCTTGCTGAATATCGATTGAGGCATTCAGTTTCTCCATCGGTATGTATCTCTCTTCATTATCAAATTGCTGCTAATTAATGTCATTCTATAAAAACATAAATCCTTCCTAGTTACAATTGCAATTCCTTTCTATTTCTTTAACTTTCTTTTTTTGTAAGTTAAGCTTGCTCTGAAAAATTGTTGAAGCCAATGATTTAAAGGTTATAGTTCTTTGTAGCCTGTAGCTTTGTTGTGGTTAGTTGTGATGATTTTGATCTTATATACTTGTTATAGTTAACTGACAGGAGTAAGTCAATACGAAAACAAATTCATGTGGTTTATAAACCTTGATTTGTGCTCCAAATGATAAACATATATTTTCTGTTAAGAATCGTTTATTGTTGTGAAGACGAGCTGAATGTGCATAACTCATTTAATTGTTCTTTGCCTACAGTTCCTATTCTGTAATGGTCAATACTATATTTAACTATAAAATATAATAATAGATGATATGAAGGTGATATTACGGAAATATTGCATATATTTTTATACATACTTTGGCTGTGAATACGAAAATTTCTTTTGTTATCCAGATGTCACCATCATCAAGGTGTTTGCAGCACTCAGATTCTGTATTGCATCATTCCTCAGATGATAACTCATGTCAAGAGCGTACTGACCACCCCTCAGAATCTACTGGTGATTCATCGTCTTTGGATTTGGTAAGAGAGGTAAATGTCTAGCTTCCTTTCTGCCTCTTTAGAATAGGGCTTTAAGCTTTATAACTATTTTAACAGCTATAGTGCATCATACTTGATAAAACATTGGTCCCTTTTTTAAAGCTGATTAGCTGAAATTCTTTTACTGAAAGCTTAATAAATATTTTGTCGATCTACTTCTATAACCAATTTCTGAGTTCAGAATTGAAGAGAACATGGAAAACTACCTTTAACATATCATGATGTTCACTGAAAGCATGCAATTTCTTGTTAGTATTTCATGTGTTCATGTTTTCATGATTCTCAGAAGAATGCAATGGACATGATTTTGCATCATGACGGGAAGAAAATATCTGCAAAGACAGATGGAAAATCTCTTCAACTTTTAAGGTTTGAGGAGATTTCACGTGGGATAACGCCTAAAGGCCTTTGGGATCACCCTAACCAGCTATCAGAAGAGATGGTGAGATGCATGAGAAATATATTTATATCTCTTGCAGATTCAGCTGTACCTTCCAAATCATCTGCGTCTAAAAGCCACAGCTCAACTCTATCACCTCGGGGACATCTATCAAATTCATCGTGGTGGACATCATCAGAACGTTCGGTGATTCCTTCTTGGGTGCAGAGCCCTCAAGTTGATATCCAAAGCAACTCTGAAGTTTTGGCTTCAGAGAATTCCTTTGATCCGTACAGAGTACGTGGGAAATTAAGCTGGGCTGAAATTGGAAATTATGGATTATCAACTGAAGTATCTTGGATGTCAGTTGGGAAGCAGCAGTTGGAATATGCATCTGGGGCCTTAAGGAAGTTCAGGTATTAAAGCTTTTCAAACCTTTTTGATTAAATGCTTCTAACTCGGCAAATGATTATCAAATCAGGATTTTGGAACCGTAGAGATTTACTTTCATGGGGCCAGATTCACCAGAATAGAGTAATAGCCTAATAGATTTGTAAGTATAGTGATTAGAGCATGAGTAGAATGTCTACATGTTTTGTTTTTATATGGATCATACTCTTTCCTTTTTCCAAAAATGAAAAAATAAAATAAATGAAAAACTTGTAAGTTAACAACCTTTAAGATACTAAGTTCTTTTTGGATGGTATAACTATTGTATGGGACTATATATGATTCATTACTGTTTTTGCTTTCAATTGTTTGGAGAACAGAACACTTGTGGAGCAACTGGCTAAAGTGAATCCTATACACTTGAGTTGCAACGAGAAGCTTGCATTTTGGATCAACTTGTATAACGCCCTAATCATGCATGTCGGTTTCTTTATTTCTTTTGCAAGTTTAAATTTTACAATTACATCTCAAGAGTAGTGGAGTTTCATGCATACTAGTTCATCTTGACAATATTGTTCTGTGTGTGGTATCCACATTGTAACAGGCTTACTTAGCATATGGGGTTCCAAGAAGTGATTTGAAGCTCTTCTCCTTGATGCAAAAGGTATAAATTGTTGAATGAGCAACCTGAATCTATATCGGGTTTATTTTCCTTGTTTTACATGTTTATCTTATTATCTTTTAGCATCTCTATCTAGTTTGATATGAGACTTGCCATTTCCCCCTTCAGAAAAGGGGAAAGTGTCGTGGTAACTTTTAGTCAATGATTTTGAATTAGTGTTCAACGGACATGTGGGTGCCATTAATGCTGTAGAGTACAAAGACTTAATCACAGTCCCGATTAATTTTTTATAGTTGGCTGTTTAGTGGGGCTCTTTGTGTTAAATTATTTCCAGTACCATGTTTTTTCTCAAGTATTTATGAGTATACAGATTGCAGCTGTCTTAATCACGGTTAAAGAAAGGGTTTATCTCCTAAAAGAAGCAATACTAACGAAAGGGAAGAATTAAGATTAAGCCCTTCGTATATGCTGGCCCTCCGATGTTCAAATCTTGTACTTTGGAGAACTTTCTGGTTCAACAGGCATTGAATAATTTAGCAGTCTCTTCATTCTAGATCTCATTTCATCTACAATTTATGAGCTTCTACGTTATATATTTATATCTAATTTATATATAAGGGGATGACTTCACATGGAGAAATGCAAGATGATTATGATTTAGTCAAGTTTTAGATTTTTGCAGTTATTTCTGATGAAATGTTTTTACTCTTCCAGGCAGCATATACAGTTGGAGGCTACTCCTTCAGCGCAGCTGCAATCGAATATGTAATTTTGAAGATGAAACCACCATTGCATAGACCGCAAATTGTATGGATTTTCTGTGACATGTTTCTTGCTTCCCGTACTTCACTAACTAAAACTGGTGATAACCAACAAATGTTAAAACTTCTTGTTAGGCTTTGCTTCTTGCCCTTCACAAACTGAAGGTGTCAGATGAGCAACGCAAGTCTGCAATTGATACATACGAACCACTCGTAACTTTTGCACTCAGTTCTGGGATGTACTCATCACCTGCGGTAATCTCCATTGTTTGTTTCCTCTTTATTCACACACACATACACAGTCAATTTGGTTATTTGAGTTGTAGAATTTATGACAAGTGAGGTGCAAATGCCAGGTGAGGATTTACACTGCTAAGAATGTTAGGGAAGAGCTTGAAGAAGCACAACGCGATTTTATACGAGCTTCGGTTGGGGTTAGCAGCAAAGGGAAGCTATTAGTTCCGAAGTTACTGCACTGCTTCGCTAAGGGCTTTGTGGATGATTCCAATTTGGCAGTATGGATATCTCATTACCTGCCACCAAATCAAGCTGCCTTTGTGGAGCAATGCATATCACAAAGGAGGCAAAGCCTTCTCGGGTCTCGAAACTGTGGCATTCTTCCCTTCGATTCACGCTTCCGTTACTTATTCTTGCCAGATAAAAACATTTCAATCCAATGATAATATGTCGATAATAGGTTTTACATCTTCTCCTTGCTTGTTGAGTTGAATCACACAGAGTAAGGTACAAAAATTAATGAATGGTATATCATATAATTCCTTGAGAAAGACCAGGGTGATTAGCAGTTTTGGTGCGTCCCCATACATCAAGAGTGACAATACTTATTTTGTGTGGTGTACATTTTCTTCATGCATGGCTAATGCACCTGCTTTAGCTGTTGTATTTTCTTTATCCAACAAGGTTAGAATAAATACTTCTCGGCCTATAATCAAATTGTCTCGTTTATACTCTTAATTCTATATCTTCTCTATGTTGAATCATGGGCCTAACTTTTATTTTGCTCATCTGTTCCTAATCCAGTTTTGGATATTTGCTGTAGTATTCCTAGCTCTTTTGCAATTCTTATTTTATGGCTAAAGTCATTAAACCAGCAAAAAGTTTATATCCATGGAAACACAAATGAATTATTTATAAATTTAGTATTATTATTATATATTACCAATAACCCCAAAGGGCAGGCGATTAAGGAGTGCTCACAACCCGGTAAAGTCATTAAACTTGCATGGCTTCTATCTATGTTCATCTGCTTTTAAACTCACCCAACCATTTTTTATCTTCATGTGTAGGTAACAGTAAATTGGTCCTAGCTTGAATGGCAACCCATCGAGTAATTGGATAATAAATCATCGTCATAGCAACCTCTCAAAACATTATCATTATTACAATTTGCAAGTGACAAGTGGTGAGTCAGACATGTTTAGGATAGCACGCATCATTTGCTTTTCTTTATTAAAACCCGAGTTTTCTTATTTTGTAAGGATTTGTGCTCAATTTTTTAAAAACTAAATTGGTGTGGAATCTATTAAATTATGGGTTTGTTAGTTGGATCAATTTAATTAATTTGATTAAAAATTTAAAAATAATAAATATAAAAAAATTTAGTTCAATCGAGTCGTATTGATTTTTAAATCAATCAATTTAAAATCTTTTTCCGGACTAATACTTCAATCAATTTTCAATCCAATTAGTCATTCTGGTCCGATTCGAGTTATACATTAATAATTTATTCGTATATATATATATATATATATATATATATATGATATTATTTTTCAACTTCTGTTTATCCTATTTTATTTTATGCTATCTTTAAAGGAAAACAAAGAGCAAAAGTCCTTACCAAATAAACAGTTGCCTCAGCAAAATTAATTTTGAGACAAGGATGGAGCAAAAGTTTTACAATGATACGTGATAGTACTTTTTTTCCCATTATCTTATGATGATAAATATTCAATTTTAATCCTTTATTATCACTTTTGAACATTTGATCATTATATTTAATTAAACATAATTATTTATTTTTATAATAACATTAATCAATTTAAATAATTTATTTTTATAATAACATTAATCAATTTAAATAATTTATTTTTATAATAACATTAATCAATTTAAATAATTATTATCTTTAATTATTTTGATTAAAATATTGAGGCGGAATTTTTCTTCAAATTTAACTTTGTTATTTTTCTTTTAAAGTTCGGGCAGCGAGCTTGAAGTGACGATTCGGCGATCAGTACAATAGATTAGTTAGTACCCATTAACGAGTAGAAGATCATACCTTAGATCCAAGTTGATTAGAATGGGATTGGAAAAGAAAGTTATTATGATTTTGGTTCGCAAATTATAACATTCAAAGCTATTTCATAAAAAAAACTGAACCATAGAAGAGGATAAGGAGGAGAACTTTGGATTGGTATAGATAGTGTGAATAAAGAAGGCCATATAACAACAATTTTAACAACTTAACGACTTAAATGAAAATTTTAAATAATTCAATGACTATTTTATAGCTTTTTAAAGTTCAATGACCAAAACGTAAATATACTAAAAAAATTAGTAACCTTGTAATTTACTTCTATTTATATAAAAGTTAATTAAATTTCAATAATGTAATTTAAAAGTGCAAAGACACATATTTGGGTTTTGATTGAAATTAACCACCGCTAAATATAGGTACGTAATTTTGCATTTTACAAATTTACATCAAAGTTAAAAAACTCTTTAAGTAGTAATATCATACAACACAAACTTCCAAACCAGCTAGCTTTAGTACTCACACGACACTTTCAAAAGATTTCTGATACCAATTGTTATTTTTGGACATTGAAAGCAGGTTAAAAAATTTAATCAAGTTCAAGGTAATCTGGAGTAAGGGGCCTCAACACATCGCTAGCTTCCGCCTCTATCAGCTCCACCTGCCTTTTGAAGAGGTGCATATACACCACCCAATCACCTTCTCTAGCAGGGCTCGGCATCGGCATGACATATCCAGAATCCCCTCCCCAAGGAAAATGGTATGACCCGAATAGAGGCTTACCCCATCCGAAATCCACTTTCGAAACCGGGAAACGCTGCCCTGATGACACTACAAAAGCCGGCCCCTCCTCGCTGCCATTGCTATATATCTTAGCCAGTGCTGGCTCAGGACGATGAGCTTCAACCCAGTCAATCAGGCCCAGGAAGTGTTCCTTTGTCACCGCTTGCTCCAGGAAGTCATGTACCTGATTAGCCACCCACCACAACGGTTTCTCTATCATTTCACTTACTCTCTGCCCTGCAAACGGAATAGAAAGAACATTTCCGAAATAGCAACTCATTGAACTCGCTTTCTCTTCATCTCCTTCACCCAATCTGACCCTTCCATCCACCACAATCCCCATCTTGGTACACTTGAAACCGTCCTTGGCAGCAAGGACTGCTATCAGTTTCCATAGGAAGGCACTGAAAGACTCAAGCTTGGTCCTTTTGTATCCATTAGTGCAGGCTAGTGATTGAAATTCGTTGAGTTGCTCCGAAGTGATGTAATATATGCGACTAATGAGATGATCAGTGGATTGACGTTGCTGTTTAGGGGGTGGTAATGAGGAGATGGGCACGTACATGTGATCCAAGGAGGGGGCGATGCACCCTGGACGCCTGGGGTTCATCAGAGACCTTTGAAAAGAGGGCACCAAAGAGATTGACTTGAATCGAGCCATTTCAGCCCATGACACAAGAAACATGTTAGCTGAGTAGGCATCTGCTATTCGATGATCAAATGTGCATGCCACCACTATTCCGCCGCATCTAAGTTCTGTTGCCTGTAAGTATTATATACATACAAATTTAGTTCTCGCTAAAAATCGCTCAATAGGTAAAAATTAAAATTGAAGCTTTAAATTAACTATTAAAGTTACTAATATTTAGCTACCAACTTCAAATATAGAAAGTAATTAAAGTCAACATGAAGAATATAAAAGGAAAATATTATTTTTTTGTTAATTATCATAGATAATATATTGTTAATGAATAATTCCTTAGCCTTATTCTATGATCAAATTCTGACTCTCAGGACAGTCATCATGTATGCTACTACATGATGATATATATTGTTATTTGTTTTATATTGATTAAATTGTGGCATAGATGATCTAAAACTTAGACATATTGCAGTATTCTAATAGATTTTTTTTTTAAAAAAAAAAATCATTTTGGGTGGTCTAAAAGCAGGCCAGAAAGGAAATTGTCGCCCCCATCAAATTTATCGTCATCTAGTGAAAAGGGTGAATAAAAATATTTCCTAAGTCTTTTGGTTATGATTCAAATATTAATTCCGAGTCAGAAGGAATGAATCTGAGTGTGTTTCTTTGTTATTATTCAGACGTTAGGGAAATGGTTGAAGTTAAAGTAGAGTATCCTTTATAATACCTGAACTGAGAGCACTCCCATGTTTCTTCTGAGGTACGAGTTTGCCTTCAATGCTTTCATCAGGGTTATGCAAGTCGAGGTCTCGAAGCTCAACATCAGCATAAGCTTCTACGAAATCCACCCCACGGTTGTTACAAAGCAGCTCGGGTTCGCCCACAGTGTTAGCCACAACCTCACCCGCAAAGGCGTAGTAGTAGACCAGAGCCTGAGCCATGGCTTCCTTCAGGACACTGGCCTTGGAAGTGAAGCTCACGATGCTGCCTTCTGGTTTCTTGTAACAAAAGAAAACTCCCACGTTGACGGCAGGCAGAATCAAGTCAAGGTTAGAGAGTGGTAGCCAGTGTTGTTGCAGTGGTAACACTGCTGCTATAATTTCCTCCTTGCTCACCGTCACCGTGAAATCTGCTTTTGAGCCCATGCCTGCCTACCTATTAGCCCTGGGCTTCTCTTTTTTTTTTTTTTTTTGTTCTGTTTCTTGGTGGGATATATCGTAACAGAATGATAATAATGAGTTTGCATGAGCATCGTAACTTCAATTTATAGGGAAGAAATTATTTAAGAATGTTTCTATCTTATCCTAATGCTAAATAATTAATAAACTAGAAGATGTGAAGTTTTAATTACGTTGTCTAAGCTATTATGCACTTATTGATAACACTTTAGAACGACATGTTTTTATGTGCTAATTGTATATTAATTTCGAATGTGACTCTACTAATTTGGGCTATTTATGGACTTTTATCTCGTAGGGACTAAATTGGAGACCAATGCAAAATTGAGGGCCAAAATGGTGAAATTAAAGACAAAAAAATGGACCAATGTGCAACAAAGGGAAAAGATGGTGCCAAAAGTGTAAACATGGAAGGCAGAGGGATTGAAATACAAAAAGAAGAGACTTTGCCTTATCAAATTCTATTTTAATTAAATTAGGATAATTAATATTAGGATAATTATCTAGGATTATTTAATTTCTTTATTTATCTCTATTTATCTTTAATTAAATTGTAATTATCTTTGGGAGTTTGAGTAGAATTAGACTATCTACCTTAAGCACTATAAATAGGGGATGGAGTAACTCATTTGGGTTGTTCATCTTTTTCTGTACACTCCTCCTCCATAATTCTTTTGTGCTTCATTTATTTTTCTTTCAATAAAAATTCCTTTTTTTTCATACTTTTATATTTATTTTCTTTCCCACCACAGTTATGAACCACTAAAGTTCCATCTAGCTGAAGGTTGTTGAATTCCCCAAGGGGCTCTTGAGGCTTAGAATCCGCGCTTAACTTTCTCACCCGGGTATTCATTATTTCTCTGCATTACGGGGCTGACGCTTCCGTCCAGGTCCCTTTTAAAAGTAACCCTTTCAACTTATGCAAAGGCGGCCGCTTTGTGTGTTTTGGGAGGATTGCACCGTCGGTTCGTGAGCTTACTGCGTCAGAGGTTAGCGAACCCAAGAGACAAAATGGCGTGGGATTCGCCATTGAGAAACGTTGATCTAGCGTAAGTGACTCCACAAGAGCAATAGCAGGCTAGAGTCAGGCTCCCTAAATTCGTAAGGTAAAACTCTTGGAGTTGGTGGTCGTAGGCGTCCTCTTCCACTATAACTGGCTTATTTGGGCAGAGAAGGGTCATCCAAAAGCCGAAGATTGAACCCAAGGAGGAACGAGACAACCGGAGGCTAGAATCTCGCCAAATAAGAAAACTCATCTTCTTTAAACTCTCTTATTTTCTTTTTTTTTTTATTTTCGTAATTACTTTCACAATTTCAATTTATTTAATATTTTGTTTTACTCCAAATCGAAATTATTAATTCTGTCTTTTTATTTTTTCCAGGATCGCAGGTTTTCTTGAGCACGATTCTGCCCAGGATCTCGAGAAACAGGCATTTGTATAATCCGATCCCTGTGGAGTCGACCCTACTTACCCTTTACTATTATTTTCGTTATTTTACAGGAAGTAGGACATATTTTGGTGCATTCAACGATGCATCACTTATAAATTTCTTCCCATTTAGTATCCACTTATTTTGTGTGGTGTACATTTCTTCATGCATGGCTAATGCACCTGCTTCGGCCAATTGGCTGTTGTATTTTCTTTATCCAACAAGGTTAGAATAAATACTTCTCGGCCTATAATCAAATTGTCTCGTTTATACTCTAATTCTTTAACTTCTCTTATCTGTTCCTAATCCAGTTTTGGATATTTGCTGTAGTATTCCCAGCTCTTATGCAATTCTTATTTTATGGCTAAAGTCATTAAACCAGCAAAAAGTTTATATCCATGGAAACACAAATGAATTATTTATAAATTTAGTATTATTATTATATATTACCAATAACCCCAAAGAGCAGGCGATTCAGGAGTGCTCACAACCCAGTAAAGTCATTAAACTTGCATGGCTTCTATCTATGTTCATCTCTTACTCTTTTTTTATTTATTTATAATTCTATTCAATTACAACTGAACATATAAAATGCATCTGGAAAGCGAAATTGAGGAATGCTCACACATGAACAGCTTTGGTGAAGTCGTAACGCGTGTGCAAACTACATGGGCCTTCCTTGGAAAAACGGTGTGGTATAATAATTATATTACAAGTCTGTATGCGGAATATCATCTTAATTTTATTGTCATATTTAAAAATTCAAAAAACAATAAATGAATGTAGGGTAGCAAGCAAGAGAATTATTAAAATTTGTCAGCTTTGTACGTAATTTGGTGTCCCTCTCCAAACTATATATTTGCATGTGGAATATATGTTTCATATTTTTTTTTAAGATTATTTTATTTAATATATAAAATAGAAAAACTTTTAGCAATACTAGTACTTTATATTATTTTTAACAAGAAAATTAAATGAAAGGAAAGAAAACTATTAAGGTTTAATTATGTCTTAAGTCAATTTTTTAGGATGATAATATTTAATTTGGTAATCTAAATGAAATGGTTGGTGGGTAAATTTTGTTATAAATTACCGCATACTGGATTATTAACTTAAATTGGTTTGTGAAACAGGTGAGGAAATTGAGGGGTTTGGAGAAAGAAAGAGACATAAGGTTGAGGTTGGGGGGACACAAAAAATGAAAAAGAAGAATTATTTTGTTGTTGAGTAGTAATATTAAAATAAAAATTATAATAAAAATATTTTTTTAGTCAATAAAGCTGACTGGTATTTATTGCTGGGGCCCAAGGCAAAAACAAAACAAGTAATAAAACAATAAAACACCTAGAAACAATGAAACAAAACCAGGAAAAAACCACTAGCGCCCACAGCAATCTTCAATTAACCGAATATCAGCCAAGACATTTCTTCTCATTCAGATAAGATAGATGAAAGAGAGAAGAAACAATTGCTTCGAAAACACAATGGAGATTTAGTGAACCTTCTCCACCATCAAAGCAAATCAAGAAATTCCCTGATGTCGATGAATCCAAACCAATCGGTCTTTCAACATCGATGTCTGAACAGAATCCGGCACCCCATCGTTCCAAACTCTAAAAGCTTGTCTTCTTTATCCTTCCAAAGCTAAAGCATGGGCCACAGTATTCACCAAACGAGGAACAAAAAGGTAAGAAATGTCCTCGAAACTTGCTTCTAGGAAGGAAATATTCTGTGTTATCGGTCGAATAACTGATTTGTCATTCTGTCTTTTCATGATGCTTTTAATAACAGTTAACGAATCACCTTCCACGACTACTCTCTGGAAACCCAACGTTGCCGCCATAATGAGAGCCCGTTCGCATGCCCTTGCCTCCACCACGAAAGCATCAGTCACATCCTTGAAAAGATAAGTCTCCGCCCCCACTATATTTCCTTCAGAATTTTTGGCTAAAACCACCGTTATAGCGATTTTAGTGTCATTTTGGAAAGCTGCATCAAAGTTAAGTTTAGTAAAACCAAAGTCTGGGGGTTTCCAAATCTCGTTCCCCAACGAACTGGAAGACGGAGAGAAAATCTCTCGAGTGCTATTAAGATCTTGGTTATAACCTTTTAGGAACCCCAACGTTTCCTGCATAGAAAACTTAACACCTTCATGGAAGAGTTTATTCCCACGATACCATAGACCCCAAAGAGAAAGAGCCATTAATTGTCTTTGTTGCTCATTTGTTGTAGAAAAGGTATTAGCAAGGCAGATCTTACCACCCATCGCCGATTCAAAGGGAGGAACCATGATGTTCAGAGATTTCCAAACAGACTGTAAGGTTTCACAAGACCACATGAGGCGATCAGCATCCTCCGGTCCTTTTTTACATAGAGGGCAAATAATCTCCACACTCAGAGTCTTTCATGCCAAATTGCAGAGATGAGGCAGAAAATTATTAAACAATCTCTAAATGTAAATTTTTATTTTAGCAGGAATCTGTAAGGCCCATAGATATTTGTAAAAATCAGAGTAGATCACACCATCAGGGGAGGTGACTATAACGTTTTGTAAATGTTCTGAGGATAGAACTCTGTACCCCCTTTTAACTGTGTACTCCCCAGAACCCTCAAACTTCCATACCCTTAAGTCCTTCGACCGACCCTCTGCAATGGGAATAGAAAGAATACGTTTTGCAGTATCTGTAATACCCCGAAAATTACTACAGTAAGAAGTAAGATATTATCCTTGATATCGTTAAGTAAGGAAATAAAGTGACAAAAAGGAAACTTTTGGATTATGTCAACATTGAGAAGTATATTATGATATATTACATTATTAATTCAAGAAAGGACTAAATTGTAAAAGTGAGAAAAATTTTGTTGCCTAAGAAAAAATACTCAAAATTTGAGGGTTAAAGTGCAAATATGAAAAAGTTGAAGGACCAATAGTGTAAATATTTTAGGGGTGGAATAATCTAGAAACTAAGGAAAATGGATGAATTAGGACCAAATTGAATAGGTGAAGAATTATGAGGGACTAAATTGCAATTTTTCCAAATTAAGTGATGATTCAATGATGGAATTTTTAAAGATCATGAAGGGTGAAATGGTCAATTAGTAAGAGAGAGAATTCTAGAATGTAATGATTATGTTGATGATATTTTAAATTAATTAATTAGATAAATATTACTTTATTAATACTTTAATAAGATATTTATTATTATTTTATTATTTTATTTAGTATATATATGTGTGTGTGTGGGAAAAAAAAAGAGAGAAGAGAACACACCATCCATCTTTCCCATGCACCAACATGAGAAGAAGAGAGAAAGAAAGAAGTTTTGTTTTCTTTACAATTTGGTCCTTTTACTAAAAATCCACCATTTTCACTTAAAATTCAAAAGAATTTCCATAGCCATCAAGGGAGAAAGATGACAAGGAGACTATGGGGAGCAAGAATATCAAGTTAGATTCAAGAAATAGAAGCTAGAGGAGAGAGAAAATCAAGTTAGAGATTGAAATCAATAAAACAAGGGAAGAACATTAAGTTTTCAATATATTTTTAAGTTTGATATTGTGGAAAAAACATGCAAATGATGTTAATGTAGAGTTTTCTTATACAAGGTTTTATATTCTTGATATGTTAGTGAAGGAAAATAAGAGAAAGTGATGGGAAATATTGTAGAGAAAGGAAATAAAGGTGTTATAAACTTGGTAATTAACATTTTGTTCTAAAATAGTTTTGGACAGCAGCATTAGTCTAACTTTAGAAAATCACCAAAAATTGTATAAATTGAATTAGAGAATGAATAAAATATGAAATTAAATATTATTGAGTCTAGTTTATTACAGAAGAAACGGTGTATATAATGGAATTGTAAATCGTGAGATATAATAGGTTTTGTGAGGAAAGGTCAGAATGATTTCAGGTTCCCCTGTTCTGACTTTGTAAAATATCAAAATTTGGATAAAAATGATTAGAGGCTTAAATTTATATTTTTAAAATTCTTAATGAGTATATTTTCAATAAAAATGAACGGAAACATCATTCGAATCCCGTATGAGGAGATAATTAATTTTTAGTGAAGAAAGGTCGGAATTGTCAGACAGCAGAATAGGGATGAATTTAAAGAATAAACTGTACTTATTGGATAAACCAAAAATTTTGAAAATTTTATCGTAAGAAGATATATGAGTCTAGTTTCAGGGAAAATTAGCGGATCTTAAATTGGAATTCTGTAGCTCAAGATATAAATAATTTAGTGACTATGACGCAAATGGACATCTTTGAATAAATTTATGAGTAAATAGTGAAATCATAGATAATGTTGCTTGTAAGCATGTTATATAAATTAAGGATGTGGAATGGAGAGGAGGAGGAGGAAAATACATATGAATATTCAACTAGCATGGCTAATTTGCATGTTCTAAACTCAGGGACTAAATTGAATAAAAGTAAAACTTTATGGGTAATTTTGTAAAAATGTCAAGAGATGACCAAATTGCATGAAATGGATTATTTTATTATTTAAATTATAAAATTGAATGAAATTATTAATTTAGATCAAGATCCGGTGAAAATATGTTTTAGGGATTAAATTGAAAAGTGTTGAAATTATGGAAAATTTTGATATTTTATAGAATTCATGGGCTATTATCAATATATATGAGAATAATTAGGCTTGAAACAAGGATTATATTACAAGAATTTTATTTTTCTGAACCTAAGGATGAAATCATCATTAATTAAAAGCTTAGGGGCAAAATGATAATTTTGCCTAAAGCATTAATTAAATGTATCAGAATATGAAATGAATGAAAATGATGATCAGATTTATTTATAAAGATCTGGATAACTCAAATACGAGACTTGAACATGGAAAAGAAAAGTCATCGGATTAGTGAAACTATAAACATGAATAAGCAACGAGGTAAGTTCATGTAACTTGAATTATATTCTTAAATGCTTGAAATGTATGTCATTGATGTGAATATAATTTGAATGTTCATTGTATGAAAATTGATGAAACATTGATATATTTGGTAAAAAGGGGAAAAAATCCCAGTTGAATGAAAGGAAAATTCGATGGATCTCTGAAAAGGAATTGACGGTAAAAAGGATCTAGCCCGGACGGGTGATCCTATCTTGATATAGCCCTCCCGAAGAATATGTGGAAAATGGATTTAGCCCGGACGGGTAATCCGAATTAGGGTCTGAATTTAGCCTGGACTGGTAATTCAGATCCAAGCTCATTAGAGTAATTATCGTTGCAGGGGATTTAGCCTGGACTGGTAATCCCGACAATACTCTATGAGTTTATATTACAGGGGATTTAGCCTGGACTGGTAATCCCGCTGTAAAGATGAGGTTCGCGGGAGTGTGCTCTCTGAAATAGAAATGTGCGCACATGAATATGAACTGACGGACCCGGAATTGTACACTATAAGTGTACTACTGGAAAATCCATCGAAATTTCGAGAAATTCAACGGGATAAATATAGAAAGTGGCAAGTACTTGAAATCATGAAATTAAACTTGAAATACATAGAAATGATAAGTATTTGATATATTGAAATATGACATGGAAAATACATGTATGTGAAATTTGCCAGATAATTATGCATATTCAAGATTATGAACTACTACTAGAATAAATATATACTAAACTCATGAAAATGATAGTACATGAAATATTGTTATAATAAATTGAATAATTTATATTTATGAAGAAATAGAAAAAGAATGATATGTATCATGGCATGTAAATATAGGACTATTTTTGATACGATGATACAAGGAAAATTATGTATATTAGGACAAGTAATAAATTCAAGAGAGACATGTCGAGAAAATAAGTTTGTTAATATTAAAGTATGCCAACCAGTATAGGAAAATTTTAGGATTTTGCGAAAAATTCCCTATAATCCCGATTTAATCCCGGTTGGTTCCTAATGTATGTTTTGGGCTTTGAGGGCCCAATAGAGAGACGTTATGATTATTTTCAGAATATGAATAATAAATGACTCAGAATTATTCAAAAATATTTAGTAAACTCCGGTAATGCCTCGTACCCTATTCCGGCAACGGATACGGGTAGGGGGTGTTACAGTATCAACATTGAAAATATTAAACAGGAGCTCTGCATTCCAGGTAAAAGTCTCACAATTGATTAGTTGATTCACAATCGTTCAATTTGGCAAAATCCGTTGTAATGAAACTCTGCTGTTTTCTTTTCCAGGCAACCAGGGGTCATTCCAAATGTTGATGTCACAACCATTTCCAATCCGCCACAACAGTCCATTCTCTATCAAATCCCGAGCACTGCAAATACTACGCCAGGTAAACGAAGGGTAAGACCCGACATTAGCTGCTAAAATATCAGAATGAGGATAATAACGAGCTTTTAACATTTTGGCTAAAAGACATTTAGGCTGGGTTAAGATACGCCAAACCTGTTTCGCTAATAAGGCTTTATTAAACAAAACAAGATCTTTAAAACCCATACCACCAACATTTTTCAGTTTACACAACGGTTCCTATCCGCTCCAAAGAATACCCCTTGAAGATTTGTTATTGGTCCACCAGAACTTATTCATAATCCCCTCCAGTTTTCGACAACAGGTTTTCGGCATAAGAAAGCATTGCATAGCATAAAGAGGAATAGCCTGCAAAACCGACTTAATAAAGACTTCCTTCCCTCCAATCGATAAATAACGTAAGCTCCACCCTTCAATCCGTTTCCTGAAACGATCCGCAAAATTTGCAAAAGCCCACGATTTCTTTCGACCAACCATCATTAGAAGCCCTAAATACTTCTCGAGATTATGAGCCATCCTGACTCCTAACATATTGACAATGAGCTCTTTGACTTCATGGTTCACATTGGCCCCAAAATAAATAAGAGATTTTTCAAAATTCACCCTCTGTCCAAAAATCGTTTCATATTCGTTGATAACATCTCGAACTGCTTCAACTCATTCACGTGATGCATCACCAAACAGAATACTATCATCCGCAAAGAACAAATGATTAATAAGAACATTGCTCAACCAATAGGAGCACCCTTCATCAGACCTTTTTGTTTGGCTTCCTCAATAAGAATAGAAAAACCTTCTGCACATAATAAGAAAATAAAGGGGCTAAGAGGATCCCCTTGCCGTAAGCCCCTTGAAAGAGAAAACCATTCACTATTACACCATTGATACTTACAGAATAAGAAACTGAGCAAACACATCTCATAATGAGAATAATCCACTTCTCGTGAAAACCCAGATGTTTCATCATTCCTACCAAGAAATCCCGTTCCACCCGATCATATGCTTTACTCATGTCAAGCTTTAGCTCAAAATTCCCTTTTTGGCCCCTTTTTTTCATTTTGAGAGAATGAAGAACTTCATACGCAATTAAGACATTATCCGAAATAAGTCTAAATGGTACAAAAGCTCCTTGAGCTTCATTAATAAAGTATCCCAATATATCACTCATCCTAAAGACCAAAACCTTCGCAATTATCTTATAAATGACATTACAAAGACTTATAGGTCTAAACTAAGACATGTTCTTAGGTTTTTCAACTTTTGGAATCAAGACAATACGGGTTTTATTGATACCACTTATTTCACAAACACCATTAAAAATAGATAAACAGTAGGATGAGATTTCAGAACCAAGGATATGCCAGTACCTTTGAAAGAAAATAGCAGGAAAACCATCAACACCAGGAGCGTGCAAGGGTGACATCATCTTAACAGCATGGGCGATCTCATCAGCAGTGAATTGTTTGATCAATTTGACATTCATACTTTCGTTGACTTTTTTCTCCACTAGACCAAATAAATGATCATCTGGACCCATATTAGAAGCCGTAAAAAGGTTGCCGAAATAATCTGAGGCCATCCGTAAGAAATCCTCCATCGAAAATAACTGTCTACCATTCTCATCTTCCAGTGCAAGAATTCGACCACAAAACTGTCGATTAATTGCCACTTTATGAAAGTAGCTTGTATTACGATTTCCATTCTTCAACCAATTGACACGAGCACGTTGTTCCCAAAAGAGTTCTTCTTTATCTGCTTCCCAGTTAAGACTCATTTGGACATCTGTGATTTCAGTTAAGATTTCATCGGACGGATCTTGGTTAAAAAGATAATTCAGTCTGTCTTCAAGTATCAGGCGTTGTTTCCTATCCATCCGTTGTTTAGAAAAACTCCATTGTTGTAATCGCCGTCCCAAATTCTCGAGCTTCACTTCAACAGTTCCATAATCTTCGCCCCACCAATTTTTGATTAGATTCTTAAAAGAACTATCCAAACACCATTTAGCTTCGCGAAAGGGTCGCATACGATTGTAGTGGACATTCTGGGACTTGCTAAAAGTGTCAAGAAGAATGGGACAATGGTCCAAAAATGAATGACTCAAATGTTCCAATTGATAACTTGGGAACAGATTCACCCACTCGAAAGTGGCAACCCTACGATCCAATCTCTCCCGAATATTAGAGGCTAAAAATTTTTCTCTTTCCCATGTAAACCACCTCCCCACATAGCCCAAATCACTAAGGTTGCAATCTTCCAAAGTCGTCCTAAACTCATTCATCTTTCTTTCCGATCTAAGGCGACAGCCTTTTTTCTCAAAAGAATTAACAATCTCATTAAAATCTCCCAACACAACCCACAGTAAGGTTTGATCGTGACTCAAGCACTTAAGTAAATTCCAAGATTCATTACGTCTTCGACCATCAGGATTGCCATAGAACCCCGTTAAACGCCAGACCTCACCACATTCATTGTCATGGATTTCAGCATCAATATGGAACGAGGATAAGCTCTTAAGATTCACCAAAGAGTTCCAATTCCATCCCAAAGATAAACCCCCACTAGAACCAATTGCACCAATGTCAATACCATTTTCGAAGCCACATTTCAGCCACACCATTTCCATTCGCTTAGCACTTAATTTCGTTTCCATAAGAAACAAAATTCAGGGATTAATGGCTCGTAATTTGTTCTTGATCCTATTAACAGTTCACGGTCTCCCCAAACCACGAACATTCCAGCTTAGTATTTTCATAACGCTCGGCTGCTCTGAGCACCAGAGCTAGTCGTTAAATCAAAGGAACCTCCGTCATTAGTAGCGCCCACCAGAGCTTCAGATTCCTCCACTCTCCGTTGTCTATTTTTGCCTTCTAACATAGCTATAGGATCCTGTTCTACTTCCAAGACTAAGTCCATAGGCCCATTAGCCACACCACCCATACTCGAAGTATCAAAATCCCAATTACGCCAATTAGAATGCCCATTAATGATTTGTTGATTTGGCCCCAAATTAGTGGAATTAGGATTAAAATATTGATTCCTCAAATCTTCCCCAAAATCACGCCTAGGAATATTTTCAGAATTAATGGGATTTCTTTGATTGGCACCTTCCAAAAACTCAGAACTGATCTGAGATCCATCCGCATCTCGTAGCCACCGACTCGCCACCACATTCCAACGCCGTGGCACCGCTCGTAAAGAAAGATCCCAGCCGAAGATAATTTTTGAAGGCTCGATTTTAAGATGAAAGGGGCAAAAACTTTCACCATGCCCAAGTTTACCACAGATGAAACAAAATAAACTCAATTTTTCATACTTAAAACGAGCATAAATCGTGGTCTCCTTACCAATCTGAATTTTCTTCTTACGTTTTAATGGAGCCAGTACATCTAATTTTACCCGAATACGCATATAATTTGTAATGACCTAAATTCAAGGTTATCGGAACAATGGTTTCGCAACCATAAATCCGATCTAAAGAGAAATTTATTTCAATATATTTGCATGAATATTTATATGATAGGAAAATCATATTAAAATATCGATATAAAAATTTTACCGATTTAGTAGTTAGTTAGAAAAAGGAATTATTGAAGGAATTGGGTAAAAACAATGTATCGAGACTTTGATCTCATAAAATTGAGTAGGAAATATTTTTATAAATATTTATAAAATGTTAGTAATGTGGTATTAAAATTTCGTTAGAAAATTTTAACGTTTGGGTAGGTAATTAAATGAAAAGGACTAAATTGAAAAATGTGTAAAAGTTATTAGAAGGATTAAATAGCTCAATTGTCAAATGACAAGGGGTCTAAAGAGCAAATAAGCCCAAAGGAGATATTTTGGGCGGCATAAGCTGAGAAAAATCAGGAGAATTACTGAAAGAAGGGTAAAATGGGAAAATAACAAAATGTACTAAATAAAACTAGGACTAATTTGAGATATCTAGAAATATCTTCATTTTTCTTTACTCTCATCAGCCAAAAACGCCATAGGAGGGTTTTCTAAGCTGGTATATCATAATTCTTGCACCAAGTAAGTTAATACTTGCCTATTTCTTGTAATTTTTGTGTTTTTAAGACTTTTACAACTAGGTCCTATTACTAAATACATTAGTTTTTGATCTAATGGATGAAATTGAAAGTTACCATAGCTGAGTGCTATAAGTTTATGATGAAATAGCATGAAATTGAAGCTTTAATTTGTTTATGAATGATTTTATTAAGTAATTTCAATAGAAATTGATTTTTAGTACTTAATTGTGAAAATGTTTGGAACTAAAGTCTAATACTGAAATTATGATTCCCAAAGGTTATAAAGTAGTTTAAAGTGATAGATTAAAGTTTTAATTGAGAGAAATTAGCTTAATTGAGGGGTTAATTGAGCAAGGACTGAATTGTATGAACTGTGAAATTCGGGGCAAAATAGAAATCAACACTTTGCACTAAAACAGTTTTGGACAGCAGCAGTAGACTAACTTTGAAAAATCACCATAAATTGTATAAATCGAATTAGAAGATGAACAAAATATGAAATTAAATATTATTGAGTCCAGTTTCTCATAGAAGAAACAGTGTAAGCAATAGATATGTAAATCATGAGATATAATAAATTTTGTTAGACAAGGTCAGAATGAACTCGGGTTCCCCTATTTTGACTTTAGAAAATTATTAAAAATTAGATAAACCTAATTAGGGGCTTAAATTTACATGTTTAGAATCCTTAATAAGTCTATTTTCAATAGAAATAAACGGGAACATCATCCAAATTCTGTATGAAGAGATAATTAATTTTTAGTGAAGAAGGGTCAGAACTGCCAAACAGCAGAACAAGAGTGACTTTAAAGAATAAACTGTACTTATTGGCTAAACCAAAAATTCTGAAAATTTTATGGGAAGAATATATGTAAGTCTAGTTTCAGGGAAAATTAATGGATCTAAATTTGGAGTTCTTTAGCTCAAGATAAAAATAATTTAGTGACTATGACTCAAGTAGACAGTTTTGAATGAACTAAAAATAATAATAGAATTATAGAAAATGCTACATGTGAACATGAAATGTATTGAATTGATGATTGAATTTATTTATTTAGATCCGAAAAACTCAAATACGAAGCTAGATCGAGGAAAGGAAAAAGTCCCGGATTAATAGATTTTATATACGAACTAGTATCGAGGTAAGTTCATGTAACTTGAATTATATTCTTAAATACTTGAAATGTATGTTATTGATGTGAATATAATTTGAATGTTCATTGTATGAATGAGATGAAATATTGATATATTTGATAAAAAGGGGAAGAAATCCCGGTTGAATGAAAGGAAAATTCGATGGATCTCTGAAAAGGAATTGACGGTAAAAAGGATCTAGCCCGGACGGGTGATCCTATCCTGATATAGCCCTCCCGAAGAATATGTGGAAAATGGATTTAGCCCGGACGGGTAATCCGAATTAGGGTCTGAATTTAGCCTGGACTAGTAATTCAGATCTAAGCTCATTAGAGTAATTGTCGTTGCAGGGGATTTAGCCTGGACTGGTAATCCCGACAATACTCTATGAGTTTATATTACAGGGGATTTAGCCTGGACTGGTAATCCCGCTGTAAAGATGAGGTTCACGGGAGTGTGCTCTCTGAAATGATTGACGTGAACATGAATTGACGGATCTGGATTTGTACACTAAAGTGTACCCCTGAAAATCCATTGAAATTTCGAGAAATTCAACAGGATAAATATAAAAAAAATAAATAACAAGGAAATGGAAATCATGGTATTGATGAGTTCATCAATCATGGTATATATTACTAATACAGGGAAATTATTGGACTAACTTGAAAATTGAGTTTGTGCACGTTAGGGTAATAGTGCATTGAATGGATATATGAATGTTTATTGCATTGTATTGAAAATATTAGGTAAGTATAATTCTTGTTATATGGGCTTACTAAGCACAAAGTGCTTACCCTGTTTCCTTTTCCCCTGTTTTGTAGTGTTAAGAGCTCGGAGGTCGGATTCGGTAGGAGATACATCACACTATCAGCCTCAAGATTTCGGTATATAAAGAAACTTTATTTTGGAAATCAATGGCATGTATAAGCTAATAAAGTAATGTTAATATGAAATGAATGTAAGGTCAGCCATTGGAATGGCTAGCAAACCTTGGTTTGGTATGTGTTAATGTTATCTTATAAATATGCATGAATCTATTTTGAAAATATGTTGAATTGGATTGGTTGATATGGATTGGTCTCGGTTTAAAATTTGCAGGGAAGGCTAGATATTTATAAAGGGGCTATATTAAAAAAAAATCGTAAACTCCGGTAATGCCTTGTACCCTATTCTGACAACAAATACGGGTAGGGGGTGTTACATAATTCTTTGAACCAAAATTGGTAGAAGGAGAGTCATAATCGAGAAACACACCCAGGAAATCTCCAAATTGTTTTGCCATTATTTCAGTGAACAGACCTGGAGGTAAATCATGCACTTGTACCCAGAATTCAGTAGAGTTCAGTGCCAAAACTAACGGATCTTCTCCATTTTGAACACGTTGCAGGATGAGCAAATGATTGTTGAAAAACCACGGGGTCCCACAAATCACTCTTTGGACATCAACTTCATGAAAAAAATTGGAATAAGTACCGTTTGTCACCCAAGTCAGTGATGCAAATCCCACCAGTTGGATGCCAAAGATCTGCCATTGTATTGCGTAAAGAGGGAAAATGAACCACACTGTCCGTTAGACAACGGCCCACCAGACAGAATTTGTAATTCCCATACACAGCCACTGCCTCCTCTTGAAACGCTTCCTCCTCATCATCCAATAAACTCAGGTCCGCTAACTCGTTTTCCATTAGAGGAGAGAAGATAAGCAACAGCCACACACCAGCAAAAGTACCTTGCAAAAAGAGAATAAAATCAGATTCTAGAGAAGAGAAAAGGAAAAACAAAATCAACAGGATTACATGCCAAAAAGCAGACAGAGAGAAACGTGCCAAGAGCCAGACTTTTTTTATTTTCAAATGTATTCCACTATTAAACAATAGTGGAAGTTGTAATTTAAGCTTAACTCATTGTAACCCCACATCTATACATCATTCAAGATTACCCTCTATTAGAACTTTCTCTTTTAAAACTTAAATTATAATAAAAATATTAAATAATAACAATAATAGTAATAATAAAAGTATTAAATAATAGATATAATTGTAGTAATAACGATAATAATAATAATAATAATAATAATAATAATAATAATACAAAGGAATATAATAATAATAGGAAAGTTAATTAAAGATAAAAACTATAGTAGTAATAATATTAAAATAATAGTAATAATAAAAATAGTAGTAGTAAAATGAAAGTATATTAATAATAATAATAGTGATAATATATGTTAATAATAGCAAAAATAAAAATAATACTAGAAATAATGAAAATTAAAAAAATAAAATTAATAATGAAATAACAAAAGACAAAAGAAATAAAAAAAGGGACGAAACTGAACTAAAAATATAAGTTTGGGGCGAATTTCAAAGAAAATAAAGGAGAAAGGGACCTATTTGAATGCGCGAATGACATGAAGGGACTAAAGGGGAAAATTCCCCCTCCCTTCAAAACGTTGTGCTTCAAAAGGGACCTGCAGATCCTGAGGCGGGTCGGGTCGGATCGGGTTGGATAAGGGCAAAACGACGTCGTTTTGGGGCTTTAGGAATCTGGCCAAAACAACGCCGTTTTGAATGGCTATATAAGCCAAAAAAAAATTAAAATTTTCATTTTTTCTCTTCTTCCTTCAAAAAACCCAATCAAAACTCTCTCAACTCTCTCTCTCCCCGTCTCTATGTAGTTGGACGCCAGCCAACGTCCGATCGCCAGACTGCCGTGATGCTACCGCCGCCGCCATCGGCCACCGTACACGGTGGCCAGAATTCAAAATAGTAGGTTTTTTTATATAATTTAATATATATACATATAGTTTAAAAAATAAAAAAAATAGAAAACCTTTATAATAAAAAAATGCTGAAAAGAAAAGGAAAAAAAAAGAAAAAAACCTTGGCTGATTTTTTACTATTGATTCTATATGTAATGTGTATTGCTCTCGTATGGAAAAAAAAATGTCCCCCCGTTACACTGTTTCGTTTCAGCTTTTATAGCCTTTTATTTACAACAGGTTTTCCTATTTTGCAAGTACGTGATGGAGGCTTGGCGGGAGTTGAAGGCGCGCACGATGCGGAGGAGTGGGTGCGTGGGGGCTGCTGGCGGCGCTGGGCGCAAGGCTGCTAGGGTTTCTAAAATTTTTCTGTTTACTATTTTTTTGGGCCATTGGGCCATCTATAATTTGGGCTTTGCATTTTTTATCTGTTTTGGTTTTGTTTTTGGTTTTTTTTTTTAAATTTTGGTTAATGGTACTGGGCCCGGGCAACAAAAAATTGGGCTCTACAGCTGCTCCTCTTTTCTCATTGTTGTGTAATGAGAACGGAGCAAAGACTTTAAGAGGACCAATTTTGCCCGGTCTTGCATGAGTCTTAACTTCTTGATGCTTCCTTCCTTCAGGTAGCCTTGCTTTAACCCACTGCATCTTCAAGGGTATAGGAATTTTGTTTCAATCTGCTCTGCTACTGCTTATGATTTGTAGCTTGTTTCCCTACTGCTTAGGGGGATAAGGCTCACTGCCTTCAATCTACTCCATTACTGCTTAGGGAGATAAGGTGGTCTGTCATTTTCCAGCCTGTTGCCCTACTACTTAGGGGGTTAAGGCTCATCGTCTTCGATTTACTCCGCTACTGCTTAGGGAGATAAGATCTGTAATTTTCAGCCTGTTACCCTATTGCTTAGAGGGTTAAGGCTCACCGTCTTCGATCTGCTTCCCTACTGCTTAGGGAGATAATATCTGTAATTTTTAGCCTGTTACCCTACTGCTTAGGGGGTTAAGCCTCACCGTCTTCGATCTTTTCCCCTACTGCTTAGGGAGATAAGATCTGTAATTTTTCAGCCTGTTACCCTACTGCTCAGGGGGTTAAGGCTCATCGTCTTCGATCTGCTCCACTACTGCTTAGGGAGATAATATCTATAATTTTTAGCCTGTTACCCTACTGTTTAGGGGGTTAAGGCTCATCGTCTTTGATCTGCTCCACTACTGCTTAGGGAGATAAGATCTGTAATTTTTAGCCTGTTGCCCTACTGTTTAGGGGGTTAAGGCTCGTTGTATTCGATCTGCTCCACTACTGCTTAGGGAGATAATATCTGTAATTTTTAGCCTGTTACCCTACTGGTTAGGGGGTTAAAGCTCACCGTTTTCGATCTACTCTACTACTGCTTAGGGAGATAAGATCTGATCTTTGGTCTGCTCCATTGCAGATACATGGAGATAAAACTTGCTGTCTAAAATCTGCTCCCCTGCTACATCGGGAAGATAATATTCGCCATCTTCGATCTGCCCCACTGCTATCTAAAGGAGACAAAATCTGCAATTTTTATTCTGCTCCCTTGCTACATTAGGAAGATAAGACTATATTTTTCGATCTGCTCCACTCCTGCTCAGTGGAGATAAGATCTGCTAAAGTGAGCCTGCTCCACTCCTGCTCAGGGAGATAAGGCTATTGGCTCAAATCTGCTCCATTTCCAATACATGGAGATAAGATTTGTCAACTTCGATCTGCCTCACTCCTATCTCAAGGAGACAAGATCTACGCTTTTCAGTCCGCTCCATTGCCGATACATGAAGATAAAACTTGTAACTTCAGCCCACTCCCTAGCTATCCCAGAAAGATAAGGCTAGTGGCTTAAATTTGCTCCATTGCTGATACATGGAGATAAGGTTTGCCATTTTCAATCTGCCCTACTTTTATATTGAGGAAACAAGATCTACAATCCTCAGTCTGCTCCATTGCCGATACATTAAGATAAGACTATAATCTTCAGCCTGCTCCCTTGCTACTCAGAAAGATAAGGCCATTGGCCTAAATCTACTCCATTGCCGATACATGGAGATAAGATTCGCCAAAATCTGTAATTCTAATCAATTTTGCTACATTGTCCTATGGGGAACCAACCTGTAGAATTGATTTCATGGGGTCTATGCTTATGCCAAATGATTAGGATATCATGGTTGCAAAATGCTCCTAACCAATGTATTATGAATGGATGCAAAATGTCCTGAGAATGATTCAATTTTTTTAATATTTGAGCTATCATTGCTCGTTTTTTGTTAGGGTGATATCCCTGATGTATGTCTTCTTGTTCCGCTGATACTTCTAATAGAGAATCTGAAGATGTCGTCACTGCTTAGACCCTTATTTCAAATGCTCCTAGCCCTTTAAGCTTGGTGAGTTTTAAATAATTGTCCTATTTCAGATCCTTGCATTATTTAGAGACTTTCAGAGTAATATGCAAAAATTCTTTTGTGAGAGCATTATTAGTTGAAAAAGATTATAGAGATGAATGAAATTGAAATTTATTCAGGACTAAATCCGTGAAAAATGAATTGAATAAAGGAAATAAATTTTGCTAGGGTACAAAAAACGAGTAAGGGTGGAATTGGTGCCCCAAATATCACAGCCTGAGCTTTTCTGTACGAACTTCTTGAAGACCACCCTAAGTTCAACATATGTTTAGGAGACCTGTAGTACTTTGTCAATGCCCCGAAGATGTAGCTTATCTCCTCATTGTTAACTCAGGTATAGGATGGCCAGCGCATGTCCTATTTCTCCTTGAAAATTTGAATTGCCATTTACGGGTTTTCAATTCAACGCTTCTTTGGTCTCAAAGTGCCCTTTGCGGGTTTTCACCTTGGCCTCTCTGTTTTTTTGTTTTTTTTTGTTTTTTTAACTCAATACGCCCTTTGCGGGTTTTCACCTTGGCCCATTTTCCTTCTTAATCAAAGTACTTCTTGATGGAGTTCGCATTAACTGGGTTTGACTGACTTTTGCCGTCCATCTCGGCTAGTATCAATGCCCCTCCAGAAAATGCCTTCTTTACAACATAAGGTCCCTTCCAATTAGGCATCCACTTTCCTCTGAAGTCCTTTTGCATCAATACCAAGTCTCCTTCATGGAATACTCTAGGGTGGACTTTTTTGTTGTAAGCGTGCATCATTCGCTTCTAGTACATTTGACCATGACAGATGGCTTTTAACCTTTTTTCCTCAATTAGATACAGCTGATCATATCAAAATTGGATCCACTCCACTTCATCCAACTTCAACTCTGATAAAACCCGGAGAGAAGGAATTTCGACTTCAATGGGCAAAACTGCCTCCATCCCATAAACCAATGAGAAAAGTGTTGCCCCGGTGGAGGTTCTAACAGATGTTTGATAGGCATAGAGGGCAAGCGGTAACTTTTCATGCCAATCCTTGTAGGTCTCAGCCATTTTCCCTACAATTTTCTTGATATTTTTATTAGCTGCCTCAAGTGCACATTCATTTTTTGGGCGATAGGGCGACGAGTTGTGGTGCTTAATTTTGAACTGACTGCAGACTTTCGCTATCGCGCTATTGTTCAGGTTCAATGCATTGTCAGATACGATCTTTTTCTGGCATACCATACCGGCATATGATCTCTCTCTTCAAAAACTTGCTAACTGCCGTTGTAAGACCCAAATTTTGCCTGGCCCAATTACAAAACCCGGGGCCCATTAAAAAGCCAATAAAGAATTTAAAGTCCAATAATAACAGTCCGTTTATGAACAAAATTAGCCCAATAAGCCCAACAAGCCCATTTAGCCTAAGACCATTCAGCACCCACAAGAAACCCTAGCCCTGATGTTGGCGTCGCACGCCTTTGCTGTCAGACTCCACCAGCCCACCACGCCTCGGTCAACACCAGCATGCGCCCCTGACATCTCCTCTACGCACGCCTGCGCCATCGCCCACATGCCTTTGCTCGTGACCTGCAAACAACCAAATCGAAGAAGAAAAAGACAGAATGCAACAGAGAAAACAAAAATAGATAGAAAATCAAAGCTGTAATCGGGTTATATAAACCGAAGCAAACGATTGTAACAGTCTCTCTTCGGCTTTTACGAACATGCATAAATCAAAAAGAAAAAGCATTAGAAGGTTGATTCCGACTTTACTCCTTTAGTTTCCCCTTTTCTGCATTTTGTCTCTTGATTCTTTCGTTTACCCTATTATCTCAAAACAAACTTTTACAAAATCACAATAACAAAACGAAAAGGAAGAAAAACTCACCTGAATCGGCGCTCTGCGGTGTCGAGATCCTTTCCTCCTTCCGTGTTGAAATCGGGCTGAAGGAGTGGGTCTTCGAGAAGGGTTTCGAATAGGGTGAAAACCCATTCTCCCCGCGTCGCCGACTCGTCGATTATGGTGGTAGTTCGACCACCGCTGGTTAGAGAAATCCAATCGGCAGAAAGGAATTGAGAGGGACTAAAAAGGGTGGTGGCTGCTGGGTTTAAACGAAATAAGGGTTAAAACGTTTTGAAAAAAAAAACAAATTTTAGGGTTTCTAAAAAATAAACAAAATGGCGCCGTTTATCCAACAGGGTACTGCGCATTTTCTTCAAAAGGAATATTTCTCGGCCAGTCCCCAGTCTTTGTGACGCTATTGGATCAAGTCCTATTTTACTTTTTTTCTTTTTTGCAATCGCGCCCTATTATTTCTGTCGCGTTTCAATCTAGTCCATGGCCAGGACAGATGAAGCGCTGCGCACGAGGGTTGGGAAATTTACCCATCTAGTCCCTTCCGTTGTTTGCGCTTTTCATCTCGATCCTTAATGGGCTTTCCTTATTCCAAATTTATACTTTGAACGTCAGTCTGTTTTTTAATTTAGTCCTTGACTTGTTTAAATGAGTTTATTTATTTATTTTCTTTTAAAAGATCATTATTATTATTATTATTATTATTATTATTATTATTATTATTATTATTATTATTATCATTGTTATGTTTATGTACTACCCTTGTTAAACTTTCTATATATATTAACCATCTTGGATTCTTTTATCGACATATCATTTATTGTACGCCTGTTATTTTGTTTGTTTACAGATTGTTTATCTTAAGTTGTTCCGCATGTTATTCATTTTAAATTAATATGCATAATATTCACCCTAAACTATCTTAACTTATATTGTTTTTAAATTAGTTTATACTTTATCTGTTTTGCATTATCTTATTTATATGTTTTAAAATTCTCTTATACGTATTGTTTGAGTAGCTTTGGTATTTAAGATTTTTCACGTATTCTGTTCATTCACAAACCCATATACATGTGTCATTTATTTTTGGACGTACATTGTCGATTTTGATTTTTCTTTATATGTTAGTAATTTTAAATTCATTTATTATCATCTTGAAATTTATTTATAACTGTTTATTTCAGCTTGCTTTTACTATTTATTTATAAAAAAAAAGAGAAAAACCATATTATTTTTCGATTCGTTTGTCTTTGTTTATTAATATTAGCATTTAAATAGTATAAGCTATACGATTATCGTTCTTGTGTGCATTATCATTTGTTTATTCGTATTCCCATATTATTATCATCATCGTCATTATTGTTTATGTTATTGTTCCATCATCGTTGTTATTCATGCATGCTACTATTTTAGATTAAAGGTTCCAATGTTATATGTGTATTATGTTATTGTTATGCCAAATTCGTGTTACATTACTATTATTTGACGAGCATAATCACTATTCATGTTTTAAATAATGTTTCTCAAAAATCGAAACTACCCAAATGTGTATCATTTTTAAACATATTTATCAATTCTATCCAAAAGCGAAAGATTTCAATATAAGGCAATATTCTATGTTCGGAAACTCGAGAGATTGTGCCCTATGTGTTGGGTTTCAGTTCTCTCGCTTGGCCAAACAATCGAATATCCTTTTGATATTTTAATGCGCGAGTCTCGGGAATTAAGAGACGATCTTGGATTTGAAGATTAAAATCATCGTGTCCTATGTACTGGATGTGATATTTTATTCCTTCGGAACAAGAAAATCTTGATATTAAATTCGAGGAAAACTAAGATATTTCAAAAGAGATTGATTTTTAAATTCTTTTCAAAATTTTTAACTTTCGACATTGGGACGTTAATTAATCAATGCGGTACAATTTTGGGCATGACGAGGGTGCTAACCCTTCCTCGCACGTAACCGACTCCCGAACCTATTTTCTCAAATTTTCGTAGACCAAAAACATTATTTTAGTAAATCAAAATATTTTATTAAAACAAAGGTGATCCGATCACACCTAATAAAAGATCGGTGGCGACTCCCGTTTTTTTATTTTCAAAACCAAGTCGATTTCCGTTTTGTCAAAAAATGGTTACGATAGCTTGGCGACTCCACTGGGGACAAAATAAGAGAGTCAGGCCGTTAAATTGATTATTCTTTGTCCTTTTGTCGAAATTTGGAAATTTATTTTGAAAAAATCACGTTTCTTTCCATGCACTTGCTGATATTATGGTTCCAATAATGTTGAGTCTTATAAAATACTTTGGCATTGCATTGCATGACCATTGCGGTCACACCCTTAAGTGGGAGTGAGAAGCTACTCTTTCGTGAGGTTTTTACCTCCGTGCAAGATAGTGGATCGCTTCCGGGATACATCCGTACCTATGTCTTCGTGAGATTTTTATCTCCGTGCAGCCATAGGGAAATGTATTCCCCTGAACTGAACTTGGTCCATATGAGCCTATAATGGGTGAGGATCGAGGAATCTGCTGGTTCAGGTACCTTTCTTTAGAGCCAAACCACATGTAGAGAGACTTAGGAGCCTACCCTAGATAGAGCTACGCCAAACCCCTAGTGGCCACCCAGATAGGTGTTCTATTTCATCGATTATTTCTCCTGTACTGACGTGTTTTCTTCCGTTTCGATTGCATTACATTGCATCATCATAGAAAGGAGGTGCTGATTAATATTCGATTGCTAAATAGAGGAGTTTGTCATAAGAAACTAAATTTCTTGATAAAGCGGATTATAATACGGTGGCCCAAATATAGCCCAAGTAAACAACGAGAGAAGGCTGATAGTCCACAGAAGAGTACAAGACCTTGCCCAATGATTCAAGCCAACAATGATTATTCACGAGTCGTCACGAAGTTTATGAACAATCACAGAGGATAAACAAGTGGAGAGGTACAGTCCGAACCAAGCTACAGGGAGCTAGAAGAGGCATCTACGAAGAAAGTTCACAAGGCATGGCCATGATATCCGGTCACGAAGGAAAAGATTGGTGTTTTGCCTGGACTATGAGGACAAAACCGTATATGCAATCCGTTTTATGTCAAGAGCTTTATTTTCTAGAAAAGTTCTTCTTTTTGCGTCTTTCTTTCTTTTTGCATTCATCCCATGCATTGACATTTTGCATCCTCCTAGAAAGGAGGTGTTGATTCGCGTTTGATTGCTAAATAGAAGAATTCGTCATAAGAAAATGTGTTACTTGATAAAAAGGATTATGATACGGTCGTCCGAACATAGTCTAGGTGAGCAACAAGACAAGACATTACCTGAAGATTCAAGTTGAGAAGGATTGCTCGGAAGCCATCAGAAGATTATGAGCACCACGGAGGATAAGTGGATGATGAGGTACGGCCTAATTCAAGCAACAAAGAGGCGTCTATTAAGAAAGTTCATGGGATATGACCATAACATCCGAATATGAAGAAGAGGATTTGTCTGAAGATTCAAGCAGACAAGAATCGTTCGGAAGCCATCAGAAGATTATGAGCACCACGGAGGATAAGCAGGTGATGAGGTGCGGCCTAGATCAAGCAACAAAGAGGCGTCTGTTTACGGGACATGACCATAACATCCGGATACGAAGAAGAGGATTTGTCTGAAGATTCAAACCAACAAAGATTGGCCGGGAGTCATCAGAGGATTATGAGCATCAAAGAAGATAGGTGAGTGATGAAGAACAACCTAGATCAAGCAACAAGGAGCTAGAAGAGGCGGGACACGACCATAATATCCGGATACGAAGAAGAAGATTGGTGTTTTCATCAAGATCATGAGGAGGAGGCCGTATATGTGGGCCATTTTATGTAAAGGAACGTATTTTCTAGACAAGTTCTTCTAATAGGAATTGAATTCATAATCAATGCCTCCATTTCTTCTTGCATTCATTCCATGCATTTTGCATTGCATTCCATGCATTTGCATTACATCATATCAGATGCATTAAAATTTGTGGCAAGACTCTAATTAGGTGAAATTATCTCAGTTAACCCAGAAGACATGGACCGAAGGTTAGAGAGATTAGAGCAAAGGCAAATGTTGATGCAAGAACAGTTGGCCAAAATTCAACAGGATATGCAAGATCAAACGAATATGATGCACCGGTTAACCCAATTACTAGTCGAAAGACTTGGAAAAAGGGGCGGTCCCGTGGTCAACAATACAGATGATGATGAAGAAATTGTTTATTCCCCGATGAATATCCCGACTCAACCAGATACACAGTCGCATGGGGGACTCGTCATTATCAAGCCCCAATGTCAGATTAATACCCCAGTACTGTTGAATCTCCCGATAAGCTCATGTTTTAACCCTAATGATAATCAAGCCAAACTGATTGTTCAAGCGGAGACAAAGGAAAGGAGAGAGCAGACATTAAGGGCCCCGAAGAAGAAGGAAAAGGAAATGGGTGGTACAAGTAAGTGCGACGAAGGCCGTCCGGAGCTGATTTCAGTAAGCCAATTAAGGATGGTGACTACCAACCCTCGAGGCCCTCTTAAGCAGGATTCCAACCCAAAGCCTAACACTAGAAGGCTCCACTTCACACCCATCTCGATGACCTACAAGGAGCTCTATCAAAATTTATTTGATGCACATGTGGTGTCTCCTTACTATTTGAAGCCATTACGGCCCCCATATCCTAAATGGTATGATCCGAACGTTCGATGCGACTACCATGCGGGAATACCGGGTCACTCAATCGATAACTGCACTGCATTTAAGAAGTTGGTTGAAAAGCTCATTAAGATAGGAATCGTGGAGTTTGATGATTTTTCAGGACCTAATCATTCTGATGAAGCCGTAACAGAAACCGGGACGAGTCAGAGGAATGCATTTCCTTGAAGAAAGTCTTCGGAATCGGGAAACAAGAACACTAACGATGTATCTGTGAAGTGAACCGAAGAATCAAAGTTTCCAAGACCCTGCATGTTTGGGAGTGTTTTGAACAATGGGACTATGGAAGAGATCCCCGTATTTTTAGAGCTAACTTGGAGTAATGTCCAAAACGCGCTTGTTGCTCTAAAGCCTAGGAGCAATAAGAATCTTTTTGTGAAATAGGCTTGTGTCCGGAATTGTTATTTCAATAAAATGCATCTTTCTAAGTAAATATTTTCATGCTTTACACTCCTTTTTTCATTTTCCATTCATGTCCATATCATACATATAATCATCCTTAGAATCAGTTGTTCCTTGGATTTTCTACCTCACGCCCACAAATGGGTCCCCAGATATCAATGACATGAGCGATGCCGTTACTGACTCAGAGTCTACTTCCGAGTAAGATATGCGTCTAGAGGGATCTCAAGGCTTTGGAGACAATAGAGATTGTAACCTACATCCTGATTTGTTAAGGATGGTAGAGCAAGATTGAAAACAGATACTACCTTATAAAGCGTCGTTGTGAGCCTGGGAGAAGAGAGAAAGGTGAATATTGAAGCCTAGCTCACCATCAACTTATTCAAGGATGTTTCACGTGACACACCTGGGCTATTGAAATGTGGGTATGCTGTTAAGACCAAGAAAGTCCTAGAAGAGGTTCATCAGGGTATTTAAAGATCACATAGCCAAGCTAATTATGAGATTCAAATTCTGCTGGTCCATCATAGAAAGGGATTGCATTAGTTATGTCGTAAATGCCAAATTTATGAAAACAAGATTCATACGTCTCATCCATTTCTTCATAGACCTTATCTATGTGGGGCATAGAGTTTATTGGGACGACCTCGTCGGAAGCTTTTAGCGAACATTAATTCGCTAAGAGGGTGGAAGTAGCTTCTTAGGCCAATATTACAAAATCAGTGGTCGTTAAAAAAAAAGAGAAAAAGAAAAGAAAAGAATGCCGACAACTAAAAGGTCAAAAAATCACATTTAATCGCACAATGTCAAAAGTTTGCAGTCTGTTCAAAAATCAAGTGCCACGACATGGTGCCAAAAAAAAAAAGGGGCAACCAAACAAGGATTGATTAGAAGGTGACCTAGACTTGTAAAGGTTGGCATATAGAAGTTACGTTTACCCTTTATGCTCATTAAGTGTCGGCCGAGACCTCGACTAAGGCAACGCCTTCCTCATTAGGTTTTGCTTAGTGAAGTCAAAATCCTCTTTCCGGGGCGCGGGCCGAGCCGAAATAGAATGAAGCGGAAAAGATCTAATCCCAATGCGATCAAGTGAATTTGAAGAGAAAATGTTGAGGGTTGTCCGTCACGATCAGATGATTCGAGTTTACAACAAAAAGGATTGCCTTAGAAAATTTCATGATAGAGCTTTAAAAGAAAATTCCCCTATACAAAAGGGACTTCAGAAGGAAGTGAATACCAAACTAGGAAGGACTTTATGCAGCAAAGAGGACCTGTCCAATTTAGTGAATTCAGATTCGGCCTAAAAGAGGTTGATTCAAAAAAAAAAGAGAAAAAGAGAAAAAGAGAAAGAAAAAGGAGACCAAAGGCGAAAACCCGCGAAGGGCGCTTTGAGACCAAATGTGGGTTTGAGTTGAAAACCCGAAAAGGGCAGCTCAAATTTTGATCGAAAGAGTAGCATACATTAGCCTTGCTACACTTGAATTAACAATGAAGAAGTATGCTATGTCTTGGGGCATCGCCAAAGTACTCCGGATCCCCTAAACACATATTGAGCTTAAAATGATCCTCAAGAAGTTGGAACGAAGAAGCTCAGGCTGCGATATCTGGGGCACCTAGTTTCCATTTTGAGTCTGCTATCTTTGCTTTTTCAAAAAAAAAAAAACTCTAAATAAACTTTCTTTTTCATTGCATCTCCTAGCTTTAATTAACTTGTTTGTTTCGAGCTGCGCTCTCAATAAATTTCTGTTTCAAGCATATTGCATTCAAATAACAATTATTGGACTAATAGTACTTTCATGAGGGAAGTTTCGCATATTACTCTGAAAACCTCTAAACAATACAGGAGTCTGAAACAGGATTATTGTTTAAGATTCACCAAGCTTAAGGGGTGGAAACATCTTAGTCCAAATTGAGGTTATCTCTTCGGATTTTTGTCAAAAATGGTGATTGAACAAAATGACAAGATATCACATCAGCGATACAAGCCTGACGAAAATGGGCATTGTTAACCCAAGTACAAAGCTCGAATCATTCTAAAAAAAATGATATTCTGTATTCATGCGAACATCGTACATAAACATCTGGCGGGGTCATTTAAAAAGTGATCAATAGATGAAAGCTGATACAGATCCTATACCCTTGAATGGCAATGGGATGGATTGAAGAAGAAATAAATCTCACATTCTGAAATCACGGCGGGATCCAGATCCTATACCCCCAAGTCACAATGAGATGAACCTTAAAGTTACAGTGGGGCAAATCTGTTGAGCAAAATATGTGTTTCTCGGGTTCTCAGTCAAAGAATACCAGCCGAGCAAAAGGGTAGCACATTACCCTAATGAGCTATGAACGATGACACCTTAAGCAGGGATCATTCTCACGAAATTTCACATTCATGTAAAACACATTTAGTTAGAAGCATTTAAATGTCGTCCATAACACATGTAGTTAAGAGGCTTCGAGTCATTCCGATCATAACATCCTCATCATTTGCATAAGCATAAGCACATTCTACATGACTAGTTACTCAAAGAACGGTGTAGCAGGTTCAGATTTTGGCTCTCAAGAGATAATAGTAGAGGATTGAAGTCTTCCTAGAGGATATTGGAGCAGGCAAAAGATTGAAGTCTGCTTGAAGATAGTAAGGAAGCAAATTGAAAGATTGAAGACAGCAAACCTGACATTCCTGAGCTTTGCAGGAAGCAGATTGAAGACAACAAATCTGGCATTCTTGGGCTTTGCAGGAAGCAGATTGAAAACAGCAAATCTAGTATCCCTGAGCTTTGCAGGAGGCAGATTGAAGACAGAAGATCTGGCATTCCTGAGCTTTGCAGGAAGCAGATTGAAGACAGAAAATCTGGCATTCCTGAGCTTTGCAAGAGGCAGATTAAAGACAGCAAACCTGGCATTCCTGAGCTTTGCAGGAGGCAGATTGAAGACAGAAGATCTGGCATTCCTGAGCTTTGTAGGAGGCAGATTGAAAATAGAAAATCTGGCATTCCTGAGTTTTGCAGAAAGCAGATTGAAGACAGTAAATCTGGCATTCTTGAGCTTTGCAGGAAGCAGATTGAAGACACAGGATTTGGCATTCCTGAGCTTTGCAAGAAGCAGATTGAAGACAGAAGATCTGGCATTCCTGAGCTTTGCAGGAAGCAGATTAAAAACAGAAGATCTGGCATTCCTGTGCTTTGCAGGAAGTAGATTGAAGACAGCAAATTTGGCATTCCTGAGCTTTGCAGGAAGCAGATTGAAGACAGCAAATCTGGCACTCCTGAGCTTTGCAAGAAGCATATAGAAGACAGCAAATCTGGCATTTCTAGGCTTTGCTAGAACCAGATTAAAGACAGAAGATCTGGCATTCCTGAGCTTTGCAGGAAGCAGATTAAAAACAGAAGATCTGGCATTCCTGAGCTTTGCAGGAAGCAGATTGAAGACGACAAATTTGGCATTCCTGAGCTTTGCAGGAAGCAGATTAAAGACAGAAGATCTGGCATTCCTGAGCTTTGCAGGAAGCAAATTGAAGACAGCAAATCCGGCATTCATGAGCTTTGCAGGAAGCAGATTAAAAACAGAAGATCTGGCATTCCTGAGCTTTGCAAGAAGCAGATGGAAGACAGCAAATCTGGCATTTCTAGGCTTTACTAGAACCAGATGGAAGACAGAAGACCAAAGGTTCCTGAGTTTACAGGAAAGCAGATTGAAGTCAGTAGTTGTTTTTCAAGGTTGCGGTGAAGAGAATTAAAGAAACCATAGATCCAAAACGAGGCTACTAGAGGAAAAAGAGCACTAAAAGGTCAAGACTCAGTGGGTCCCGACAAATTTGGGCCTTCTTTATGTCTTTGCTCTATTATCGTTTCACGACAATGAGCAAAGAGGGGCAGCTGTAAGACCCAAATTTTGCCCGGCCCAATTACAAAACCCAGGGCCCATTAAAAAGCCAATAAAGAATTTAAAGTCCAATAATAACAATCCGTTTATAAACAAAATTAGCCCAATAAGCCCAACAAGCCCATTTAGCCTAAGACCATTCAGCACCCACAAGAAACCCTAGCCCCGATGTTGGCGCCGCACGCCTTTGCTGTCAGACTCCACCAGCCCACCACGCCTCGGTCAACACCAGCATGCGCCCCTGACATCTCCGCTACGCACGCCTGCGCCATCGCCCACACGCCTTTGCTCGTGACCTGCAAACAACCAAATCGAAGAAGAAAAAGACAGAATGCAACAGAGAAAACAAAAATAGATAGAAAATCAAAGCTATAATCGGGTTATATAAACCGAAGCAAACGATTGTAACAGTCTCTCTTCGGCTTTTACGAACACGCATAAATCAAAAAGAAAGCATTAGAAGGTTGATTCCGACTTTACTCCTTTAGTTTCCCCTTTTCTGCATTTTGTCTCTTGATTCTTTCGTTTACCCTATTATCTCAAAACAAACTTTTACAAAATCACAATAACAAAACGAAAAGGAAGAAAAACTCACCTGAATCGGCGCTCTGCGGTGTCGAGATCCTTTCCTCCTTCCGTGTTGAAATCGGGCTGAAGGAGTGGGTCTTCGAGAAGGGTTTCGAATGGGGTGAAAACCCATTCTCCCCGCGTCGCCGACTCGTCGATTATGGTGGTAGTTCGACCACCGCTGGTTAGAGAAATCCAATCGGCAGAAAGGAATTGAGAGGGACTAAAAAGGGTGGTGGCTGCTGGGTTTAAATGAAATAAGGGTTAAAACGTTTTGAAAAAAAAAATTTAGGGTTTCTAAAAAATAAACAAAACGGCGCCGTTTATCCAACAGGGTACTGCGCATTTTCTTCAAAAGGAATATTTCTCGGCCAGTCCCCAGTCTTTGTGACGCTATTGGATCAAGTCCTATTTTACTTTTTTTCTTTTTTGCAATCGCGCCCTATTATTTCTGTCGCGTTTCAATCTAGTCCATGGCCAGGACAGATGAAGCGCTGCACACGAGGGTTGGGAAATTTACCCATCTAGTCCCTTCCGTCGTTTGCGCTTTTCATCTCGATCCTTAATGGGCTTTCCTTATTCCAAATTTATACTTTGAACGTCAGTCTGTTTTTTAATTTAGTCCTTGACTTGTTTAAATGAGTTTATTTATTTATTTTCTTTTAAAAGATCATATTATTATTATTATTATTATTATTATTATTATTATTATTATTATTATTATTGTTATTATTATTATTATCATTGTTATTTTTATGTACTACCCTTATTAAACTTTCTATATATATTAACCATCTTGGATTCTTTTATCGACATATCATTTATTGTACGCCTGTTATTTTGTTTGTTTACAGATTGTTTATCTTAAGTTGTTCCGCATGTTATTCATTTTAAATTAATACGCATAATATTCACCCTAAACTATCTTAACTTATATTGTTTTTAAATTAGTTTATGCTTTATCTGTTTTGCATTATCTTATTTATATGTTTTAAAATTCTCTTATACGTATTGTTTGAGTAGCTTTGGTTTTTAAGATTTTTCATGTATTCTGTTCATTCACAAACCCATATACATGTGTCATTTATTTTTGGACGTACATTGTCGATTTTGATTTTTCTTTATATGTTAGTAATTTTAAATTCATTTATTATCATCTTGAAATTTGTTTATAACTGTTTATTTCAGCTTGCTTTTACTATTTATTTATAAAAAAAAAAGAGAAAAACCATATTATTTTTCGATTCGTTTGTCTTTGTTTATTAATATTAGCATTTAAATAGTATAAGCTATACGATTATCGTTCTTGTGTGCATTATCATTTGTTTATTCGTATTCCCATATTATTATCATCATCATCATTATTGTTTATGTTATTGTTCCATCATCGTTGTTATTCATGCATGCTACTATTTTAGATTAAAGGTTCCAATGTTATATGTGTATTATGTTATTGTTATGCCAAATTCGTGTTACATTACTATTATTTGACGAGCATAATCACTATTCATGCTTTAAATAATGTTTCTCAAAAATTGAAACTACCCAAACGTGTATCATTTTTAATCATATTTATCAATTCTATCCAAAAGCGAAAGATTTCAAAATAAGGCAATATTCTATGTTCGGAAACTCGAGAGATTGTGCCCTATGTGTTGGGTTTCAATTCTCTCGCTTGGCCAAACAATCGAATATCCTTTTGATATTTTAATGCTCGAGTCTCGGGAATTAAGAGACGATCTTGGATTTGAAGATTAAAATTATCGTGTCCTATGTACTGGATGTGATATTTTATTCCTTCGGAACAAGAAAATCTTGATATTAAATTTGAGGAAAACTAAGATATTTCAAAAGAGATTGATTTTTAAATTCTTTTCAAAATTTTTAACTTTCGACATTAGGACGTTAATTAATCAATGCGGTACCAATTTTGGGCGTGACGAGGGTGCTAACCCTTCCTCGCACGTAACCGACTCCCGAACCTATTTTCTCAAATTTTCGTAGACCAAAAACATTATTTTAGTAAATCAAAATATTTTATTAAAACAAAGGTGATCCGATCACACCTAATAAAAGATCGGTGGCGACTCCCGTTTTTTTATTTTCAAAACCAAGTCGATTTCCGTTTTGTCAAAAAATGGTTATGACAGCCGTCTTCGTGACATTGGCATATGAAGCTGCTTCTACCCATTTGGTGCAGTAGTCAATGACCACGAAAATGAATCGATGTTTATTAGAAGCCTTTGGCGAAATCGATCCAATAACGTTCATGCCCCACATTGAGAAAGGCCATTGAGAAGTCATAACATGAAGAGGTGAAGGAGGCACATGGATTTTGTCTCCATAAATCTAAACACTTGTGACATTTCTTGGCATAACAGATGCAATCCCCTTCCATCGTGGACCAGTAATACCTGAATCTCATGATTTGCATGGCCATTGTAAATCCATTGGCATGTGTCCCGTAGACACCTTCATGAACTTCTTCCAAGATTTTCTTAGCCTCAACAGCATCGACGCATCTTAACAACACCTGATCCTTCCTCTTTTTATACAGGATCTCTCCGTCTAAGACATAGTCATTGGCCAGTCTTCTCAATGTTCTCCTATCATTTTCTGTTGCTTGATCAGAGTATTCCCGGCTCTTCACATATCGCAAAATATCATGATACCAAGGATCATTATCTCTCTCCTCCTCTTCGTCGATGTTGTAGCAGTAAGTCGGAGCCTCACAAATACTCATCTGAATAGGCTTCATACATTCCTGTTCATTTACTCTGATCATAGACGCAAATGTGGCAAAGGTGTCAGCCATCTGGTTTTAATCACGCGGGAGATAAAAGAATGTAATATCATCAAACTCCTCAATTAACTCCAAAACTAACTTTTGTTAACTGATCAATTTGAGATCTCTCGTTTCCCATTCTCCTTTGAGCTGATAGATCACTAACACGGAATCTCCACATACCTCTAGCACATTGACTTTGCGGTCTATGGCTGCTCGAATTCCCATGATACATGCTTCGTATTCTGCCATATTATTCGTGTAGTCAAATCTAACTTGCAAGTGAATAGATAATGATCTCCATTTGGGGATATCAAGACTACCCCAACTCTATTACCAACAGCATTTAACGTTCCGTCGAAGTCCAATTTCCAAGGATAATCTTCTAGGGTACCATCCTCAGTAGCCACTACGAATATCAAATCCTCATTAGAAAAATCGAAATTAAGAGGCTCGTAATCGTCTAACGCTCTGCTGGCTAGAAAATCTGCTATTGCACTCCCCTTCACAGCCTTCTGGTTCACATAGACTAAGTCAAATTCAAAGAGTAAAATTTGCTATCGAGCCATTCTTCCATTCAATGCAGTTGACTCCATCATGTACTTAAGAGGGTCTAGTTTCGAGATTAACCAAGTCATGCTGTACAACATGTACTGCCTCAACCTCCGAGTTGTCCAAACCAAAACACAACATAACTTTTCAATCACACTCAGTAACTTTCTTGTTGAGGTAGTATATCGCTTTTTTTTTCTTCCCTGTCTCATCGTGCTGGTCGAGCACACATCCCATTGAATTATCGAATACCGTCAAATACAGAATCAATGGTCTATTAAGACTGGGTGGCATTAGCATTGGAGTATTAGAAAAGTATTATTTAATTCTGTCAAAAGCCTTCTGGCATTCGTCGTCCCAAATGCCTGGGTTGTGTTTCTTAAGGAGACGAAATATGGTGTCACATTTCTCAGTCAATTGCGAAATGAATCGGGTAATATAATTTAGTCTTCCCAGAAAACCTCAGACTTCCTTTTGAGTGTGCGGTAGAGGCAATTCTTGTATGGCCTTGACTTTATCTGGGTCGACCTCAATTCCTCTTTCACTAACTACGAAACCAAGCAGTTTTCTTGACCTAGACCCTAAAGTACACTTGGTTGGATTGAGCTTCAGCTGAAATTTCCTCAACCTCAAGAATAGCTTCCTCAAAACCTGTACATGCTCATTTTCTGTTCGGGATTTCACGATCATGTTGTCAACGTAGACCTCGATCTCCTTGTGGATCATGTCGTGAAATAAGGTTACCATGGCTCTTTGGTACGTTGCTCCTGCATTCTTTAACCCGAATGGCATCACCTTGTAGCAAAAAGTTCCCCACAAGGTTATAAATGTGGTCTTTTCCATGTCTTCAAGATGCATCTTTATCTGATTATATCCAGAGAAACCATCCATGAAGGAGAATAATGAATACCCTGCTATGTTATCTACCATAGTGTCGATGTGAGGCAGCGGGAAGATGTCTTTTGGGCTGGCCTTGTTTAAGTCTCTGTAGTCTACACACATCCGTACTTTTCCATCTTTCTTAGGAATAGGGATGACATTGGCTACCCATTCTGAGTAGTTCACCACTTGTAAGAACCCAGCGTCAAACTGCTTCTTGACCTCTTCTCTTATCTTCACTGCAACATCGGGTCTCATCCTTCGAAGCTTTGTTGAACCGGCTTGCATTATTCTTTTATAGGGATACGATGCACTGCAATATCGGCGCTCAACCTAGGCATGTCTTGATATGACCATGTGAAAACATCTTCAAACTCTAGCTGAAGTCTAACGAGATCCTGCCTTGTTTCCTTGCTTATACAGGTTCCTATTTTCACCTCTTTCCGATCTTCCAGAATCACATTCTCGATTGTCTCTTTGTGGGGTAGAACCAGATTCTCTTCCCGCTCTACCATCCTTAACAAATTCGAGGATAAACTACAATCTCCATCATCTGTAAAATCTTGAGATCCTTCCAAGCACATGTCTCGCTCACAAGGGAGTTCTGGGTCTATAGCAGCGTTACCCATGACATCGATATCTGGGGACCTATTGTAGGTATGAAGGAATATTCAAAGAATGAATCTAAGTGTGGCTTATTTGTATGACATGATTATGAATGGTATGAAAGAATAAATAACAAAAAATATTTGTCCGGCATGAAACACAGAAATGCATTTTTTATTGAAAATAAAGATGTTTGAACATTAGCCTATTTCACAAAAGATTCTTATTGTTTCTAGGCTTAAAACAACAAGTGTGTTTTGAACATTACTCTGTGTTAGCTCTAAAAACTACAGGAATTTCCTTTGCAGTCCAGTTGTTCAGAAGACTTCCAGGCTCATAGGGGCAAATGCCTCCTAAGTTTCTTCGGTCTAAATACAACGTTGATGTTCAAGGTTTTCATTGTATCTTTAGTCATTCTTTCTCTTGTCATCCCCAGTTTAGGAGGGATAATTCCTTCCGATATTAATGCATTGGATGTATGGGGAAAAGTCATTGATCCCCATTTAACCTCAGCGCCCTTCTCTATTGACTCTCCTCCTATGGTGTGCACGTCCTCCTCTTTAGTGTACTTAAAGAACTCTAGCTCTTTATTGTTCATTAGACCCTGTACCAGGGCCCTAAATTCAGTGCACATCTGAATCTCATGGTCCTCCTCCTCGTGGAACTCACATTAGTTCCCCGCTTCTCGGGATTTGCCCCCTACATCTTGCATGACTAAACCTCTTTCCACCATTCTTCTACATATCTCTCTTAACGGGGTTCTTATTTTTGCAACATTCAACTTGACTCTTTTTCCCGTGCTCTCAACTATCACGTTTACCCCATTCTCAGTATGACTGGGTAACGGATTTCCCACACCTGGTGCGTCGTCGAATTTCACAACACCCGCTTTAATAAGCCTTTCGACTAACTTTTTGAATGAGATGCAGTTTTCTATCGAGTGCCCTACTATTCCTGCGTGGTATTCACACTGAGCGTTTGTGTCAGAACCACTTAGGATATGGGCGTTGTAACGGTTTCAAATAGACAGGGGCTGCAACGTGTACATCGAATAGATTTTTGTACAACTCTCTATAAGTCATGGGTATGGGAGTGAACTGAAATTTCTCGGTATTCTACCTCGTGTTGGGCTCCTGCCTTGGTGAGGCTTGCTGGCCCGTGGCTACCATTCTCGGTTGATTGACAGTAACGGGTTTTGAATAACCCGAGCTCACATTACCTACTTCATTTTCCCTTTTCTTCGGAGCCGATCTTCTTATGCTCTCTCCAACTTCTATTTTTCCAGACCTTATCGTGTTCTCTATCATTTCACCAAACATCACTATGTCTACGAAACTCTTAGTTGCGCTCCCCAACATATGATTGATAAAAGGTGCTTTCATTGTATTAATGAAGAGCATGGTCGTTTCTTTCTCTAGCAGTGGCGGTTGGACCTGTGTAGCGACTTCCCTCCACTTTGGGCGTATTTCCTGAAACTTTCGCCCGACTTTTTCTTCATGTTTTGTAACGTGATCCTGTCAGGCGCTATATCAGTCACATGGCCATAATGTTTCATGAAAGCCTGTGCTAAATCCTTTCACGATATGACTTGAGTACAACCCAACTGATTGTACCATTTAGCCGCGGCTCCAGTCAAACTATCCTGGAAGCAGTGGATCAATAACTGGTCGTTACTGACATATCTCGTCATTCTCCGACAGAACATTGTAATATGGGCTTTCGGGCAGCTGGTCTCGTTTTATTTTTCGAATTCTGACATCTTAAACTTTGGTGGGAAAACAAGATCCAGGACCAGACTCAACTTCTTAGCATCCACTTTGCATTGGTAATCAGCGCTTTCCAATGCTTTGAACTTCTCTTCCAACTATTTGCATCGATCTTCAAACTGTTTTGGGAGATCTACCCCTGCCTTTTCCACTTCTATCGCATCATCGAAGTCAGGGACCATTGGTTTTGCCAATTTGTCTCCGGGGTTAGAGCTCAAGCCTGTCAGAAAGTTTACCGGTGCTGAGGTACCGGATTGATACTGTGGTTTGATATTGACGGACACTCTTGGTGGTTGTACTTGGGAATTTATCGGGACAAGGCCTGGAGGATAAGCAGAATCTTCATTATCATCTCCGGTATCGACCATAGGGCTCTTTCCTTTACCAGGCCCTCCAGTCAACAACTGTGTTAATTGGCTCATCATACTTCTCTGGGATTCCAGCATTTGATCCCTCATGTCCTGTTGGATCTTAGCCAACTGCTCTTGCATCTGAACTTGCAGCCGATCTTGCATTTCCTTCTGCATTTGTTCCAATTTTTCCAACCTTTGATCCATAACTTTAGTTTTTCTTCGTGTGTAGTAGTGATGTTCCAGGGTAACTGTAATACGACTTCTGGTTAATAGGGTTCTTTTATAACATTTGATGCATATGATGCGATGTAATGCAAATGCATAAAATGCAATACAAATGAATGAAGGCAAAAAGAAAGAAAGGCGTTGATTTTGAATTCAATTCCATTAGAAAAACTTTTCTAGAAAATAAATTTCTTTACATAAAACGGATTACATATACGACTTCGTCCTAATAGTCCAGGTGAAGACACCAATTCTTTTCTTTGTATCAGGATGTTATGGTCGTGTCCCATGAACTTTCTCAATAGATGCCTCTTCTAGCTCCTTGTTGCTTGATACAGGCCGTGACTCTTCATTCACTTATCTTCTGCGATGCTCATAAGCTTCTTGAGACGTGATGACTCTCGAATAATCCTTGTTGGCTTGAATCCCCAGTCAATAAGGCAAAGTCATGTACTATCAATCTTTTCCTGTTGTGTACACTTGGACTATATTTGGAAGAACGTACTATAACCCACTTTATCAAGGAATCCATTTTCATATGACAAACTCTTCTATTTAGCAATCGAATATGAATCAACACCTCCTTTCTATGATGATGAAATACAATGCAGTTATAAACAAAATAGAGCATGTTAGTATCATATACAAATGGTAAGAATCAGGCACCTATCCAGGTAACTGCTAAGGTTCAACATAGTTTTACCTAAAGTGGGCTCCTAGGGTTCACTATATGTGGTTTAGTTCTAAAAGAAGGGTACCTGAACCAGCAGATTCTTCAATCCTCACCCATTATAGGCTCATACGATCGAGTTCAGTTCAGGGGAATACATTTCTCTATGGCCATGCGGAGGTGAAGACCTCACGAAGACATAGGTACGGATGTATCCCGGAAGCAGTCCACTAGCCCATACGGAGGTGAAAACGTCACGAAGGCATAGTTTCTCGCTCCCACTTAAAGGGTGTAACCACAACGGTCATGCAATATGATGCAGGAATATCCTACGAGACTCAAACCACAACCAACATATGACGCACAAACAAATGCAACAAAAGAATCATGATTTTTCAAACCAAAATTTCAACTTTCGACAAAAGGACAAAAAATAATCAATTTTATGGCCTGACTCTCTTATTGGTCCCCAGCGGAGTCGCCAAGCTGTCGAAACCATTTTTTTGTTTGGAAAACGGGCGGACTTTAAAAACATGGAGTCGCCACCAATCTTTTTTTTGAAGTGTGATTGGGTCACCTTATAAAACATTTTGGTCTATGAAATTAAGAAAATAGGTCCGGGAGTCAGTTACGCACGAGGAAGGATTAGCACCCTCGCAACGCCCAAAATTGGTACCTTATTGATTGATTAATGTCCTAATATCGAAAATTGGAAGAGATTTTAAAATGCGAATCCTTTAGAAAATGTTTGGATAATTCGAATTAGATATCGAAATTCTCTTGTTCTGAAAGAATGAAATATCACATCCAGCACGTTAGGATACGATGTTTCAAACCCCTGACACCAAGATCATTTCATGATTTCCAAAATTCATGCATCGTAATTTAAAAAGGTATTCCATTATTTGGCCAAACAAAAAAAATCGAAACCCAGCACGTTAGGGCACGAATCCTCGAATTTCCAAACATGAAATATTGTCTTATTTTTTAAGTTAAGAAAACATGGTCAAAATCTTAAAAGGATATTTTAGTCATTTGGACGAATGGAAAACTGAAACTCAATACGTTAGGGCACGATTTCCTGAACTTCCAAGCACAAAATATTACTTTTGTAAAACCCCTTTTTTATGAGTTTGGGTAAAAACGTAAATAAAAGTAAAAATAAAAATACGTTAAAATAAAATTCAAAATCATCAATCTACATAAAATAATAGGAACAAGAATAAATAAATAAATAAAATGACATAATAACAAGAAAGCTAATGGTGAATCAATGCAAATAGATACTATATGATAATTTAGAAGGTAATAAAATAATAGTAAAAAAATATAATAGTAGTAATAATAAAACACCAATAAATAAATAATAATAGTGAAAAAAATAGAAATAACAAAAATAGCAATAATGATGCTGATAATAAAAATAATAATGAATGATAATATAATTATAATAATATATATTATATATAAAGAATAGTGACAAATAAAAAAAAAGATAATAATTCTAATGAATATAATAATATTATAAAATTAAAAAGATATGGTAGTAGTAATATTAAAATAAAAATTATAATAAAAATATTAAATAATAACAATAATAGTAATAATAAAAGTATTAAATAATAGATATAATTGTAGTAATAATGATATATATAAAAAATAATAATGGTAATAATAATAATAATAATAATAATAATAATAATAATAATAATAATAATACAAAGGGATATAATAATAATAGGAAAGTTAATTAAGATAAAAACTATAGTAGTAATAATATTAAAATAATAGTAATAATAAAAAATAGTAATAGTAAAATGAAAGTATATTAATAATAATAATAGTGATAATATATGTTAATAATAGCGAAAATAAAAATAATACTAGAAATAATGAAAATTAAAAAAAATAAAATTAATAATGAAATAACAAAAGACAAAAGAAATTAAAAAAAAGGGATGAAATTGAACTAAAAATATAAGTTTGGGGCAAATTTCAAAGAAAATAAAGGAGAAAGGGACCTATTTGAATGCGCGAATGACATGAAGGGACTAAAGGGGAAAATTTCCCCTCCCTTCAAAATGCTGTGCTTCAAAAGGGACCCAATTGAAATCGAAAATAACATTAGGGCCAAATTGCAAATAAAAAAACTTGATTATAAATCCATAAAAAAGCGGAAGGGCTAAAAGCGCAATTAACCCTTCCATAGAAAACATGCGGATCCTGAAGCGGGTCTGGTCGGATCAAGTCGGATAAGGGCAAAACGACGTCGTTTTGGGGCTTTAGGAATCTGGCCAAAACGACGCCGTTTTGAATGGCTATATAACCCAAAAAAAATTTTCATTTTTTCTCTTCTTCCTTCAAAAAACCCCATCAAAACTCTCTCAACTCTCTCTCTCTCTCCCCCTCTCCAGGCGATTGGACGCCGGTCAACGTTCGATTGCCGGACCGCCGTGATACCGCAGCCGCCGTCGGCTACCGTGGAATTCAAAACAGTAAGTTTTTTTTATATATTTTAATATATATATATATACATATAGTTTAAAAAAATAAAAAAAAATAGCTCAATTGTCAAATGATGAGTGATCTAAAGAGTAAATAAGCCCAAAGGAGATATTTGGGGCGGCATAAGCTGAGAAAAATTAGGAGAATTACTGAAATAAGGGTAAAATGGGAAAATAACAAAATTTACTAAATAAAAGTAGGACTAATTTGGGATATCTAGAAATCTCTTCATTTTTCTTCATTCTCATTAGTAAAAAACGCCATAGGAGGGTTTTCTAAGCTAATATTTCATAATTTTTGCACCAAGTAAGTTAATCCTTGCCTATTTCTTGTAATTTTTGTGTTTTTAAGACTTTTACAACTAGGTCCTACTATTAAATTCATTAGTCTTTGATTTCATGGATGAAATTGAAAGTCACCATGGTTGAGTGCTGTAAGTTTATGATGAAATAGAATGAAATTGAAGCTTTAATTTGTTTATGAGACGATTTTATTAGATAATTTCAATAGAAATTGATTTTTAAGACCTAATTGTGAAAATATTTGGAATTAAAGTAATTTAAAGTAATTTAAAGTAATAGAATAAAGTGTTAATTGAGAAAAATCAGCTCAATTCAGAGGCTAATTGAGTAGGGACGAAATTATTATTTATTTAAAGCTTAGGGGAAAATGGTAATAAACAGCTTGCACTAAAATAGTTTTGGATAGCAGCAGTAGACTAACTTTAAAAAATCACCATAAATTGTAGAAATCGAATTAGAGGATGAAAAAAAAATTAAATTAAATATTATTTAGTCTAGTTTCTTATAGAAGAAACGATGTAAGCAATGGATTTGTAAATAATGAGATATAATGAATTTTGTGAGGCAAGGTTAGAATGAATTAGGGTTCCCCTGTTCTAACTTTGAAAAATCATAAAAAATTGAATAAAAATAATTAGGAGCATAAATTTATATTTTTAGAATCCTGAATGAGTCTATTTTCAGGAAAAACAAACAGAAACATAATCTAAATCCTATATGAAGAGATAATTAATTTTTAGTGAAGAAGGGGAAGAACTATCAAACAGCAGAACATGGGTGACTTTAAAGAATAAACTGTACTAATTGGCTAAACCAAAAATTTTGAAAATTTTATGGTAAGAAGATATGTGAGTTTAGTTTTAGGGAAAATTAGCAAATCCTAATTTAGAGTTCTGTAGTTCAAGATAAAAATAATTTAGTGATTATGACTCAAGTAGACAGCTTTGAATGAACTATAAATAAAAATAGAATTATAGTGAATGCTACATGTGAACATGAAATGTATTGAATTGATGAAGAAAACTCAAATACGAAGCTAGATCGAGGAAAGAAAAGAGTCCCAGATTAGTAGATTTTGTATACGAACTAGTATCAAGGTAAGTTCATGTAACTTGAATTATATTTTTAAATGCTTGAAATGTATGTTATTGATGTGAATATGATTTGAATGTTTGTTGTATGAAAGTCGATGAAACATTGATAAATTTGAAAAAAAAAGGGGAAGAAATCCCAGTTGAATGAAAGGAAAATTTGATGGATCTCTGGAAAGGAATTGTCGGTAAAAAGGATCTAGCCCGGACGGGTGATCCTATCCTGATATAGCCCTCCCGAAGAATATGTGGAAAATGGATTTAGTCCGGACGGGTAATCCGAATTAGGGTCTGAATTTAGTCTGGACTGGTAATTCAGATCCAAGCTCATTAGAGTAATTGTCGTTGCAGGGGATTTAGCCTGGACTGGTAATCCTACTGTAAAGATGAGGTTCGCGGGAGTGTGCTCTCTGAAATAGAAATGTGCGCACATAAATATTAATTGACGGACCCGAATTTGTACACTAAAGTGTACCTCCGAAAATCCATCGAATTCCGAGTAATAAAGGGGCTAGATATCTATAAAGGGGCTATAACCGGAGTTTACGAATTAATTTTAATTCTTTCCTCTCTTTTTTTCTCAATATAGCCCCTTTATATATATCTAGCCTTCCCTGCAAATTTTAAACCGAGATCAATTCATATCAACCAATCCAATTCAACATATTTTCAAAATAGATTCATGCATATTTATAAGATAACCTCAACACATACCAAAACCAAGATTTGTTAGCCATACCAATGGCTGACTTTACATTCATTTCATATTAACATTTATTTTATTAGCTTATACATGCCATTGATTTCCAAAATAAAGTTTCTTTATATACCGAAATCTTGGGGTTGATAGTGTGATGTGTCTCCGACTAAATCCGACCTCCGAGCTCTTAACACTACAAAACAGGGGAAAAGAAAACAGAGTAAGCACTTTGTGCTTAGTAAGCCCATGTAACAAGAATTATACTTACCTAATATTTTCAACACAATGCAATAAACATTCATATATCCATTCAATACACTATTACCCTAACATACACAAACTCAACATTCAAGTTAGTCCAATAATTTCCATGTATCAATAATATATATACCATGATTGATGAGCTCATCAATACCATAATTTCCATTTCCTTATTATTTTTCCATATTTATCCCGTTGAATTACTCGGAATTTCGATGGATTTTCAAAGGTACACTTTAGTGTACAAATACGGGTCCGTCAATTCATATTCATGTGCGCACATTTCCATTTCAGAGAGCACACTCCCGCGAACCTCATCTTTACAGCAGGATTACCAGTCCAGGCTAAATCCCTTGCAATGACATTTACTCTAATGAGCTTGGATTTGAATTACCAGTCCAGGCTAAATTCAGACCCTAATTTGGATTACCCGTCCGAGCTAAATCCATTTTCCACATATTCTTCGGGAGGGCTATATTAGGATAGGATCACCCGTCCGGGCTAGATCCTTTTTACCGTCAATTCCTTTTCAGAGATCCATCGAACTTTCCTTTCATTCAACTGGGATTTCTTCCCCTTTTTTTTTCAAATTTATCAATGTTTCATCAACTTTCATACAACAAACATTCAAATCATATTCACATCAATAACATACATTTCAAGCATTTAAAAATATAATTCAAGTTACACGAACTTACCTCGATACTAGTTCGTATACAAAATCTACTAATCCGGGACTCTTTCCTTTCCTCGATCTAGCTTCGTATTTGAGTTTTCTGGATCTAAATAAATAAATTCAATCATCAATTCAATACATTTCATGTTCACATGTAGCATAAATTCAAAGCTGTCTACTTGAGTCATAATCACTAAATTATTTTTTTCTTGAGTTACAGAACTCCAAATTAGGATCAGCTAATTTTTCCTGAAACTAGACTCACATATCTTCTTACCATAAAATTTTCAGAATTTTTGGTTTAGCCAATAAGTACAGTTTTTTCTTTAAAGTCACCCATGTTCTGCTGTTTGACAGTTCTTACCCTTCTTCACTAAAAATTAATTATCTCTTTATACAAGATTCGGATGATGTTTCTGTTTGTTTTTCTTAAAAATAGACTCATTCAGGATTCTAAAAATATAAATTTAAGCCCCTAATTATTTTTATTCAATTTTTTATAATTTTTCAAAGTCAGAACAGGGGAACCCAAATTCTTTCTGACCTTATATTACAAAATTCATTATATCTCATGATTTAAAAATCCATTGCTTACATCGTTTCTTCTATGAGAAACTGGACTAAATAAGCTTTAATTTCATTTTTTTTCATCTTCTAATTCGATTTCTACAATTTATGGTGATTTTTCAAAATTAGTCTACTGCTGCTGTCCAAAACTGTTTTAGTACAAGCTATTTATTACCATTTTTCCCCTAAGCTTTTAATAAATAATAATTTCGTCCCTACTCAATTAGCCTCTCAATTGAGCTGATTTTTCTCAATTAACAGTTTATTCTATTACTTTAAATTACTTTATAACCTTTAGGAATCATAATTTCAGTAATAGACTTTAATTCCAAACATTTTCACAATTAGGTCCTAAAAATCAATTTCTATTGAAATTATCTAATAAAATCATCTCATAAACAAATTAAAGCTTCAATTTCATTCTATTCATCATAAACTTACAGCACTCAACCATGGTGACTTTCAATTTCATCCATGAAATCAAAGACTAATGAATTTAATATTAGGACCTAGTTGTAAAAGTCTTAAAAACATAAAAATTACAAGAAATAGGCAAGGATTAACTTACTTGGTGCAAAAATTATGAAATATCAGCTTAGAAAACCCTCCTTATGGCATTTTTTGCTGATGAGAATGAAGAAAAATGAAGAGATTTCTAGATATCCCAAATCAGTCCTATTTTTATTTAGTAAATTTTGCTATTTTCCCATTTTGCCTTTATTTCAGTAATTCTCCTGATTTTTCTCAGCTTATGCCACCCAAAATATCTCCTTTGGGCTTATTTACTCTTTAGATCACTCCTCATTTGACAATTGAGCTATTTAATCTTTCTATTAACTTTTACACCCTTTTCAATTTAGTCATTTTCATTTAATTACCTACCCAAACGTTAAAATTTTCTAACGAAATTTTAATACCAAATTACTAACATTTTATAATATTTATAAAAATATTTCCTACTCAATTTTATAAGATCAAGGTCTCGATACCTTGTTTTTACCCAATTCCTTCAATAATTCCTTTTTCTAACTAACCACTAAATCAGTAAAATTTTTCTATCGATATTTTAATACGATTTTCCTATCATATAAATATTCATGCAAAAATATTAAAATAAATTTCTCTTTAAATCGGATTTGTGGTTAAGAAACCATTGTTCCGATAACTTTGAATTTAGGCCATTACACACTCAATGCCTCATCGACTCGTAGTCGAAGTAACTCTTAACTCTTCCTATCCTATGGCATGCCAACTATATCCAACTTTACCCGAATAGTTAACAGAGTTTCCATTATATGTTTCATTGTGTTCAATAATCATCTCAATCCACATCCACTTTCATCATAATTACATTTCATCACAATTACATTTAATCAACATATAACAATAATAAATCATCATATACATTCTCAATTTCACATTTGTATAAATATACACAATTTTCATATATATTCAATATACTCCTTAGATATATCAATCAATCCAGTTCAACTCAATTCATTACATTATCACAAATAACTCACCTCATATTCTTACCATAAACAAACAGTTCAAAGTGCAACAATTTACGTAGAGCTCAAATTTATTAAAACACAAGTTATAAATTTCGAGCTATTCATCAATAACTTTGTCTTTTCCTTTTTTTTTCGAGGAATCCTCTAATTTATGCAATTTTTGTATTTTATTCAATTTAGCCCCTAAATGTGGGTCTAATATAACTTTCAAGTTTAACCTCCAATTTTTATATCAACTTCCTATTTCACATTTCTACCCCAAAATTTAGAAATTTACGCAATTAGGCTCCTATTACACAAAATCATCAATTGACTTTACAATTTAGTTCTTTTTCAACTCTAACCTTAAAATCTATCAAATTATTACCAAAAGCTTCAACTATCTAACAATGGTAACTTCTTAAATATTTAAAAATACCAAAAATTATAATATGGGTCAACTAACCTGAACTACTAGAATTCTAAAAACATAAAAATTACAAGAAAAGAAGTAAATTAAACTAACAAATTTGAGCTTTAAACTTAGAAAAACCTTGTCGTGGGTTGAGGTTTCTTTTCTTCTTTGGTTTCTGCTTTGTTGAAGATGAAATGGATGAAATAATTTTAACTCTTCCACTTTCTCTATTTTATTATTATTTATTATAATTATATCATTTTTTTTAACACTCAACCTATATACTACCGTCCACTATCCATATTACATAGGTTAAATTGCCTTATAAGTCTTTTAATTATGTTCTACATTATGATTTAACTATAATTCAACTTTTGACACTTACACAAATTAGTCCCTGTACTTAAATTAAACACTCATTCAACAAAATTACCTAATCGAAATTCAGTTCGCTTCTAATATAACTCTATAAATTTACGAAAATGGGGTCCTGAAACCACATTTTCCAACACCATTGACTTTTGGGACATTATAGGTCTAACCCATTTTTAAGTTTATAATACTTTATTATGTTATTTTTATATACTATGTAATTTAGAACATATTAAAAAATAAATATATAGTAAATATAATACTATAATGTCAATATTAAAATAATGTTACGATGATTATATAAAAAATTCAATTAAATATTAAAATAAAATAAAATAAAATAAAATAAATATAATTTTAAAAAAATAAAAATAAAATGAATGGACTTAAAATGAACTTGAATTAGTGTTTTGTAAATATGGACGGATTTTATTAAAATTTTAGACCTATATTCTCTGATTGTTTGCATAAAACTTCATTCTATTTTAACCTTCTCTAACTGTACGTCTGTACCACCGGTGGCTTACTTAAGTGCTCCGTTTCTTGTAAAAGTTAAGTGACAGAAGCAACATTTGCTTGTGAGCTAGTATCCCCAGGAAATCTAGGTGCTTTATAACCATAAATCAGCTTAAGGCTCTTAAGCACTATTTGTTTGCCACTTTTTGTAATGTGAATGAAAGTTCATTGAAGTCAAATATCATTATATCAACCGACTATATGCCTTCATCCAGTCCACTCCTACCACTGCATCACTTCCCTCACTGGTACCCTTGGATCATGCACAAAGGTATAACCCTCCATTTAAGGGTGAAGTCAAAAAAAAAATTTAAGCGAATCAAAATTAAATTATATATTTTGGTGAGAGTTAAAATATAATTTTATTATTTTAATAATTTATATTTTTTAATTATTTAAAGAATTAATTAAAAGTTATCATTTTAGAAGGTCTAAATATAATTTTATCATATACGAATTTAAAATTTTATAAATTTTAATGTGTCAATAATAAAACTTCTCATTTTGAGAGGGTCAGGCACTGCCGGGCCCTAATATTGCCCCTGCTTGCGTTGCCCATTCCAACTGCCTACATTTAGCATTGCTACATCCTTGGGCCATCTTGGTGTGATAAATTGAGAACTCCCATTGTCTATAAGCTTTTTTCTAAAACTTAATTATGGTTACTTTGTGAGAGTATATGTCTACTATGCATTACTTGTTTAAGTACTCTATATATATGTTGGATATTGGGCGAGTTACTTTTAAGTGGGAACACAAATGAATTATTTAAATTTTAATATGATTATATATTTGTAAGATATAAGAATATGGATTTCACGTTTATAAACATTATATGTATTTTGTATTCACCATTGAATTAATTATTTAATAAATTCATAAATTTTAAAAATAATCACAAATCTATGTTCACATGTTTTTTTAACACATAAGATTACTATTTCTATAATATCACCTTTTTTGTTGGTATTGAAAGCACATTCATATTTGAAAAAAAAAATTAGAATATGAACTAATGAAATGATGAATTCATCTAATATCGATTTTTCGTTACAAATTGCAAATCATTTCACTAAATAAATGGTTGTGTACAACGCTTTCAACTTTTCCTATATATTTAGTGCCCCATGTGTCCTTAACCTACACCCACAAGTTGTATTTATCTTAAGCCTCTCTTCGACCAAAACTACCTCTTATTCTCACATCTATCCACCTACGTATACTTTTTCTACATTGCCTATATATTTAGTGGCCTATGTGTCCTTAACCTACACCCACAAGTTGTATTTATCTTAAGCCTTTTCTCGATCAAAACCACTTCCTATTCTCACATCTACTACGTAAATTTTTTCTACATTTCTTATATATTTAGTGCCTTATGTGCCCAAAAACAAAGTTTAAAAAGTGCATAGAAAGAGAGTAGTAGGTGGAGTCTGCCTGATTCTTTTGAATGTTATGGCAGTGTGCGGGGGGATAGGATGTTTTAGTTTTATCGCTATTATCTGGCGAACGATAATGAGATTTGATGTGTGATGTAATGTCAATCATTGTCACTGGTGATGCTGTACCAAGTTTACATTGGAATTGGTAAAGCTTTCTTTTCGGTGTTTCCTTTAAATGTGTTTTTTTCTTTTAGATAGCCTGGCATCTCTTTATTATCTTTGCTACGTAAGTTTCTGCATGGTGTTTCTTGGAGAAAGCAAAAACTTTATTAAAAGGGACCTACAATAGTCTGTTTTTTAACCTTAGTGTTGTTTCTTTCGTATCTTTGCATGTCTTCTTTAAATTCTTTTATAATTTTTATGATCCCATGCAAACTTTTGTGATGGTTCTTTAAAATTTCCTCCTGACATGTTTTATGGTTTTCGTGCTATTTCCGTTGATTATTTCTTGAAATTGTATTCTGGTGCCTGGTTTCGCGAACCCTAGGAGCTTTCTTGGCTAGGATGGGCGTAGTATATGTCTTTTTTGTATCGTTTTTAAGTTGTATTGTGTTGCGTCTTGTTTCTTTTCTTTAATTTCTTTCTCTGTTTAGTTGATTGAATTTTAATCCGTTTTATTTTTGGACTCTTAGTTTCTTTTGTGAGTACAGTTTCTGTTTTTCTTGCTTTTGTTCTTGGTACTGTGCTTTTTCTTTTGTTTTCTTGAGGTCTAGAAGGGTTTCTTTCTGAGTTCGTAATGGAGGAACGTATGGATAAAGACAAGGATATGACGGCGGACGACATTAACGTGCTGATGGAAAGATTAAAATTTTCGGATGAAGAATCGCTTCAGGTTATAAGATCCAAAGATGATAAGAACTCTCAAGGCTTCGAATCGTGGGCTGTAGGTAAAATAATGGCAAAGTTAAAGCCTAACAGAGAGGCGATGTACAGGGTCTTTAGATCATTATGGTTTACCAAAGAGGAGGTAAACTTTGTAGCCTTAAATGATGAGGTGATTATTATCAAGTTTGGTTGTCTGGAGGATAGAAGCAGAATCCTCAACCTTATGCCCTGGTCCTTCGATAGTTGTCTGTTCTCAATGTTGCTATTTGTTAAAGGAAAAGATATCGATTCCTATGAATTCAACAATTCCCCATTCTGGATAAGGATCTTTAACATCCCCCTAGAACTTATGGACTGCCAAACTGCTCTGGAGTCTGGACATGGGAAAGATTATAGAACTGGTGGCAATTGATTGGAAAGACAGAAATGGAGGATGGAACGAGTTCATAAGGATAAAAGTGAAGATTAATATCTCAAAACCTCTGAGAAGAATAGTGAAGTTGGTTGACAAGGAAGGGGTTGAAATTATTTGTGCTTTAAAGTATGAATGACTTTCAGATTTCGGCTATTCCTGTGGGGTGATTGGGCACGCATCGAAACATTGTCAGGGAAAGGTCGATGGGGAGAAGGAAGTTGAGTCAAATCTTCAATATGGTGGTTGGTTAAGGGCAACAATTGTCCCCCCCCCCCCCCGAGTCAAGGAAGGGGAAACTGGAGAAATGGAGTAGAAGTGATAACCACAGAATCTATAGTGTCTGAAGGAAAGGAAGAAAGTAGATCCGACATAAGATGGATAGCGGGCATATTATTCAAAAAGGCAGAGATAGAGGAGGAGGGGAGGAAATTATGTCAATCTCCCCAGGCGAAAGAAGACTTCATAAAATTATGCGTGATGGTATAGGCCGTCTTAAAAGCAAAAGAAAGAGATTAAGGGAATCGAGTGGTGACAATATCGAAGGAAGTCCTGCTAAAATTACTAAAAGAAGATTGTTAGATGGTAATTCACCTTTTAAGGCGGTGGCTGGCGATCAGCCCCGCCAAGAACAATGAAAACCCTTTGCTGAAACTGTCGGGGGATTGGGAACCCCGCGACAGTTCGTGAACTAAAGCAACTCTTTGTTGCGAATAACCCCGATATTGTTTTTCTATGTGAAACAAAAATCCATGCTAATTGTCTTTCTCGTATTAGTTCTATGTGCAGAATGGAAGGATGCTTGGCTGTGAGTGCGGAAGGTAAAAGTGGTGGTTTGGCTTTGATGTGGAAGGAAGGAAATAAAGTTACAATTCAGAACTATTCGAAATATCATATTGACTCTCTTGTTAAAATGGATGATGGAAAGGATATTAGATTCACGGGTTTTTACGGCCAAGCTGACCCGACCTTAAGAAACCAGGCGTGGGATATGCTAAGAAGGATTAAAAGTAATGTCAGGGAAGAATGGATTGTTGGAGGAGACTTCAACGCTATCCTTAACAACGCAGAGAAGGAAGGTGGAAGAAGGAAATCACAGAACTTGATGAACGATTTTAGAGTGCCTTTGATTGATATTAAAACTAGTGAGGGATGGTTTACTTAGAGCAACAATAGAGAAGGGGCTGATTTTGTGAAAGAAAGACTCGACAGGTTCATTGTGTCGGAGGAAGCGATTGAAAAGATGCCATACATTGACACTAAGGTTGTTTGCCAGTCTAAGTCTGATCACGATGCCATTTTACTAAACACCATTGGCAGCAAGCCGAAAGAGAGAAAAGTCGATCTTAAACAGTCGTTTAGATATGATGCTTGCTGGGCGAAGGAACAGGAGGCTAAGGATATCATCAATCGGGTTTGGTCTAAAATAAATAGGAATTTTATGGAAAAAGTTGAGGACATCCGTGAGAACTTAGGCCCTTGGCAGTACCAACGTTATAAAAGAATGAGGTCTAAGATCAATAATCTGGAGAAGAAAATTGGCATCATTATGGATAACCCTAGTAATACTAACTCCACTAGACTTCTTAAGTTAGCTCGTGGTAAATTGGGGCACCTTTATGATGTGGAGGAAAAATATTGGATGCAAAGGGCCCGAATCCAGTGGCTTAAAGAGGGGGATAGAAACACCCGCTATTTTCATGTGCGTGCAACTAGCCGTCAGAAGAAGAATAGCATCGAGAGATTGAAATATTCAAATGGGGAGTGGCACGAGGACAAAAGTGAGATCTGCAATGTTGCCTGGAATTATTTTAACAATCTTTTCAAGTCTACTATCGATCCTAATGAAGATGTTGACCTACAGTTCATTCCCATTTGTATAACGGACAGTATGAATAGGGACCTTGATAAAGAGTTCACTGATGCTAAAATTTTAACTGCATTTAACCAGATGGATCCTAGGAAGGCCCCAGGCATTGACGGATTACCTGGAAGTTTCTTCAAAGATCATTGGCAGACTGTGGGAAAGGATGTCTTAAGGTTTTGTCATGATATACTAAGGGAGACCAATAATATTCATAATATCAATGAAACTTTACTTATTATGATTCCTAAGATTGAGAATCCCTGTAATATGTCTAACTTTCGCCCGATAAGCTTGTGCAGAGTCATATACAAAATTGTTTCTAAGGTTTTGGGGCGAATCGCCTTAAAGAAGCGCTCCCTAGGTGCATAAGCCAGAATCAAAGCGCCTTCGTGCCTGGCTGGATGATCCATGATAATGTGCTTATCGCCCACGAGCTTGTGCATTACCTTCACAACTCCAAGAATGGCCCTAATAAAGGCTGTGTGGTCAAGCTCGACATGAACAAGGCCTACGATCAAGTGGAGTGGCGTTTCTTAGAGAAAGTCCTTTTAAAGTTCGGTTTTGGGAGTAATTGGGTTACTAAGATCATGAATTGTGTTAGAACTGTTAGATATAGAGTAAAGTGTAATATGAATCTGTCCAACATTATCAACCCTGAAAGGGGTCTTCGCCAAGGGGACCCCTTATCTCCTTATCTTTTTCTCTTTTGTATGGAGGTTCTATCCCGTATGCTGATTAATGCCCAAGAAAAGTAGAAGATTAAAGGCATTAGGGCTAGTAGGAATGGCCCGAGAATTAACCATTTATTCTTTGCTGACGATGCATTATTGTTTGTTAGGAACAATCGGAGTGAGGTTGAGGCATGCAAGCAGATTCTGGAAACCTTTGAGAAGATACCTGGACAAAGTATCAACCTCGATAAATCAATGATCTGCCTAAATCCCAACACACCTATATCTCAACGAACAACTATGAACGCAATGCTCAAGATGAAGGTGGTTGACAACCTTGATGGTTACTTAGGACTCCCTATCCCAATAGGGAAAAAGAAGTATAATGCTTTCAAGAGTATTTTGAATCGTACTGCTAACAGGATTAACAGTTGGTCCAAGAGGCTTCTGTCCAATGGGGGTAAGGAGATCTTCATCAAGTCTATACTCCAGTCAATCCCAACCTATGCTTTCTCGGTGTTTTTGGCCCCGAAAGGTGTTTTGGAGGAAATTCAGTCTATGATCAGTCGGGTTTGGTGGAGTGGAGGTGAGAATAAAAGAGGCTGGAACATGATGGCTCAGGATCGAATATGCCTGCCCAAAAGTATGGGGGCCTTGGTTTTAGGGATCTTCATTTTTTTTAACGTGGCTCTTTTGGGACGACAAGTTTGCCGCCTCTATCATTGTAAGGACACTCTCTGCTTTAAGGTGCTTAGTGCGAAATACTTCCCAGATGGAGATATCTTTCATTCTAAAAAAATTGACAGACCTTCATTCACGTGGCAAAGCATCACCAAAGCTTCTAGCATTCTAAGTGAGGGCTTTGGTTGGAATGTGGGGAACGGGAGGAACATTGATATTTGGAATGATAACTGGGGGTTCGAAGGCTTGTCTGGGTCTTCTATCCTTTTGGATAGAAATCTGGTGCAGGAAAAAACTGTGTCAGACCTCCGCAATGAGAACAAAGATGGGTGGAAGGACAACAGAGTACTGGAGATTTATGGTGAAAATATGGGGGACCGTATTTGCAAAATACCCATTATCCATGATAGTTATGAAGACCAATGTACTTGGTTTCATAACCCGAATGGTGTCTTTTCTTCTAAATCGACGTATTCTTGGTTGATCCTCAAGCAAGTTGGATTTGGACCACACCGAATTTTCTGGAGAATTATTTGGAAGCTTAAAACCCTGCCTAAAATCCGCATCTTTGGCTGGAGAATGGGCCATGATATTCTTCCAACGTATGAAAAGATTGCTAGCATACGTAGTGATTTCAATAGTACGTGTCCGAGATGTGGGAAGGATAAGGAAACGCTTATCCATGCTATGAAAGACTGTCCAAAGGCGAAGGCTGTTTTGGAATACGGAGGCTTTAACAATAGTCTGCTTAATGCGAAGTTCACTCACTGTGTTGACTGGATTGAAGAGGTATGTAGGGTTCTTGACAAAAAAGCTGTTGCCGATTTCATTACGGTTCTATGGAACATTTGGAATAACAGGAATAATAAGATCTTCGGGGGAACCGAGGATGACGCCAAAGTTACGTGGGAAAAAGCTTCGGTTTTAAGCCATGATTTCTGGATTGATAAAGGTTAACTTCGACACTGCTGTTATGGATAAAAAAGTGTTTTTTGGTTTGGTGGCCAGAGATGCTGATGGCTTTGTACTTGGGGGTCGTATGGGTATGATTAACAGAGAGATGAATGCGGATTGGGCGCAGATGAAGGCTATGGAAGAGAGCATTAGTTTTGGGCGGATGAAAGGTTGGGTCAATGTGGAACTTGAAACTGATTGTGCTGGGCTTGTTAATCGGTTCAACAAAAGGAGTATCGACTTGACTGCGATGGGTCAGTGTATGAGAAATATGGCTAAGCAAACTAATAATTTCCTTTTTTTCATGTTTAAGTGGATCCCCGGATCCTGTAACAGAGTTGCTGATCAGTTATGTAAAATGGCTAAGGATAACTCTTGTAATATGGACTTCGGAGTGGACTATCCTATGGAAGTTCATGAAATGATTTGGACCGTAGGGTCGTTTCTATAAAAAAAAAAAGTGCCCTATGTGCCCTTAACCTACACTACACCTAGACGTTGTATTTATCGGATCACGTTTAAGATATTTTGCATGGTATTTATAATGCTCAGCAATAAAAAAATCCATCGCACTATATAAGTTTCAGCCCAAGTTTCGAACATGCAAACACCTTTTTCAACAACTTTTATAAGTCCAATAAATCTTTATGACATAAAGAAAAGACAAATGGTTTAACTAAGTCATTTCCAACCAACACAACAATGTAAAGTTTAATTTTGATGTAGAAATTTCGGTTCAAATAATTTTCAAGAAGCTCTACTGACCTGGATATAATCTCATGATTTCCACGTATTTCATTTTTATTTTTATATATACCAGTATAGTATTAACCATGGTTTACGTTGAGTTAATTATTTATTTTGTAATTAAATTATAGAGTATAAATTTGAAGCTTATAATATGCTCAAAATTCTTAATTCTTAGTATATTTAGAATTTAATCTTCATACTTTTATTTTTAGAAATTTAGTCTTTTTATTTTTTGAAATTAAAAATTTAGATCCATCTGTTACCACTGTAATAATTCTTTCATTAAATTTACCAGAGTGACATTTTGAAATTAAAAAGGTATTCACTTGATAGCTATATAATAATAATAAAAAGACATAGCAATGAATCTTGATATGTAATGACATTATAAGAATCGAGGTGCTAAAATAAGTTAAAATTAGGATATAAAAATTCAATTTTAAATTTTAGAGAAATATAGAAATCAAAATTGAAATTTAACTATTCTTATATTATATGAAAAAAGTAAAGGTTAAAAGATAAAAATAGACCATTATCTTTTGATGTAAAAAAAGAGACGGCAGTGATGAAACAGGGCATTTATATATAAATGATATAGATATGACAATTTCACGGTTTGTTTAACTAATCCATCCATACTAAATTTTCACACTAGCAAACTGGGACCACGGCACCCTAACTTACAGGGCAACCCCATCCTGTAAATGGATATACTTCATTGTCATTCCAACCGCCACAATACACTATACGTGTTTTTTTATTTGCAATGACAGAGTGGTTGCTGGTTAGGCACATATATCTGACTTAATTCAAAACCCTCAATTTGTTAATAATTTTATATGTTTTTATCTGTTTTACACTATGAATTAAATTATGTTCTGACATTTAATTAAACTTTTTCAATAATTATAATTTTAGGCTTCAAACTCTGTTTAAATGCTTGAAAAATAAATTCAATACCATTTTTTCCAATAATTATTCGTGTTCTTTTTTCTATCACAATCATATTAATGTATTATTTATATAAAATTTAATACATTATAATTTATTTTATATAAAATTGTTTATGGTTGATTGTATATTTGTTTGGTTTAATGCCAAATTTGTTACTATATAGTGTTTTTTATAAGGTAATATATAATATTAAGAATGATGTAATCATCTCCCCTCGGAATAACCCTACTCCCACCTACGAAATCAATCAAATTCTCCAAATTGTTACTCAACATCCCTAATAAAATGGGACAGAAAAATAGGGTTTGGTTTGTTTGACGAAGATGTTTCCTCTAATGCCCTATATTTATTTTAGAATATTATTGCAAAATATAACTCCCCCCCCCCCAAAAAAAAACAAACATTTCTTTTTCTTTTTCAAAATCAAGATATCATATTAATTATTAGATTCATTCGCTGTGGCAGGCAAATTCTGCCCGACCCAATAAAAATAAATAAAACTCAAATCTTAATAGTTCATATAAAACGGTCCAAATTACAAAACAACAAGCTTAAACTACAATGACCTAAAAGGCCCAACAGGCCTACAACTTAAATATTTTCAGCAAAAAGGAGAGGCAGAAACCTGGGACTAGCGTCGTAACCTCTCCGCGTGCGATCTGACACACCTGCCACCGCCACAATCAGCCACTCCGTTGCCACCTGCAAAGAAACGAACATGCAACAACCAACATGCCAAATAGAAGAAGGCAACGAAGAAAAAAAACAAAGAAACAGTAGCGAACAAAAACAAAGAAAACAAAAAAGAATCTTGTATTTCGACTATAAAATAGGCCACATCAATTACTTGTATTTTTTTTATGCACACATTAGAGCAATCGAAAAAAACAAAAAATTATAAAAGGTGATTTGCTTCGTTTTATCTGTTATCATTTTTATTTTTTATTTATTCATTTATTAAAAAAAAGGGGGGCATAAGACATAAAATCAAAATCAAAACTTACCGAATTGCTTCAGATCCCACCGCCGCGAGTGGTGGAGGACACCGTCCCTGGTGATGGTCTGCTTTCTTAGATGTGACAACGAAGAAACCGAAGGGTTTCCTTCTGATTTTACCATTTTGGTTGAGTTTTGAAGAAAATCGCCCCCAGGTCAAAGTTCTAAAAGCTAAAACGCTCAAAATAGGGGTATTTGGTGTTTTCCGACCACCGCGGACGGCGGCGCCGTCGCCAGTGACCAGTGGCCAGCGTGGCGGTCGATGGCCGAACCCTTGACCGGAAATTGGAGGGGAGGAAGAGAGTTGAGAGAGTTTTTTTTTAGGAAGAAGAGAGAAAATGAGTTTTTATTTATTTATTTAAATAAGGATACAAAACGACGCCGTTTTGAGCTAGGGACACAGATGCCAAAATGACGCCGTTTAAGGCCAACCAGCGCGCAACCCTACCCGCTCCAGGGGGATCCGCGTGTGTTCAATTTTTAGGCTATTTACTCCCCTGGTCCTTCCGCATTTTTGGGTTGTTTTAATTTCGTCATATTTTCATTCTTTTTTTATTTTATAAATTTGACCACTTAATTTTTCGCGTGATTCAATTTAATCCCTGGCACGCTAATCTCAAAAAGGACGCGTGTCCGAAGATTGGGTTATTTTCCCATTTGGTCCTTGCTAGTTTTAGCGCGTTTTATTTTGATCCTTATTAACCTATTTTATTATTTACAATTTGTACCCCGAATTTCATTTCGATTTCAATTCCGTCCTTAGTTTGTTTAATTTATTTATTTTTATTTTTAAAAAAACTGTTTTATTTAATATTTTATTTGTTTATTTATTTATTTTTAATCAAACTTTTATTAGTTTTTATTTATTTACTTACTTATTATTTCTTTTTTAATTGGCCTTTTTCTATTTCTGTTCTTATTATTGTTATTTTTGTTTCGTTATTTATTTATTTCTTTTTTTATGTACTTTCAAAAATTTAGATTATTCATTATTATTATTATTATTATTATTATTGTTATTATTATTATTATTAATATTAGTGTTATTATCATTATTATTGTTATCATTTTCATCATTATTATTATTGTTTATGCATATTAACATTATGATTCATTAATATCAATGCTATATATGTTATATTTTATTATGCATATTATGTCATTGTTACTCCAAATGTATGTTGTATTATCATTATTCGCCAAGTATGACCCTTTTTACGTTTTAAACAATTTTTTTGAACATAATCAAATAAACTACATATATGTCATTTTTAATATTGCATTAATTTTCACCCAAATTCAAAAAAGAAACTTTTAAAATAGGCAATATTTCGCATTTTGGAGATTCGAGAAATCGTACCCTAACTTACGGGGTTTCGATTTTCTTGTTAAACCTAAATACCAAATATCCTTTTAAAATTAAAATACATGAAATTTAAATAAAAAATTCAAAGGCAAGCCTATTCTCGAGAGTTCAAAATGCCGTGTCCTAACTTACGGGATGTGACATTTGTTATCTCGAGAAAAGAGGGTCTTTGACATTCGTTTCAATTTATTCAAGAGTTTTTTTTTTAAAAAAAAATTTAACATTAATAAAAAGAGGAATCGTATTGTAAATTCTTTCAAGTTTTCAAATTTTCGACATTAAGACATTAATTAATCAATTAGGTACAAATTTTGGGCGTTACGAGGGTGCTAATCCTTCATCGCACGTAACTAACTCCCGAACTCATTTTCTCGAATTTCGTAGACTAAAATCGTTGTTTTAGTAAATCAAAACATTTTATTAAAACGATCAAATAACAAGGTGATCTGATCAAACCTCATAAAAAAAGGATTAGTGGCGACTCCCATTTTCGTTTTTTAAATAAAAAGTCGACCTTTTCAAAAATGGTTTCGACATTCACAATTTAGCTCTTTTAAGTATATCTATTTTCTTTTTTTTGTTATTAAATTTTTTTGTCTCAATTTTGTTACTAAACTATCAATTTTCTCTATTTTTTATCCATTTCGTAATGGATGTTAAAAAAAATTATTAAACAACTATGGCCAACAAAAAAGTACCATGCAGATGGTATGTTTTGACTAATGAAAAAAATTAATTGGCAATTAAGTTTATTTAAAATAAAAATATTAAATTTAAATTAAAAATTAAAATAAAAAATAATATTAAATATTTAAATATTTTAAAAAAGTATTTTTCACTTTAACCAATTATTGACCGACGTTGACTAGTCATATGGTGCTATTAGAATTTAGAACCTGGCATGTGTCCTTTTTAATATTTTAATACTATATTATATTAATTAAAAATGTAAAAAATCATATATAATGTATAAATTTTAAAAATTCAAAATAATATATAAATATTGAAAATATTATAAAATTTTAAAAAAGTGTTTAAATTTAAAAAAATTAAATTTAAATACCTTTTTAGAATTTTAGAATTATATTTTATAATTTGATAAAAAATATTTTTAAATATTCTTTACAAATTTTTATAATTTATTTATATGTTTTTCTAGCATATATATATTTTCTGAATTTTTTTATATTTATTTTCATTTTTTATTTTTAATGTGTGTATACATTTAATAAAAAATATTTTTTTACATAAATATACCGCGTGATGCTTTTTGATTGTTATAAATTTTTTTTTTTTAACATCTATCAGAAAATGGACTAAAAAATATAACAGAGGCATACTTGAAGTACCAAATTTGAAAGTGAGAGTACTTTTAGTATTAATTTAGAAAAAAAAATATAAGTATCAAAATGAGAAAATATATTTTAGAGGTGAAATTAATAATTAATCCTAATTATTATTAACGGTAAACTTTTTCATAAATTTCCATAATCTAATATGAGTTTACTTGAAATAATTTATTATTAACAATAAAATTTAGATAAAAAAATATTATTTGTCGCTTTAAATTTTTAATTTGATTTTCCAATTATGAAATAACTAAATCACGTGACATATCCGACATCTTTTAATAATCGACTAACCAAAAGTATAGTCTACATATTATATTTAAACCCTAAAATATGAATAAAAAATAAATTATTATTTAGTGTTATTAGTCAAGTTGAATAAATTCAAGTATGGAATTAAAAAAAAAAGCTTAAATAAAAATATTTCAATAAATATAAATTAAGGGTCCTTCTGTTTTGTACATAAACTAATAAATTAATTATCTATTTAAGTGTTGTTGAACAAATAAAATAAAATAAAATAAAAACTTTTTCAGGTGTGTCGTAACCATTTTTTGACAAAACGGGAATCAACTTGGATTTAAATGGGAGTCGCCACCGATCTTTATTAGGTGTGATCGGATCACCTTTGTTTTAATAAAATATTTTTGATTTTTTAAAACAACAATTTTGGTCTACGAAATCTAAGAAAACGAGCTCGGGAGTCGGTTACGTACAAGGAAGGGCTAGCACCCTTGTAAACGCTCAAAGTTGGTACCAAATTGATTGTTGTCCTAACGTTGAAAACTTGAAAATATTTAGGGTAAAAATTGAAAAGAATAAAAAAGGTTAATTGGATTAGGATTGAATCTCAAGATTAACTCGCTTCAAAGGAATAAAAGTGTCATACCCAACACGTTAGGATATAACACCCTTATATTTTGACACCGAAGTCATCTTTGATCTTCAAAACATGTAAAAGAAGAGGGTATTTGAATATTTAGTCGAGCGAAAAGATCGACACCCAACACGTTAGGATGTGATTTTCCGAACTTCTAAACACACAAATATTACCTCTTTTTTTAAAAAAAAATGTCGAGTTGCAGTTTAAAACCGTTGATCCACATGACGCAACAAAAATACGAAATCAACAATACTGGTAATAAAATATAGAAACTATAAAAAGGTAAAAAAAAAAAAAGGTATTGAAATGATAGTAAAAAAAGCTAGAAAGTGTTAGTAAAGATCGAGATAATAAAAAAGGGCATATACAATATGATAGTATAATAATAATAATAATAATAATAATATAATATAATAATAATAATAATAATAATAATGATAAATATAGTAAAATAATAATAGTAATATGTACAATATAATAATATAATAATAATTATAATAATGATAATAATATAGTGATAATGCTAAGATAATAATAATATGTACAACATAATAATAATAGTAATAATAAATAGTATATAAAAAATAATAATAATAACGATAATATAATGATAGATATGATAATAAATATGATAATAGTAATAATAAATAACAATAATACTGACACAAAATATGTACAATATAGTAATATCATAATAATAATAATAATAAACAATAATAATAATATAGTAATAAATAATAATACTAAGAGTGATAATAAACGTAATAATAATATAGTATTAAATATGAAGTACAATAATACATATAAGAAAAAAATAATAATAAATAAGCGAAAATAGTCAAAAAGGACGAAAATTGAATTAAGGGTAGAATATTGGGGCAAATTCGAAATAAATAAAAGAAGGAAGGGCTTTATTGAAACGCGCATGAAAGAAAGGGGGGCTAAAATGGAAATTTATCCAGGCCTCCAAAACGCGCCGTTGCAGTAGGGATTAAATTGGAAACCAGGATGACCACAGGGCGAGATTGAAGAATAGAATAAGCTTAATCGCAAATGGGTGAAAATGCAGGAGAACCAGGTGGGAAAATATCCCACTATGCAGAAACACGCAGACCCCTGGGCAGGCGGGTCGGGTTGCGCGGGTCAGAGCCAAAACGACGCTGTTTTGGCATCCAGACCTAAGGCACAAAACGGTGCCGTTTCTAAGGGTATTTATACCCAAGTTTGCTGAAAAAAAAAGTTTTAACCCTAAAATTTTTAAAAAGAACAGCAGCCCTCAGCTTTCTTTCTCTCCTCTCCACTCTTTCTCGCGCCCGACAGTAGGCTTCCGTCCGTCCGTTGGTTCGCCACAGATGGTGGCCGACCTTGCGGATCAAGGGATTTCAGCCACGGAGGAAAGCCTCCGGCGGTGGACCACGGGGCGCGACACGGTCGCGGAGTAACCCTGGTGAGCCCTTTTTTTCTCTTTCTTTTTATTATTTTTTTTATATCTGTATATTGATGAACAACAAAAAAAGGAAAATAGAAATACAAAACGAAATCACCTTCGAATATTGATGATTTGATTTTTGATTTTTTGTTTGATCTCTTGCTATCTTCTCTTTTTTTTGATTGATTTTTGATTGAAAGTTTTTTCCTTTTGTATTCTGTTCCTCGAAAAATCAGAGGAAGAAAAAAAACCCCCCTTTACATTGTCTCATTCGGTTTTTTATAACCGAGATTGAAGAGAAAGCCCTAATCAATAAAAAATACAATGTCTTTCTTTGTTGTTGCCTCTGTTTCGTTGTCGTTTTCTTCTTTGTCGTGTTGCTGCGTGTTCTTTGTCCTTGCAGGTGTCCGAGAAGTGGTGGCCGACAGAGGCAGGTGCGCGTGGGTGCTGCGGTGCAAGTGGGCAGCGTTAAGGGCCAAGTGGGTTGCGGCGCTAGGGTTTTCAGAAACCCTAGCTTCTTCCACAAAATTTTAATATATTTGGGCCGTTGGGCCTCTGTAAATGGGTCTGTAAATTTATTTTTTCATTTATTTATTATTTTTTTTTGCTGGTTTTGATATTGGGCTTTTAATATGGGTATTGGGCTGGGCGAAATTGGGTTATTACAAGGTGATATAAGTAAAATGTTGAGCTTTTGTGAGATGGTTATTCTTCAATCTACTACGACGTTTTCTACTTTTGATGGCTACTGTAAAAATAAATTCTACTCAATTTACAAGTTGTATGTATTCCAGTTGTAAATTAAGGAGAAGATATAATTATAATATTAGAAGCTGAAAGCGAAAGGTAAAGTAAAAACTCCTGAATCCCACCGAAGAATCAAGTGGAAACTCTAAATTAAGACAAGTTCAACTTTGTTTATTTGATGGACTTGCTTCCTGTGCTTTGTCTCATTTCATACATTTTAATGACATAAAAATATATTAGAATTGTGTACGGTTGGCAGAGAAGTCAATGTACGGCAGGTATGTCGTATTCTGTTGTTAGCATTGATAAAATGATTTGGCCGGTTAGCGAAAGTTAAAATGTGGCTGTTTCACCCCCGTCATCCAACGGGGGATGGAAATTTGGAAGGACAAGGACAACGATGGAGGCTACCCCTCTGCTCTATGCTCCACCCTACGTTTTTTTTTTCTTCTTCTTGTGAGGCCAATACAGGAGCAGAAGATTTTTAATTTTTATTAAAATTCAATGAAGTAATTTAAAAAAAGTGCAAGGACATAAATTTCAGTTTCATTTAAATTCACCACCCCTACTAAATAGGTACGTAATTTTGCATTTACATATTTACATCACACTTAAAAACTTAAGTAGTAAGATCACACAACACAACTTCCAAACTAGATAGCTGCAGTACACAGGACAATTTCTAACTTCAGATTTCTGATGCCAGTTCTTACAACTGGTAATTGGAAAGTTCAAGGTAATCAGAAGTGAGGGGCCTCAACACACCACTAGCTTCAGCCTCTATCAGCTCCACCTGCCTCTTGAAGAGGTGCATATACACCACCCAATCACCTTCTCTAGCAGGACTCGGCATCGGCATGACATATCCAGAATCCCCTCCCCAAGGAAAATGGTATGACCCGAATAGAGGCTTACCCCATCCGAAATCCACTTTCGAAACCGGGAAACGCTGCCCCGATGACACTACAAAAGCCGGCCCCTCCTCGCTGCCATTGCTATATATCTTAGCCAGTGCTGGCTCAGGACGATGAGCTTCAACCCAGTCAATCAGGCCCAGGAAGTGTTCCTTTGTCACCGCTTGCTCCAGGAAGTCATGTACCTGATTAGCCACCCACCACAATGGTTTTTCCATCAGTTCACTTACTCTCTGCCCTCCAAACGGAATGGAAAGGACATTTCCGAAATAACAACTCATTGAACTCGCTTTCTCTTCATCTCCTTCACCTAATCTGGCCCTTCCATCCACCACAATCCCCATCTTGGTGGACTTGAAACCGTCCTGTGCAGCAAGGACTGCTATCATTTTCCATAAGAAGGCACTGAAAGACTCGAGCTTGGTCCTTTTGTATCCGTTAGTGCAGGCCAGTGATTGAAGTTCGTCGAGTTGCTCAGAAGTGATGTAATATATACGACTAATAAGATGATCAGTGGGTTGATAGTGCTGTTTAGGGGGTGGTAGTGAGGATATGGGCACATACATGTGATCCAGAGACGGATCGATGCACCCTGGACGCCTGGGGTTCACCAGAGACCTTCGAAAAGACGGTACCAAAGAGATTGCCTTGGATCGAGCCATTTCAGCCCATGATACAAGAAACATGTTGGCTGAGTAGGCATCTGCTATTCGGTGATCAAATGTGCATGCCACCACTATTCCGCCACATCTGAATTCTGTTGCCTGTAAATGTTAAAGTGATCATTCCAAGGAGATTACAAACCGTTATTGTTAGCTATTAAAGCTACCCTTTTTTTGTTTGTAATCTTAGAAACTTGATTCTTCCTTTAAAGATGAATCAAGATTCATTCTATCACTATCATCCATTTAATTATGAAAAATTAAATATTGAAATACTACGATAATTTCTATGTATGCATTTACTATTATTTGAGCCTTTTAAAAAAATTACTGAGTTGATGTTGGGAAATTAAAAAATATATATTTGAAAAGATAAATCATTTTGGGTGGTCTAAGAGCAGGCTAGAGAAGGAAGTAGTCACCCCCACCAAATTTGTCGTCATCTAGTGGAAAGGGTGAATAAAAATATTCCCTAGATCTTTTGGTTATAATTCCCATATTAATTCTGAGCCAGAAGGAATGGATTTGAGTGTGTTTCTTAATTATTATTCAGACGTTAGGGAAATGGTTGAAGTTATAGTAGAGAATCCTTTATAATACCTGAACTGAGAGCACTCCATGTTTCTTCTCAGGTATGAATTTGCCCTCAATGCTCTCATCAGGGTTATGCAAGTCCAGGTCTCGAAGCTCAACATCAGCATAAGCTTCTACGAAATCCACCCCACGGTTGTTGCAAAGCAGCTCGGGTTCGCCCACAGTGTTAGCCACAACCTCACCCGCAAAGGCGTAGTAGGAGACCAGAGCCTGAGCCATGGCTTTCTTCAGGACACTGGCCATGGAAGTGAAGCTCACGATGCTGCCTTCTGGTTTCTTGTAACAAAAGAAAACTCCCACGTCGACGGGAGGCAGAAGCAAGTCAAGGTTAGAGAGTGGTAGCCAGTGCTGTTGCAATGGTAACACTGCTGCCACAATTTCCTCCTTGCTCACCGTCACCGTGAAATCTACTTTTGCACCCATGCTTGCCTAGGAGATATGCTAACAAAATGATTAATAGTGAGTTTGCATGAGCAATGTAGCTTCAATTTATAAGCAAAGTAAGTATTTAATAATGTTTCACCTACTCCTAATGCTAAACAATTAATAATAACTATAAACAGTAACAATAGAAATATGATATAATATAAAACAAATACTTATGCAATGATTAGTTTATTGAAAGATTAATATAATTATTTATTTATAAGGTAATAAAAATGTAAATAATTTTGATAACAAATTGCATCAGTAAAATAGAAGAGTTGCTTTTTATTTTATTTTTTAAAAATTAAATTGTTTTTATATAAGACTTCAATCTTTAAAGTGGATTTCATTAAACGTTTAAATATAATATTTATCTTTTATCCGGCTAAAATAGGATCCAATTAATTTATGTTATCAGACTCTATCATTCTCAACTATAATAAATTAACTTAAAAACTTACATGTTTTAACATCAATTTCACTTGTCCAAAGATCATGCCACACATATGTTTGCAAAGATATATTGACAAAATAATTAAGCTTCAATCAAAAGTTAATCCATGTTTAAATACAAGCCAAACTTGAACTTCATCTCCAAACTTGATCTACTCAATTTCATTCTATTTTATTATATAATTATTAAATATATAATATTATAATGTAAATATTTAAAAATCGTTAAAATTTTTCATATAAAATTTTAATCATTTAAATATCAACGTGTCCAAACAAAATTTAAAAGTTATATTTGAATTCAATTAAATTTAAATATATATATATATATATAGATACCATATAATCGATACCCAATTGGTACGGTTCCATAAGTACACGCCTCTAATATCAATTAATTAATGTGTTGTGGAAAATATTTTGTTTTATTAGATGAAGGGGTAGCAAGCCGTAGAATAACTTTATTATCCATACTAATAAATATTTGTCACTAAATATACTATTAGGGATACTAATACAATACGAGTCACGGCCTTCGACCTATATTATCCCGTGAAATAGATTATTATACCTTAATAAAATAATAAATTATAAATTAATATAATTTATTTTTTAAATCCCTGATTGAATTAGTGTCACGAATCAATCGAGCACCAACTCGATTAGGAAAATTCTAAAAATATATTTTCATAATTGAAATAAGTTATATTGTTTAAGAGAACTATAGTCTTTTTATTTAAAAAAAAAAAGACCAATAACAATTTTTCATGTTGTGGACTTGAACTTGTGATATTTACATAAACAAAACATTAATTTTACTACTAAACTAAAACTTTATTTTTAATATAATATTTACATATTAATTGTATTATACATATTTTATTACCTCCTTTAATTGTATATCTATACTACTATTTAACCCTTTGACTGAGTTGGTGTCACGAGTCAACTTGTTATCAATTAAGAAAATTCCCAAAATGACATTCTGTAATTAAAATAAGTTATATTATTCAATGGTATTTCAATCTTTTACATAAAAAAGTTATAATAAAAAAATTGTAGATGGTAGGACTTGATCCTATACTATTTACATTGACAAAACTTTTAAGGTAATTTAATTTATTTTAAGATACCAAATGACGAAACTTTTAAAGTAATTTAATTTATTTTAAAATACAATAAAAATCATTTTTACCTTGCCAAAACAATCAAAATCTAATTAGCAAATTACTTACGAACTTGTTATTATTCTTTTAAAAAATTCACTGCTTAAATATTTTATGTTATTTTTATTTCTTTCCCCTAGATAGTAGGTGTACATAGGGTTGGGTTGGTTTGGTTTGGGTAGCTATCATGATTTCTAACCCAATGTTAGTCTTTCTCAACTTCTCCATTTGCGTTTAGAATCTTATAATTAATTATCATAAAATATATAATTTTCATAAGCATTAATATTTGATTTTTTTTTATAATTTTATAATTGGTTAATAAATTAAATGATGATTTATTATTTTAAAATTTTAAAAGTAAATTTATTTAGTTTTACTTTAGACAATCAATTATTATTTAGGGTGTATTCTTCGTTGCTTTTGGGATGAACTTTTCAACAAAAAAGTGCTTTTATCTGAAAAGCAATGAAGAACAAATATCAGTGGAGCAAATTTAAGCACTTTTTTGAAGTGCTTTATTACAGATGGAGAAGTAGAAAATTTTGCCATTTCTCAAGCCAAAAGTGCTTTTGGCTGGTTTTTTTACCTTTTTAACCTTACACTTTTTCTCCTTCACAATCTCATCCCAAAATATTAAAATATTATATATTAAAATATTAACAATAAGTTATAATAATTTTTTTATATTTTTGTTAAAATATCATAATATTAACTAATTTAAATATTATTTAAATACATATTTGTTACTTTATAATATCATGTCTAAAATAGGCATATTACTTCTCAAAAGCACTTTTTGACAGCAATACCAAACACTTAAATTTTTCAAAAGCACTTTTTCACAGCACTTCTCAAAAGCACTTCTTAAAAGCATTGCCAAACTGGCCCTAAGTCAATAGTGTTATGAATATTTTATTATTAAGTGGATGAATATAAGTTTGATGTACTTTAAAACTCTAATAGATAAGCATTAAAAGTAGAATTTTATTTAATTTATACTTCTTATATTGTAAATATAAGCTTTAAAGAAACATTGTAAACATTCTTATTAATCAATAAAATACCTACTTCTCTTTTACTTTCCTCTTTTTTACTCTTTTATTTATTTATTATTATCTATATCATAACAAATAACATATAAAAATATATACTATGAATACATAAAATATTATTATACTTAGAAATATTGATAAGTATTGAATTAATATTTTTTAAGCTCAGTGTCACATTCAGTCTTCAAGATTTCTTGAATCAGTGGAAGCTACAAATTCAAGAAGAGATGTATATATATTTAAGAAAAAGAATTTTATAAAATTCAAATCTAAAATTAGTTAGATACGGAACCTATTTTATAAAAAAAATAATAACAAACAACGAGGATGTGCTTGAGTATTAAATCTTCAATTAACCAAATTATTAAGAAATAAGTATAAGATGATTACAAGTTGAAAACCGAGAGATGTGTAGAAGAAATACCAAATGCGCACTACACCAAAACAGACTTTTAGCGGCATTTTTAGTGGCGTTTCAAAGAAAAACGCCGCAAATATTATACTTTAGCGGCGTTTGAAGGAAAACGCCGCCAAAAAATGAGCAATAGCGGCGTTTATTTATCAAACGCCGCTAAATATGATCAATAGCGGCGTTTATTTATCAAACGTCGCTAAAAATGAGCAATAGCGGCGTTTATTTACAAAACGCCGCTAAAGGTCTGGGCATTAGTGGCGCTTTTGGACAAATGCTGCTAAAAGTCTGGGCATTAGCGGCGCTTTTGCAAAAATGCCGCTAAAAGTCTGGGCATTAGCGGCGCTTTTGGAAAAACGCCGCTAAAAGTCTGGGCATTTTTTAAAGTTTTTTTTTGGATATATATGACTGATTGTTTTTAAATTTATATATTAAATAATTTCTTATATAATTGTAAAAGAGGTAACATTAATTTTAATACATTAAAATTATGATTCTAGTTTAAATTGTTTAAGAGAAAAATATTTGTTAAAAATGAAAAAAAAATATTAAATAATTTCTTATATAATCGTAAAAGAGATAGTATTAATTTTAAAATATTGAATATTAATTCTCATGATTATTTAGGGGTTATGGTTTAACATATATACTTTAGGGTGTAAGGTTTAGGAGTTACTATTTAATGTTTAGGGATTATAGTTTATGATTTGCGGTTTAAGGTTTGTCCTAGGGTTTTATGGGTTAAAAGTTAGGGTTAATGGGTTTAAAGGTAAATGGTTAAGAGTTTGGGGTTAATATTTTAAGGGTTAGGGGTTTGAGGTTTAGAGGGAAATTAATGGTTAATAGGTTAGGGTTTTAGGTTTATAGTTTATGGGTTTAGGGTTAGGGGTTTAGGAGGAAATGATTAATGTGTCATGTTTTTGAGTTTAGGGTTTATGATTTAAGTGTAGAATTTTAAGGTTTAGGGTTTAGGGTTTAATTTACATTTAGCGTTTAATTATTTGCCTTAGTGTTAAAGGTTTAGCATTTAGTGTGTAAGGTGTGGGTCGTAAGGTTTAGGAGTTAATGTTTATAGTTTAGGGTTTTAGTTGTTTAGAGTTTTTGATTTAAGGTTTAGTATTTATGCTTTTAGGGTTTATATGTCTATAAGGGTTTATGATTTAAGATTTTGTGGTTTATGGTATTTTAGGGTTTAGAGTTTATAAAGGTTTATAGTTTTGGGTTTTGGGGTTTATAATGTTTTAGGGTTTAGATTTGGGGTTATGTGTTTAAGGTTTTATAGGTTTTAGGGGTTTAGGGGCTGACTTAGGGTCTGAATTTAAACAAACTAGTGTTGTACATTCTGATCCATCATCCAAGTGGCCATCATGTATTATTTTCGAAAACTCATGTAGTACTCTTTCATCCTCTTCGATCTATTATTATTTATCTAATTTTTATATAATTAATTAATATAAAATTTATTTGTAATTTACTTTTAAAATATTCAAAAATGAATGACAGGTAGAAAAATTTAGAACCAATAACATTAAAAAATAAATGTTAAAAATGAAAAAAATAAAATACTATTATTTAAAAAACTTTTTAAATTTTTTGGGTATATGAGTAATTGTTTTTTAATTTATATATTAAATAACTTTAAATTTTAAAAATTTTAAAATTTATCCAATTCTTTTAAATATTACTTAAACTTTAAAATAAAGAAAAAATTTGATTAAATCTTTAAAAATATATTAGTTGTCGAAACCATTTTTTTGAAAATAAAATCGGGAATCGAACTTGGGTTTTAAAAATAAAAACGGGAGTCGCCACCGATCTTTTATTAGGTGTGATTGGGCCACCTATAAATTATTTTGGTCTACGAGTTTCGAGAAAATGGGCTCGGGAGTCGGTTACGTGCGAGGAAGGATTAGCACCCTCGTCACGCCCAAAATTGGTACCAAATTGATCAATTAATGTCCTTATGTCGAAAGTTGGAAATTGTGAAAATGGATTTTAAAAACGTTAAGCTTTCATCGTTCCGAAAGAATAAAATATCGCATCTAAAACTTTAGGACACGATAATTTAAATCCTCAAATCCAAGATGAATATTGCCTCGTTTGGAAAATCTTATTTCGAAATAACGGAATGTCACATCCAATAAGTTAGGACACAACATATCGAATTCTCGAAAATAAGTTTTTTATTCAAAAAATTATTTATTTTAAAAGATATTTCATTATTTAGGTTAAACAAGAAAATCGAAACCTAGTAAGTTAAGGTACGATTTTCCCGAATTCCTAAACATGAAATGTTACCTTTACGAAGGAAATCAATTTTGTATTAAATAAATGGAGCACGGATTTGTAACAAAATACATGAGGTACAATGGAATGGAAATAAGAGTATATGTGAAGTGATGTAAGTATGAAGATATGAATGAAAGTTAAATAAGTAATAAATATACATTTATACATCATAATAAGAGTAAAAAATAATAATAACAATAATATCAATAATAATATAGTGATAATAAATACAATAATAATAATACATATATACAAGCAATAGTACTATAATAGTATTATAGGAAGAATAATAATATAATGGTATAATAATAAAATAATAGTATGGTAATAATAATAATAATAATAAGTATATACATGCAGCTAATAATAATACCAATGATAATAATAATAATGATAATAATAATAATAATAATAAAATAATATGTACAAGATAAATAACATAACTAATAATAATGCTAAAATAATAATATTAATAGTAAATGTAATACTAGTAATAATAAGGGTATGAAATATATATAATATACTGATATAAATATAATAGTAATAAAAATATAATAATAATAGTACAATAATGAATATGTACAATATAATGATAATACGAATATAACAATAATATAATGAAAAGATTAGAAAGATTACAAAACAAAATAAAAAGGGATTAAATTGAACTTGAAATGAAAGCTTAGTGTCGATTTGAAATAAATTAAAAAGGAAATGACTAATTTGCGACACGCGCACGAATTGGAAGGACTGAAACAGAAATAAATCCCTTTACCGAAACGCTGCACTGGAAGGAGGACCAAACTTAACGCGGCGCGAAAGTTCAGGGCTAAAATTGAAATAATAAAAAAAACCTGATTGTAAGGACTGAAAAGGTGGAAGGATTGAAAGGGAAATTATCCCAATCAATCGAAAACACGCGGATCCTATCGGGTCGGGTAGTCTGTGCGCGGGTCGAAGCTTGAAACGACGTCGTTTTGGGCATTGGTGGCCAGCCCCAAAACGACGTCGTTTTGGGCATTGGTGGCCAGCCCCAAAACGACGTCGTTTTGTGGGAGCTATATAAGGCCAAATTTCTTGACAAAAATCATTTCTGTTTGGTGTTTTAAAAAAAAACTGATTTCTCTTTCTGGTTCTCTGCAGGAGCGAAGATGAGGGGGGATTCCGGCGAGGGGGTCCACCGTGGCGCCGCCGCGCCGGCCACCGCACGCGGTGGCCGGAAATCGCAAAAGGTGTGTTTTTTTTGTTTTTGTTTTTTTATTTTTCTACTTATGCACTCTAAATATTTATATATGGATATATATTTGCGAATAAACGAAGAGAAAAAAATAAAAAAATACGATTTAAAACAAAACAAAATACCTTCGATTGTTGGGTTTTCAGAACTTCGTTTTTGTTTGTGATTCAAAAAAAATGTTGGCTTGAGATTTTCTCTGTATTGACTCCAATAAAAGAAGAAAAGTCCCCTGTACATTCTGTTTTTCACTGTTTTATAGTCGAAATACAATAATAAAAAACATTTCTTCTCCTAGTGGTATCGCTGTGTTTTTGTCTTCTTTGCAGGTTATGGGGCGCTCGTGGTAGTGGAGAAGGCGTGATGCTGGTTGTGGCAAGCGGCAGTGGAGGTAGCACGCGCGAAGGTGGTACGCACATGGCCAGAGGGGAAGTCGAGCGGCGCAGGGAACAGAAACCCTAGGGTTTCTGAGCTTGTAATCTTGGGCCTCGGGTTTGTTGGGCTGATTTAGGCTAGTTGGGCTAGGGTTAGGTTTGGTTTGGGTCTAGTATTGGGTTTCTTATTGGGCTTCGGGTTTTTAGTTTTAATGGACTGTTAATGGACACTTTAATAAGGCCATTTTTATTCTGTTGTTTGTTTTTTTGTTTGACTGTGTTTGGGCCCTTAATCTATGTTGGGCCGGGCAAAATTTGGTGATTACAGCTGCCCCTCTTTGCTCATTATCGTGAAACGAGAATAGAGCAAAGACAATAAAAGAACCAATTTTGCCCAGGCTTAGCTAAGTCCTGACCTCTAGACCCGCGTCTTCTTTAGGAATGCTTCGATCTTCAGCTTGCTATGCTGTCGTCTCGAAGAAACAAAATCTGAACTTTTCACTTTGCTTCCCTACTATCTTTGGGAAGACTTCAATTTTCAGTCTGTTCCTGCGTGCCAGGAATGCCAGACCCGCTATCTTCAGTCTGCTGTCTTCAATCTGCTCCTGCGTGCCAGGAGACTCGTTACCTTCGATCTTCTGTCTTCAATCTGCTCCTGCGTGCCAGGAGACTCATTATTTTCGATCTGCTCCTGCGTGCCAGGAATGCTAGATCCGTTATCTTCAATCTGCTCCTGCGTGCCAGGAGACTCGTTATCTTCGATCTTCTGTCTTCAATCTGCTCCTGCGTGCCAGGAGACTCATTATTTTCGATCTGCTCCTGCGTGCCAGGAATGCTAGATCTGTTATCTTCAATCTGCTCCTGCGTGCCAGGAGACTCGTTATCTTCGATCTTCTGTCTTCAATCTGCTCCTGCGTGCCAGGAGACTCATTATTTTTGATCTGCTCCTGCGTGCCAGGAATGCTAGATCTGTTATCTTCAGTCTGCTCCTGCGTGCCAGGAGACTCGTTATCTTCGATCTTCTGTCTTCAATCTGCTCCTGCGTGCCAGGAGACTCATTATTTTCGATCTGCTCCTGCGTGCCAGGAATGCTAGATCTGTTATCTTCAATCTGCTCCTGCGTGCCAGGAGACTCGTTATCTTCGATCTGCTCCTGCGTGCCAGGAATGCCAGATCTGTTATCTTCAATCTGCTGTCTTCAATCTGCTCCTGCGTGCCAGGAGACTCGTTACTTTCGATCTGCTCCTGCGTGCCAGGAATGCTAGATCTGTTATCTTTAATCTGCTCCTGCGTGCCAGGAGACTCGCTATCTTCGATCTGCTCTTGCGTGCCAGGAATGCCAGATCTGTTATCTTCAATCTGCTCCCGCGTGCCAGGAGACTCATTATTTTCGATCTGCTCCTGCGTGCCAGGAATGCTAGGCTCGTTATCTTTGATCTGCTCCTGCGTGCCAGGAATGCCAGACCTGTTATCTTCAATCTGCCCCTGCGTGCCAGGAATGCCAGATTTGTTGTCTTTGATCACTCTACTCCCCTTCTTGAGGACATGGCATGTAGAATGGGCGCCTGTTTATGCTAAAGGATTAGGATGTCATGATCAAGGTGAGTCAGATGCTCCTATGCTATGATGCAAGTATGTTATGAGTTTGATTTCTTTTCAAGACGTTATCACTTATTTATCTCGAAGTATCATTTTCTTAAACACTTGACCTTTATAGTGATATTAGGGCTCGCGAGCTGTAAGTCATATGACAGATTGTCACCCCTTTACAACCCTTTTTGTTCATTGCTCGATTCACAGTTGGCTCGCCATACTATCCCCTAGATGACCCCAAAGATATATTTCAATCCCAATTGCTGATCTGCTCCAAGAATTCAGTCCTGTCACGTGCTTGGGGAATTTTGAACAACTGTTCTATTTGATTTCCTGTTTTATTTAGAAATCTTTAAAATAATATATGGAACTTCTTTTGTGAAGTTATTAGTTCAGTACTCATTATTTTAATGCAACATGTGGCAAGGAATTGAAAAGAAAGTTGAATTAATTGTCCGAAATACAAAAACTGTCAGAGAACATGTCTCAAAGAAAAAATGTCAAAGATAACAAAGGTCAGGTGCCCTAGATATCGCTGATCGGGCTTCTACATACAAGCTTCATGAAGACTATTTTGGGCTTTAGCATGTGTTTAGATGACTCAAAGTGTTTGCTGATGTCCCCAACTTCATTTCTTGTCTATTCAGGTGTAACGAGATCGTCTGAATCCGCGGTGCCTTTTTATGAGTTTGAATCCGCGGTGCCCCCCCTTTTTTTTTTTTGTGACCCAAAGCGCCCTTTGCGGGTTTTCACCTTGGCCTCTTCAAGCATAGTATTTCTTGACCGAATCCGAGTTTACGGGATTGGGCAGGCTTTTTCCATCCATTTCAGTCAGGATCAATGCACCTCCAGAGAAAGCTTCTTTTACCACATATGGTCTTTTCCAGTTTGGCATCCATTTTCCCCTGAAGTCCTTTTGTATGGGAAGGATCTTTTTTAGCACAAGGTCTCCTTCTTTAAACTCTCTTGGGCGAATCTTTTTATCATAGGCTCGCATCATTCGTTTTTGGTACATTTGACCATGACGGATAGCCCTCAGCCTCTTCTCTTCGATTAAGTTCAGCTGATCGTATCGAGCCTGGATCCATTCAGCTTCATCCAGTTTTATTTCCGACAAAACCCGAAGGGAAGGTATTTCTACTTCAATAGGTAGGACCGCCTCCATCCCGTAAACTAACGAGAAAGGTGTTGCCCCAGTAGAGGTTCTGACCGACGTTCGATAAGCGTAGAGTGCGAATGGTAATTTCTCATGCCAATCTTTGTAAGTCTCGGTCATCTTCCCTATTATCTTCTTAATATTTTTATTAGCTGCTTCTACTGCACCGTTCATTTTTGGGCGGTATGGGGACAAGTTGTGGTGTTTGATACCGAATTGACTGCAAACATCTGCTATGGTGCTGTTGTTCAGGTTCAAAGCGTTGTCAGATATAATTCTCTCAGGCATTCCGTAACGACATATGATCTCCTTTTTTAAGAATTTACTGACTGCCGATTTTGTGACATTGGCATACGAGGCAGCTTCTACCCACTTGGTGAAGTAATCAATGACTACGAAGATGAATCGATGCCCGTTAGAAGCCTTTGGTGAGATTGGCCCGATAACATCCATGCCCCACATAGAAAAGGGCCACGGGGAAGTCATCACGTGTAAAGGTGACGGGGGCACATGAATTTTATCTCCGTAGATCTGGCATTTATGGCATTTCTTGGCATATTTGATGCAATCCCCTTCCATGGTGGACCAATAATACCCGAATCTCATAATCTGTCTGGCCATTGTAAAACCATTAACATGCGTTCCACAAATGCCCTCGTGGACTTCCTCCAAGATCTGCTTAGCCTCAACAGCGTCCACACACCTAAGTAGTACTTGATCCTTTCTTTTTTTGTACAGGATGTCGCCATCTAGGACGTAGTCAGAGGCCAATCTTCTGAGCGTCCTTTTCTCATTCTCCGTCACATGCTCTGGGTATTCGCCGTTTTTTATATATTGCAACACATTCTGATACCAAGGGTGATCATCTTTTTCCTCCTCTTCCAGATTACAATAATAAGCTGGGGCTTCGAGAATACTCATCTGAATGGGTCTCATATCTTCTGGACAGTTTATCTTGGTCATAGAAGCCAGAGTTGCCAAGGCATCCGCTATCTGGTTTTCATCACGCGGGAGATAATTGAAAGTGATGTTATCAAACTCCTCAATCAATCCCAAAACTATCTTTCGATATTCAATTAGTTTAGGGTCTCGGGTCTCCCACTCCCCTTTGAGTTGATAGACCACTAGTGCAGAGTCTCCGTACACTTCTAACACTCTGATCTTCCGCTCCATGGCCGCCCGGATCCCCATGATACAAGCTTCATATTCTGCCATGTTATTCGTGCAATCGAAATCCAATCTACACGTGAACGGATGATGATCACCACTAGGAGACACCAAGATTGCCCCAATTCCATTTCCCACAGCATTAGCCGCTCCATCAAAGTTCAACTTCCACGGCATTTCTTCAGCATTTGCCACATACATCAATTCTTCATTAGGGAATTCAAAGCTCAAAGGCTCGTAATCTTCCAAGGCTCTGCTAGCCAGAAATTCTGCTATTGCACTTCCTTTTATGGCTTTTTGACTTACGTAGACTATGTCAAATTCAGATAGCAAAATCTGCCACCTTGCCATTCTCCCATTCAGGACAGTCGACTCCATCATATATTTCAACGGGTCAAGCTTTGAAATTAACCAGGTTGTATGGTATAACATATATTGCCTTAGTCTTCGGGTTGTCCAGATCAAAGCGCAACATAGTTTTTCGATCGACGAATATCTCATTTCACATTCGGTGAACTTTTTGCTGAGATAGTATATCGCCTTTTCTTTCCTCCCTGACTCATCGTGTTGTCCAAGCACGCATCCCATGGAATTATCGAACACTGATAGGTACAATATCAATGGTCTATCTGGATTTGGTGGGGATAGTACTGGGGCAGTCGACAGATATTGTTTGACCTTGTCAAAAGCTCTCTGGCATTCTTCGTTCCATATCCCTTGGTTGTGTTTCTTGAGGAGACGGAATATAGGATCGCACTTCTCGGTTAACTGTGAAATGAACCGAGCAATGTAATTTAGTCTTCCAAGAAATCCCCGAACTTCCTTTTGAGTACGTGGTGGAGGCAAATCTTGTATGGCTTTGACCTTGTCCGCGTCAACTTCAATCCCTTTCTCGCTGACCACGAAACCCAGTAGTTTCCCTGACCTAGCTCCGAAAGTACACTTGGTTGGGTTGAGTTTTAATTGGAACCTCCTTAATCTTAGGAACAATTTCTTCAAAACTTCAACGTGTTCCTTTTCCGTTCGAGGCTTGGCGATCATATCGTCAACGTACACTTCTATCTCTTTGTGCATCATGTCGTGGAACAAGGCCACCATGGCCCTTTGGTATGTTGCCCTTGCATTCTTCAACCCGAATCGCATTACTTTATAACAGAAGGTGCCCCATAACGTTATGAAGGTGGTCTTCGCCATGTCCTCAGGGTGCATCTTGATCTGATTATATCCGGAGAATCCATCCATAAAAGAGAACCACGAGTACCCCGCCGTGTTATCTACCAACGTGTCAATATGGGGCAAGGGGAAATTGTCTTTTGGGCTGGCTTTATTTAGGTCTCTATAATCTACACACATCCGAACCTTTCCATCCTTTTTTGGGACATGAACGATGTTGGCTACCCACTCTGAGTATTTGACCACCTGTAGAAAACCAGCATCATACTGTTTCTTCACTTCCTCTTTTATCTTCAATACTACGTCAGGCCTCATCCTCCGTAGTTTTTGCTGCACTGGCTTACATTCTTCCTTTATGGGGAGGCGATGCACCACAATATCAGTACTCAGACCCGGCATGTCTTGATATGACCATGCAAAGACATCTTTGAATTCCCGAAGTAGTTCCACTAGATTTTGTTTCGTTTCCTCGGTTATGCGTGCTCCGATTCTCACCATCTTTCCTTCTTCTAGGGATACGTTCTCCACTTCCTCGTCATGGGGTAGGATTTGTTTCTTTTCCTGTTGTACCATTCTCAACAGATCCGGGGATAAGTCACCATCTCTGTCACCTTCGAACTCTTGAGGTCCTTCCAAACACATGTATTGTTCAAAATGGGCCTCTAAGCTTGTAGTGTCGTCGTTTACATCGTTGATATCTAGGGACCTGTGATGGGTGCCAAAATGTATGAAGAATGAATTCGCGGACAATTATTCATGCCATGGATGAGCAAAAAAGAAAAGAAGAACAAACAGAAATTTACTTAGAGGAAAACACGGAATATTTGTGATAATAAACCAAAATGCATTTCATTCAAATAAAGATTTCTGAACATTAGCCCGTTTCTCAAAAGAGATTTTATTGTTCTTAGGCTTAAAACAACAAACGCGTTCTCGAATATTACTCTGTGGAATTTCTAAAAACTACAGGCAATTCCTCCACAGTCCAATTGTTCAAAATGCTCCCAAGTTCACAAGGACGAATGCCCGATAGGTTCCTTGGTCCAGCTTCTCCTTCATCTATAGCGTTGATGTGAGGACCTTCATTCGGCAACCCTCTCTCGAAGTGAATTATTCCTCCCGATACGAAGGTTTGGGCTATATGGGGGAACGTCATTGGTTCCCACATGGTTTCTTCCCCCTTCAGTCGTGCTCTTCTTCTCTCCTGTTTCTTCTCCACTTCCCTTCTCATCTCGTTGGCATTTGGCTTAAAACCCAGGCCGAAACGGTCTCTCTTTTCTTTCGGTGACGGTACTTGAACTTCTCCCTGGAGACATCTGCCTAGCCCTCTTCCTGGTAAGGCCCCCTTACTGATCATCATTTGTAGACCCATCCTCGTGGTCTTGGATATCTTGGGTACCGGAATTTTAGCCCCCTCACGAACGAATGTCGCGTTGACAAACTCTAAAGACCGAAAAGAGCATTCAATGGCCTCCTCGTTTGCCTCCACATATGGCGCGTCATTGGTAACTGTTGCTATGATGTCTTCTTCCGCGTTAATAGTGACTAATCGACCATCTGCCACCAACTTTAGTTTTTGATGGAGGGATGAAGGTACTGCCCCTGCCGAATGAATCCAGGGTCTTCCCAATAGGCAAGTGTATGAAGGATTGATATCCATTACCAGAAAATCTACTTCATATGTATTCGGCCCGATTTGTAATGGTATGTCTATCCTTCCCATCACTCTTCTTTCGGTGCCATCAAACGCCCTCACTATATTTTGGCATGTCTTCATGTGAGAACTGTCTATTGGCAACCTTTTCAAGGTCGACAATGGTAAGACATTCAAGGCCGACCCATTGTCAATTAACACACTAGGTAGGATGGATCCCTTACAATGAGTAGTTATATGCAGGGCCTTGGTTGATCCCATGCCTCCAGATGGAATCTCATCGTCGCTGAAGGAGATAAAGTTATCAGCACTTATGTTACCAATTAATCGGTCCAGTTTACTGACGGATATATCTTTGGTAACGTAAGTCTCGTTCAGTATTTTCATCAATGCTTTGCGATGTACTTCCGAGCTCAATAGTAAAGCTAGCACCGAGATGCGGGCCGGTTGCTTATGCAGTTGCTCCACCACGCTGTACTCACTGTGCTTTAAGAACTTCAAGAATTCTTTCGCCTCTTCCTCTCTTACGGGTACATTGATGAGGGTGCTAGGTTCTTCCTCCGGCTCGACTGTCATGGCTTTTGATTTTGCCAAATTTATTCTGACGCCTGTTGGGTCATAACGTCTTCCGCTTCGTGTATGGAACCCTTCCTTTTGGTTTTCATTTTCCGTGCTGGTTGAACCTCCTACCCCGGGCATTGCCACGTTACAATTATAGCTCCATGGCACCTTCTTGTGCTCCTCATAAGGGAAGGATCCGGGTTTCTTGATTATAATCTTAGGTATCGCTTGAGCTTTGCTTCCTGAGTTGCTCGGGCGGGAAATGATAATCTTTGGAAGCTTGGCCTTTTGACGGGTCAGTTCTCCTTCTGTCGCATGTATGTCCCCCTCCTCCGAATTTTCTTCATAAAATTCTAATTCTTTATTGTCCATGAAGCCTTGCACTAATAGTCTAAATTCTGTGCAGTCTTGGATCTTATGCCCTTCCGCTCCGTGGAACGCGCAGTAATTTCCAGGCTTTTCGCTTCTTCCTTCGAGACTTGACTTTATCAGCCCTCTTTTGACCATTTCCCCCCATACGACTATTAGTGGGGTCCTCACATCCGAGATGTCTTCCTTGGTCTTTCTTGCTCTATCCTTCCCGATCATGTTTACAGCTCCATCCCCATGATTGGGTAATGGGTTCCCAGGCAGATCGTCGAGCTCTATAATCCCCATCTTAATGAATTTTTCGACTACCTTTTTGAAGGCAGTGCAATTTTCGATCGAGTGGCCTGTTATTCCTGCATGGTACTCGCATTCGGCATTCGGGTTGTACCATTTGGGGAACGGGGGTTGTAATGGTTTTAGATAATACGGGGCTACAATGTGTGCGTCGAATAGGCGTTGATACATCTCTCCGTATGTTATCGGGATTGGCGTAAACTGGGGCCTCTCAAAATTCGGCCTTGGGCCTGGCTCTTGCCCCGTCGTCCCTTGCTGTTTAACAGCAACGATTTTTGGTGAATTGACAGTGACTGCTTTCGGGTATCCTTTACTGTACGTACTCATGTTGTTCACTTCATTATCCTTTTTTCTAGGGACGGGTCTCCTTGTAGCCTCACCTACTTCGATCCTTCTACCTTTTATGGCATTTTCAATCATCTCCCCCGCCAGGACTATATCTGTGAAGCTTTGAGTTGTGCCCCCCACCATGTGGGTGATAAACGGGGCCCTCAAAGTACTGATAAATAGCTTAACAGTTTCTTTCTCTGAGAGGGGTGGTTGGACTTGTGTAGCTACTTCTCTCCACCTCTGGGCGTACTGCCTAAAGTCCTCACTCGGCTTCTTTTCTATATTTTGCAATGTTATTCTATCCGGCACTATATCCGTCACATGACCATATTGTTTCGTAAAAGCTTGTGCCAAATCTTCCCATGAATTAACTTGAGCGCGGGTTAGCTGGTTATACCATTTGGCCACCGATCCGACTAGACTGTCTTGAAAGCAGTGAATCAACAGTTGATCATTCTCGGCATATCCCGCCATCTTTCGACAAAACATCGTTATGTGGGCTTCTGGGCAACTGGTCCCGTTATATTTTTCGAACTCCGGCGTCTTGAATTTTGGCGGGAATATTAGGCCCGGGACTAAACTCAATTCTTTTACCTTAACACCAGGGCGATGACTGGCGTTTTTCAAAGCCTTGACCTCCTCCTCCAACCATTTACAACGATCCTCTAACTATCTTGAGGATTCGGCTCTTGTCTCTTCCTTCTCTATCATGTCGAAATCAGGGACAACCAAGTTAACAGCGTTATCCCCTAGGTTGGATCCGGAACCTGCTTGGAGATTTGCGGGTGGTCTGATATTATTTTGACCTTGTCAGGGCCTAATCGTGACAGGCGGCCTCGGAAGATATTCTTCAGGCAATACAGGTGCGTGTGGTGGGGTAGCATCCGAAGGAGTGCCTTCGTTTTCTTCCCCAGTAATAACCATAGGGCCTTTTCCCTTGTCCACCAGCCCGTTCAGTAGTTGGGTCATTTGGGTCATTTGAGCCATCAGGTTTTTCTCGGAGTTCGTCACGTCCTGCTTAATCTGTGCCAACTGTTCTTGTGTTTGCTCCATCTCTTTTTGGAGTTGCTCATATTTTTGATCCATTTTCTTAGACTTAGCTCGCGTGCCGTATGGGTGTTCGGCTTCCAGGTTTCACTTTTCTCTTTACCGTCTGTTAAGTTTAACCAATTAGGTTCTTTTTATAAACTCAAATGCATGTAATATGATGCGATGCAAATGCATGAATGCAAAAAGAAGGCATCGACTCTGGTCAACTTCATTTTAGAAGACTTTATTAGAAGGCAAGATCCTTTACATAAAGCGGACTACAAATATGCTTTGGCCCTTAAACTCAAAGTTTTGATTTTTCTAAGTAAAGAAGTCAGCTCTCGGTTACGATCTGCCTGTAGCTCGTACTTCATGCTTACGATCTCAGCTTGAGATGCCAGGGCCTGTAGGTGATCAGCCACTTCTCGAATCTGAACTATCGCTTCGCCCATGAGGTAGTCTCGATCTCTAACTTGCTGGTGGGAATGATGAAGTTCCTCTTTCCATTGCCCTTCCCTTGCTTCTAAAAGTTCAATTCGGAGCTCGCAGCCATGTAATGTTGTCTCTAATCCTTCAATCTTTCTCTCCATTTCTTTGATTTTGTTCAGACTCAACTTCAGTTCGTCTTCCGAATCGCGCCTTTGGTAGTGGTGTAGGGACCGCCCAAGTTCAGCCACCTTTGTCTAATCGGTGTGACCCATTTGTCTAATCGGCTGAATAGATCAATAACTGCTTCGTCGATGTGTCTCAAAGCTTTTGGGAAGATTATCATACCGTAAACATATAGGGCAAAAACATCAATCTTTTTCTTTGCGTCGGGATGCGCCAAGATCAAGTCTCTCAAACATGTCCAAGGTATGCATTTACTTTCGCCTTTCTTTTGCATTCTAGCTAAGACCCATTGTTCGCTCATTCCGGTGATATTCGTCAATTTCTTCACGAAGGTTGGGCCGTTAACTGCTTTGGAATAGGCTTTGTCAACTTGAATTCTTGGGCAACGTAACAGGGTCGTGTATTCCTCTACTGTGGGGACTAGATCCACCGTCCCAAAGGAGAAACAACTATAAGCAGCATTCCAAAACTGGGCCATTGCTCGGAATAGGTGTTTATCTATTTTGACGTCAAGCAGGTAGGGTAGGTCACCGTAAGTACCATAGAACTGCTGCTTCGTCTCGTTATTCCACTGAGTCCAAATTTCTTTCAACTCTTGGAGCTCGTTCTGTGTGACACTAATGTTGGTGAAATCCCGTAGTTCCGACACATACCCTTGGACTAAGCTATCCCCCTTTTCGATTTGGCATTGTTCTGACCACGCGTGGACGGCCGCATTGTCTTCCACTTTATCAAGGAATTCGCTTTCCATAACCAGCTTTCTAACTCAGAAACTGACCGTGAATCGATACCTCTTAAAATATGAAATGATATGCACAAAGAGAATAAAACACAAAAAGTTAGTACCCTGGAACACAAAACGAGTGAAATAATCAGATACCTATATGGGTAACTACTAAGGTTTGACATAGTTTAGCTCGGGGTGGGTTCTTAAGCTCTTTACATGTGGTTGAGTTCTAAAGTTCGAGGTACCCAAATCAGCAGATTCCTCAATCCTCACCCATTATAGGCTCATATGGACCGAGTTCGATTCAGGGGAATACATTTCCCTATGGCCATGCGGAAGTGAAAACTTCACGAAGACATAGGTACGGATGTATTCCGAAAGCGGTCCACTAGCCCATGCGGAGGTGAAAACCTCACGAAAGCATAGCTTCTCGCTCCCACTTAAAGGTGTGACCACAATGGTCATGCAAATATGAATGCAGAAATATCAACATTATTGCAACCTTGGCACCCGCAAAGTTAAAAATAGAGATCGAATAAAACGATCATTTTTATTGATTTTTGAGACACTCAAATAAATTGGAATAAAAAGCCCTCTCATCTCGAAGCATCAATATACCATATCCAGTAAGTTAGGATACGGCACACTGAATTCTCGAGAGTGAGGTAGGACACAATTAAGATCGTTGTTATTTTGAAAATTCTTACCTCGAAGTAACGAAATGTCATACCCAGTAAGTTAGGGTGCAACACTTTGTACTCTCGAGGATAAGCTTTTTACTTTAAATTGAGAGAAGAATGATTTTTGAAAATGACTTTCCAAATTTTGACAAAAGGACAAAAAGTAATCAATTTTATGGCCTGACTCTCTAAGCGTCCCCAGTGGAGTCGCCATGCTGTCGAAACCATTTTTTTGAAAATAAAATTGGGAATCGAACTTGGGTTTTAAAAATAAAAACAGGAGTCGCCACCGATCTTTTATTAGGTGTGATCGGGCCACCTATAAATTATTTTGGTCTACGAGTTTCGAGAAAATGGGCTCGGGAGTCGGTTACGTGCGAGGAAGGATTAGCACCCTCGTCACGCCCAAAATTGGTACCAAATTGATCAATTAATGTCCTTATGTCGAAAGTTGGAAATTGTGAAAATGGATTTTAAAAACGTTAAGCTTTCATCGTTCCGAAAGAATAAAATATCGCATCTAAAACTTTAGGACACGATAATTTAAATCCTCAAATCCAAGACGAATATTGCCTCGTTTGGAAAATCTTATTTCGAAATAACGGAATGTCACATCCAATAAGTTAGGACACAACATATCGAATTCTCGAAAATAAGTTTTTTATTCAAAAAATTATTTATTTTAAAAGATATTTCATTATTTAGGTTAAACAAGAAAATCGAAACCTAGTAAGTTAAGGTACGATTTTCCCGAATTCCTAAACATGAAATGTTACCTTTACGAAGGAAATCAATTTTGTATTAAATAAATGGAGCACGGATTTGTAACAAAATACATGAGGTACAATGGAATGGAAATAAGAGTATATGTGAAGTGATGTAAGTATGAAGATATGAATGAAAGTTAAATAAGTAATAATATATACATTTATACATCATATAATAAGAGTAAAAAATAATAATAACAATAATATCAATAATAATATAGTGATAATAAATACAATAATAATAATACATATATACAAGCAATAGTACTATAATAGTATTATAGGAAGAATAATAATATAATGGTATAATAATAAAATAATAGTATGGTAATAATAATAATAATAAGTATATACATGCAGCTAATAATAATACCAATGATAATAATAATAATAATGATAATAATAATAATAATAATAATAAAATAATATGTACAAGATAAATAACATAACTAATAATAATGCTAAAATAATAATATTAATAGTAAATGTAATACTAGTAATAATAAGGGTATGAAATATATATAATATACTGATATAAATATAATAGTAATAAAAAATAATAATAGTACAATAATGAATATGTACAATATAATGATAATACGAATATAACAATAATATAATGAAAAGATTAGAAAGATTACAAAACAAAATAAAAAGGGATTAAATTGAACTTGAAATGAAAGCTTAGTGTGGATTTGAAATAAATTAAAAAGGAAATGACTAATTTGCGACACGCGCACGAATTGGAAGGACTGAAACAGAAATAAATCCCTTTACCGAAACGCTGCGCTGGAAGGAGGACCAAACTTAACGCGGCGCGAAAGTTCAGGGCTAAAATTGAAATAATAAAAAAAACCTGATTGTAAGGACTGAAAAGGTGGAAGGATTGAAAGGGAAATTATCCCAATCAATCGAAAACACGCGGATCCTATCGGGTCGGGTAGTCTGTGCGCGGGTCGAAGCTTGAAACGACGTCGTTTTGGGCATTGGTGGCCAGCCCCAAAACGACGTCGTTTTGTGGGAGCTATATAAGGCCAAATTTCTTGACAAAAATCATTTCTGTTTGGTGTTTTAAAAAAAAACTGATTTCTCTCTTTCTGGTTCTCTGCAGGAGCGAAGATGAGGGGGGATTCCGGCGAGGGGGTCCACCGTGGCGCCGCCGCGCCGGCCACCGCACGCGGTGGCCGGAAATCGCAAAAGGTGTGTTTTTTTTGTTTTTGTTTTTTTATTTTTCTACTTATGCACTCTAAATATTTATATATGGATATATATTTGCGAATAAACGAAGAGAAAAAAATAAAAAAATACGATTTAAAACAAAACAAAATACCTTCGATTTGTTGGGTTTTCAGAACTTCGTTTTTTGTTTGTGATTCAAAAAAAATGTTGGCTTGAGATTTTCTCTGTATTGACTCCAATAAAAGAAGAAAAGTCCCCTGTACATTCTGTTTTTCACTGTTTTATAGTCGAAATATAATAATAAAAAACATTTCTTCTCCTAGTGGTATCGCTGTGTTTTTGTCTTCTTTGCAAGTTATGGGGCGCTCGTGGTAGTGGAGAAGGCGTGATGCTGGTAGTGGCGAGCGGCAGTGGAGGTAGCACGCGCGAAGGTGGTACGCACATGGCCAGAGGGGAAGTCGAGCGGCGCAGGGAACAGAAACCCTAGGGTTTCTGAGCTTGTAATCTTGGGCCTCGGGTTTGTTGGGCTGATTTAGGCTAGTTGGGCTAGGGTTAGGTTTGGTTTGGGTCTAGTATTGGGTTTCTTATTGGGCTTCGGGTTTTTAGTTTAAATGGACTGTTAATGGACACTTTAATAAGGCCATTTTTATTCTGTTGTTTGTTTTTTTGTTTGACTGTGTTTGGGCCCTTAATCTATGTTGGGCCGGGCAAAATTTGGTGATTACATTAGTATCAAGAATATTAGCGGCGTTTTTAATTAAAAACGCCGCAAAAGGTAAGAAATAGCGGCGCTTTTAAAAAAACACCACAAATAATCATTTTATTTTAGTTAAAAACGGCGCCGTATTGTTAGCATTTATCAAAAATTGCTTAATGCTTTCTGTTCCCCCATTTTTTGATTTCCCGAAATCCCTAACTCTCATCTCTTTGCTCTTCCTATTCTCATCTCTGTTTCCAACAGTTGTGGTCTGCACCTTCTCTTCATTTTCTTTTGCTTTGATTTCCAATCTCTTCCTGTTTTACAGTAAAAGAAAACCTGAACCTTTATTTTCTTTTTTCTTGAATCCCCTTCTCTTTTATCGTCTTTTACTCGAAAAAAAAAAACATTTGTTCTTGTTCATTTCGACTTTGAAAAAGAATTTCTCATCAAGAGAAGAAGATGAAGAAGAAGCTCTTAATAAATCTTGTGGTTTAATCTATTTGAGGTAAATTTTGAGACACGAATCTCAGTTGAAATTTTTTTTATTTTCATTTACAAATTAAATAAATTCAGTGCCATATTTCCTGTTTCAATTTCATTTACAAATTTTCATTTTCATTTACAAGTTGAGGTAAGTTTCTCTTTTATCTGCCTCAACTTTTTAATAACGTCGTTATTATTATTTTTTGGTTCACAGTTTCTCCGCCGTCGCCGCTGGATATTCGGGTCGTGGAGGTATTTCCTTGGTTCGTACTGTTAAGTTTTGCTCTTGTTTCTGGGTTTATATTGATTTCAATAAAAGCTTGAGTCTTTAAATGATTTAGCTAATGTGTGTGCAAGTTTTGGTTCAATGAAAGCTTCTATTTTTTTAATCCCAAATTTTGTTATTGATTGTTTACATTGGTATTTGATTTAATCCCTTTAAATTGGTTTCCAGCGTTAGTTTAAACTTCAACTTTGGTCCCTTTAAATTGCTTTTGCTTTAATTTCATTTCTCTTTAGCGTTGAACTCTGTATGGTCGTTTTATATTGGTTTCTAAATTTCCAAACATATTAAAAGATCAATGTTTTTTTTAAGAATCTCAGATTTTTAATGTTGTTTGGAAATCAACTATATCAGTGGAGTTCACGGGATCGGAATACCAATAGGAAAACTTGATACGTATGTTGCGGCTGCTGGTCTCAACCCACAAAGAGTATGGTCTATCTTTCTTTTTCTTTTTGTGTTTTTGCAAGCATTTGCATGCCTGCCACTTATAATTTGGCTTATACTTTTTTATTTGTACTTAATACCAATTAGTTAGGCCTGTATCAACCATTTGCCACCATTTTCATACATGTGTTTTGGTATTGACTGTATTTGACATATTTAGCCATCAGTTGTAGTTCTCTCTTATATGCATGTGAACTTATATTTGTGGCTAAGTGGACAACCTATATATGTTGTTGTTGCATGGATCAAAATCTTAGAATGACTTTCTTGATGGCATGTTGGCTACTATGTAATTAAAGCAATATAATATCTATATTCAGTCCATCAGAAATAAAGTTAGATAAGTGTGTGCCTATATATATATATATATATATATATCTAAGGTATTTGTATCTTTTCATGTTATGCCATCATTTAGAGACAGCAAATGCATGTTGTGTAACCCCCCTATATGTAAATTTATTATGAGCAGTGGCTGAAAAAATGGCAACTAAATTCCTTCATAGTTTTTAGTGAAAATGACTCTCTTGAACGTCTGAATTTTCCTTTGTTTTGCTGCATTGAATGTCTGATCGGGTGGTTTTTGTGTGCTTGAATATGAAGTTTTGTTTTGGATGATCATGTTATCTATCAAAGTGGTGGTGTTTAGGCATATGGCTGTATTATGTTTAGGCATGTCTTTATAAACAAGCCCTACTAAGTTTTTTTTGCTACTTTCACAAGGTTTATATTATATAATATATATTAAGCTATTCCTAGTAATTTTATTCACTTACTGGAGAAAGATAGGATTCTGAAAGCTGGTGGCTTTATTCAAGTCGGACGTGTCAATGGAAGTTTAAACTTAGCCAGGGCTATTGGTACCTTCTAGATCCAAGGGGGCAATGTATCTAATATTTATTTGCTTGTTGGTTTATGATTTTCTTTCACTTGCAGGAGATGCAGAGTTCAAACAGAACAAAACTTTACCTGCTGAAAGGCAAATTGTAACAGCTAATCCAGACATCAACACTGTAAGTGAATATAGTGACTGCCCTAGTAAGTATATATAATTGCGTGTGGACCCTAAAGTTCATGTTAAGTAATTTTAAGGTGATCAATTGATATGGGATTTATTCTATTTTTTAGGCTTCTCTGAAAGTAGAAAAATTAAAGGGGTTAATTTGTTTTTAAAAATTATAATGAGACGGTAAATTAAAGTGTAATAAATAAAAATAGGAGGATTTAGAGATGTAGACAAAATGAGAGGAGCATTTAGATGAACATGATTGTGGATTTTATTTATTTCTGAAAATTGAAATGAAAGCAACTTGTTTGCCACAATGCAACAGCTTGAGTTGGTTGACACAAAGATTAGTTGATAAAAAAGTAGTCCTATTATTTTAGTTATCCTAATAATTTGACAGGAATGAATAGAAGAGCAGGCATCCACCGCGTTACTGACTTTTTACTCTTTTTATTTATTTGTTGTAATATATATACACAATAATTGGGTTTTAATTTTAGATTCCATCCCTAGATAGTTTTTGCTCTTTGAGGTCAAACACAAAATATAAGAGAGTTGAATTTTGGGGCAGCCATTTGGAATAGAGAAGGAAAACATAACCCTACTCAACACAGGCAGAGGAAATTAATTACTATTTTTATAAATAATTTTGATTTAACTCCAAAAATCCTTCTTCATATTTCAGGAAAATTAATAAATTAATAAATTAATAAAATTGAATAACAGTATTAAACCTATTGTTGACATGTAAATTAGCAATCCAATAATCTATATGTACCAAAAATTAATAAATATTATTAATTGAATTAATTTATTAGTAAATAATCAAATTAAATTTATCTTGTTTTTAGAAAATCCATAATTAAAGCAATCATTTATATAATAATTAATTAAAAAGGAAAAAACAAAAGAAAGATGAGAGAAGTGGGAAGGGATGTCCGTGTGGTTGAAGATTTGAAGCAACAATCTATATATATATAGATAGATAGATAGATAGATATGTGTGTATGTTATTTATTACAAGAAGCAAGTACAACCTAATCAAAAATCCTAATTGATGGCGGATTTAAAGCAAAGGGGTATGTATAGATTGCAACCAAAATAAGCCTTTTTTTCCTAACTTCATTTCATTTCCGATGGTTAACCATTGGAAAATTTTCATTGATGAGATAGACATTTTTTAAATTTATTGGACATGTTTAATAGGTGATGACTTTCCAACTACAAAATTATATAGATGTCAGAGTGATGGATATCTTAAGTTGCCAAGAGGTTAGTATTGTTCTTTTCGGTTCACAAACAATAAAGTAATTGAACTTTAGTTAAAGAATCTTTGATCTTAGCTAAGTTGTTTATTTTTTTTTCTGTAAGTTTATTGATTTATTTTGTTTCTTTACATTTTCTTTTGTCAGGTATGAGTCACTGGCATGGTGACAAAGAGTTGAAGAAATCCATCCTTGCTTCTTTTTTTAAAATTCTTGTTGAATATTGTTTGCTATCAATTTCCTTTTTTTGGTTTAAATGTTATGGGCTGAAAAATGTTTAATTTTTATTATTTTTTCCTTAAATATTTTTATAATATTTTAATATTTATAATATTTTAATATTATTCTTTTTTATAATAATTTATTTTTTTAATTTTCATGACTTTTAGCGGCGTTTTCCCAAAAAGCGCCGCTAAAAGCCCCTACCTTTAGCGGCGTTTTCCCAAAAAGCGCTGCTAAAAGCCCCTACCTTTAGCGGCGTTTTCCTAAAAAGCGCCGCTAAAAGCCCCTACCTTTAGCGGCGTTTTCCTAAAAAGCGCCGTTAAAAGACCCTACCTTTAGCGGCGTTTTCCATAAAAGCGCCACTAAAAGCCCCTACCTTTAGCGGCGTTTTCCATAAAAGCGCCGCTAAAAGCCCCTACCTTTAGCGGCGTTTCCCTTAAAAGCGCCGCTAAAAGCCCCTACCTTTAGCGGCGTTTTTTCACAACAAACGCCACTAAATTTTGCGGCGCTTTCTTTAGCGGCGTTTTTTGCGGCGCTTTCGAAAACGCCGCAAATACTATTAGTGGCGCTTAAAAACGCCGCTAAAAGCCCAAAAAAACGCCGCTAAAAGTCTGTTTTGGTGTAGTGGCGGATATCATATTAATGAAACATCCAACGCAATAATTGATTCATAATAAGTGAAGAGACCAAAGCTTAATACAAAATCATGGAAATTTAAGCTGTAGGTAGGAAAGATGAGGGAGCTAAATTTGCTTTGACCAATCGGGTCTCTTGTTTTATACTAATATGCAGATGCTACGTCATGCGTGAAAGTTGACCCTCCATTATTACCCAAACCTAAACTACATCATTAGTCATTAAATTATGAGTAATTTGGTCATTGGACTGTTAAAATCGACGCTATATGGCTTTCTCTGTTTGCACTATCTGCACTAATCAAAAGCTTTTTTTCCTTTTCTCTTCTATAATTTAGTTTTTTCTTTACGAAACATTTTTGCATGTCACGAATTTACAAACCAAAATTCAAATAATTTTTATCGATATGTGACATTGACCGTGAGACCAACTTGGATCTACAGTATGCTCTTTTACTCGTTGATGGGTATTGATCCCCCGTATCGATTGTCAAATCGTCGCTTGGAGCTCATTGGTAAAACATTTAAAAAAAAAACTAAACAGTCTAGTGACTTAAATAAAAACTTTTGAATAGTTCAGTAACTTAAATGAAAATTTTCGAATAGTTTAATAACCAAATTATAACTTTTTTTAATCAAGTGATTAAAACAAAAATTTATCCATAGTTTAATAGCTAATGGTGTAGCTTACTTTGTAACAGCCCGATTTTGAGCCTAGTCGGAATAGTGGTTTTGGGACCACAAATCCGATGAGAAAAAAAATTAAAATTCTTATATTTTTAATATCTACAACTTTATGAAATGATTTCGTAAAAATTTCGTTCGAAAATTTTGGTGTTTGAGCACTCAATTTAGTCAAAAGGACTAAATTGTAAAAAGTGCAAAACTTGAGTTCTAGAAGCTAGAGGTATCTAATTGCTATGAAATTTTAAATTGGAGGTCCTTAAAAGGTAACTAGACCATTGGTTAACTTGCTGGAAAAAAAATGGACATCAAATAGGTGAAATAGAATATTTTTAAGTTAAGGGCATTTTGGTCATTTAGTGATTAAAATGAGTTAAAAACAAAATTAAAAGCCAATTTTTGCTCATCTTCAACCCCTTGGCCGAAATTCTCATAAGGAAGACATAGCTAGGGTTTTTCAAGCTTCCAAGCTCCATAGCCCCGTTTTTAATGTTTTTTACATTTTTGAAGCCCGGGTAGCTCGATTTAGCTTATTCTATTAATAATGTATGCTAGGGTTCATATTTGGAAAAATACCCATAGGTGAAATGTGTTTATTTTGATGTTTTATGATAGAATATGAATTCTGAAATTATGTTAAACAACTTTTGCTAAGTGATTTTAAGTGAAAACGAGTAAAACGGCTTAATCGGTAAAAAATACCTAATGTTCATAAGTACAAGTTAGAGTGAGAATTTGATGTTGCCATAGAAGGGAAAAATGATCAGCATGCCACAAAACTTAAGAATAAGGGATAAAGTTTAATTTTCGAGCTTTGGGGCAAATGTGTAAATATGTAAAAGTTTAGGGGTAAAATTGTAATTTTTCTAAAGTTAAGAGTTAAGGACTGTTTTGATGAATGTGAGTATTAAATAAGCTAAATTTGCTATTATAGATCAAGAAGAACGAAATCCAGAGTTAGATCGAGGAAAGAAAAAGATAGAGGATTAAATCGATATAGTTGAACATATTTTGTTTCGAGGTAAGTTTGCAGTAAATAAATGCAATATTCTATTACTTTACATTTAATATTGTTAAATTCCAGCATTTACATATTTATTCTGTAAATTTATTATTTAAAGACTCAAGTATGAATTGACGGAAAAACTATCTCAGAAAGTTCCGGTTGAACCTTAGGGATGTGTAGGATACAAATGTCATGACATTAGGGTTTAAGGAAATCATGTAAGACCATGTCAAGACATGGCATTGATATGTTACCATAAGGCAAAGGTCCCATGTAAGACCATGCCAAGGCATGGCATTGGTGAGTTCATAAGGCAAGGATACCACGTAAGACCATGTCAAGACATGGCAATGGTTAAGTTTCAAAGGAAAGGTACCCAAGTATCCTTAGTATTCCAAGTGGTTCAACGGGAAAATTCAAAGAATATACCAAAGTAAAGGTAAGGCAAGTCCAAGCTAAAAAGGTAAGGTAAGATAAATTTATGTTAAAAGGTAAGGCAAGTATACCAGTTTTAAGTATATTGAGTTAAAAGCTTAAGTGATCTTGATAAGGAAAAACATAAGATAATTCATTAAGAATGTTGTTATCTATTTACATGTAAACTTACTAAGCTTTATGCTTACACCCATTCTTTATTTTTTTTATAGTATTATAAGCCAACTCGGGGATTGAAAGGAAGTCGGAGATCGTTACACACTATCAAAGGATTATATTGGTATTTTGTGACTCGAACGTTCTAAGTTATGGCATGTATAGGGACTTAACTATCTTGTGTGTATAACCTTATGATATGGCTTAAGATTGGCTTGTAAATGTTTGGTAATGATTAGTTATTAAAATGGCTAATTAAGAGAATGTTTTGGATATTATGTAATGCCTAGTTGGTAATTATTAGAAAGAAATTATGTAAGTATATGCAGGGGAACAGTTTGTACAGCAGCAGTGACGTGATTTTGAAAAATCACAAAAAATAGTATAAATTGAATTAGGTTGTGCATGAGATATAGAATTAAAGCTTATTGAGTCTATTTTTATATGAAAGAAACGGTGTAGGAAAAAGAGTTATATAATATGAGATAATTGATTTTTAGTGAAGAGAGGTCAGAACTGTCAAACTGTGTAACAGGGGAGACTTTAACTAATAAACTGTACTAATTGGCCACACCAAAAATTCTGGAAAAATTATAGTAAGAAGATATATGAGTCTAGTTTCAGAGAAAATTTACGGATCTAGATTTCGAGTTTCGTAACTCGAGTTATAATTAATTTAGTGAACATGACGCAGATGGACAGTTTCAATTTTTATGCCCATAACTAGTAAGTTAAGTCTAGTAATGCCTCGTGCTCGACTCCGGCAACGGTCTCGGGTAAGGGGTGTTACATACTTTCTTTCTTTTTCTCTTTTTCTAAAGAATTCTATTTCTTTCCACTTTCTAGTTTGGTGGATCTAACATATATTGTATGCATAACATACCAAAAAACAAAAGATAGTTGGTGAAGACAAAGTGTGCTTTACCCTAGTACGTATTTTTCAATTCTTTAAAAAAAAATGTCTTGGCAGGGGTGGAAGGTGAAACCAGGAGTATTGTAAGATATATTTTACTATTTAATTTTAATTATAAAATATATTTAAAATTATAGAAAAATAGTTCCTTTTTCCATATAAAAAGGTTATCTAAGATTGAGCTTTGCACAAGTAAAGTCTTTTTTCAATCCCAACTTTGATATGACGATCAAGAATGATTTTACATTAAAAACCTATAGTATTAAGTAAAATAAGACATCGAACGAATTAAAATAAAAACATAAGGTTAAAAAATTAAAAAAGACTGAACTATTTTATATTACAAAATAAAAACATGAAATGCAAATTTTGAATTTAATATTATAAGCATTTGATCAGTTTTATATAATGAAAAATATTAATGCCATAATTGATGTAAATGTATTCATTTAAGCTAATAAATGAGATTTAGATCGTTATTGCTTCGACGTTCGAATGTAGCGTCCTCCACCCAATCAAGCTTTCAAGTCGAGTAAGGGACATTAGATGCGAAACATAAATTACTATATTTTAAAATATTTGATGTAAGGGTAAAATGATATTTGAGGAATTTAAGGGCGCAAAACATAAAATATCATCACCTTTAAATATTTGCGACAAGGTTAAAATGGTATTTGACAGAAATTTTCATATTTTTGAATATTTGCTATTAGGGTTAAAATGAAATTTAGCAGCCCCTCTAACGCGGCCCTTGTGGCTTGGGAAAATGAAAATATCTATAGATATATCCATTTTCACATTTCTATCCAATTTTTAAACCTCATTGGATTAATGGCGATGGTAACGATGATGATGGTATGCTTTGGGTACACAAGTGAATGAAAAGGATATTGAAAATGATTGTATAACCCAAACACATTTTACCTTGAATGGAGTAAGGTTTGCAATTAAACCAACCAGTTTTTGAGTAAAGTCAGAAAATTTTACCCAAATTAGTCGTGCTTGACTTGCAAGTCCACTAATTAAAACAAAGTTTCCTTTCAATGGCATTCCGCTTCTGGCACCAGCTGCTCTGATTCTAAATTAATGCCTCTCTTGCTATACCACCAATCAATCCTTCACTAATATTTTTTTCATCAAAACTAAACCCGTAAAAAGAAAACAATTTGGAAAATTTGAGTTTGTATTATAAAAGTCATGTAAACTAATATATGTTATTAATTATTGATAAAACTTATTTAGTTATTACAAAACCATTAAAATAATAATAATAATAATACTAATAATAATAATAATAATATATATATCTGAATCTCGTTTGTTGGGGTGTTTATTTCCTCAAGTGTGGCTTGTGTTCGAACTGCGCTAGTCGTGTTGCTGTTAAGACTTTACCCTCTTCTTGTATTTCACCAAAAAGAAAAAAGTGTATCCAATAAATTTGAATAATACGTTTTTATGTGTTGTAACCATTAAATTTATCTTCTATTTGTCAATATTGCTAAAAAGTATCTTTCTTCAAACTTTTTTTTATTTTTTTATTAAACAATTTTCATTGTAGAAAATAGACTCTCTAACACATGTTATAGCAACTGGCAAAATCAGCACTAAATATCGATGGATAAACAGTGTATTTTTCTTTTTTTGTATCATCCATGGAAATTTAACTTTATGTATATCGATATTTGTATGCTGTTAGTAATTCATTTAAATAGTGTACATCTTATAAATGATCGAGTATAAAGACCTTTTACACTGCATATGTATATAAGCATAAACTTACAATCTTTTCTATAAAAAACTTCTAACATTAATGCAAAATTAATTTACATTTTAATAAAATTTTCTTCAGTATTGGTGAAATTAAATTCATTACAATACTTCTCTTTAAAAACATTAAATGTCTAGTTGGAAGTTAGATGCTTTTAACTAAAGTCATTATAAAACTAAAGATTAAATAATGACAAAAAAATATTTTAAACCTTTTCCAAAAAAAAAAAAAAAATGAACTCGATTTTCTATTTTTTTCCCTTTTTGAATTATTATTTTCATAAACATTGGAATGAAAAGAGAAATGAACTAGTCCTACGTAGGTGAGAAAAATTAAAAAAAAAGTAATACATTGTATATAATTATTGATAAAACAAAAGTATATAAGAAAAGTAGAAATTAGTTAATATTAAGAATTGTACATAGTTTTTGAATTGTGGATTGGTGGAGAAAATGTCAACAGAAGTAGTGGTTGAATTTTTTTACTTTGTGAATTTATTTAAATATTTAGTTCTATAATTATTCTTTTTACATTTAATTTTGTGAATTAATAAAAAAAAATATTAGCGTAGAGTAGATATAAAAGAAAAAAAAAGTAGGATGAATCCTAATTTTGAGTTCACATCATAAATACCCTTTCCCCCACTCCTTATAAAAAGCCCCAAAAATCTAAATGTCATCCTTCTTGTCAGAAGTCATTTTTACTAGCCAACCCGCAACTGTATTCTCTTCCATAAGAACATGTCGTACTCTCCAAAATCCAACAAGCTATAATATTTCAAGAATCCTCTTTACTGCCTGCATGCTGTATTTATTATAATATATATATGAATAAAGGAAGCTATAAATAGTGTAGTATTTTTTTTCTAAAGTGGTTTTGAAATGTGGGTCAAAAATAATTTTAAAAAATTTGATTTAATATTTAAGTGCTTAATATTGTTATTAAAAAAGTTTTTTTAGATATAATGTTTTAAAGTAAAAAAAATATAGATATTTCAATAAAAATCATTCATTGTAAATTATTATTATTACTTTGATATATAAATATAAATTCTTAATATTTTAAAACTATTTTTTAAAATTTAATTCAATTTGATTATATAATCTATATTTAATTATTAAAATATAATCTATTTCAAATAAATTTTAAGCAAGTAATACATAAAATATACTATATTATAAATGAGGGTTAAAAACAGGATTTGGAAAACAATATATGCTATGTTTTATTTATTTACACACGTATTCGTGTATTACCAATAGAGTGACACATCGTAGAACTATAAAGTACAAATCATAGAACTTCCACAAGAAAAATATAGAGAGTAGAACATCTATTTTAAGTACTAATACCTTAACTTTAAAATTTTAAGAGGAAATATAGAATGGTAGTTTTGTCGTTATTTTATCAGATTAAATTTTACCCAAACAGAGAAACGAACTTAGAGATTAAGGTAATCAGAAGTTAAGGGCCTAAACAACAATGAAGCCTCTTTTTCTATTTGCTCCAACTGCCCTTTCAACAGCAGCATGTACACCACCCAATCACCATCTCTCACCGGACTAGGCATCGGCATAACGTATCCACAAAGTCCACCCCATGGGAAATGGTACGATCCAAAAGCCGGGCAACCCCATCCGAAATCCATCTTCGAAACCGGGAAACGCAGCCCTGACGACACCACCACTGCCGGCCCATCATCCTTCACCACGTTGTACACCCTTGTCATTGCAGGCTCGGGTCGGTGAGCTTCGACCCAATCAATCAGTCCCAGGAAATGTTCCTTATTCGTCGCGGGTTTTAGAAACTCGTGAACTTGTTTCGCCACCCGACACAAAGGCTGTTCAATTAGTTCACCAATAGGTTGCGATCCATACGGAACGGATAGCACATTTCCGAAGTGATATGCCATGGCAGTGGCCTTGTCTTCATCTCCTTCCCCCAACCTTGACCTCCCATCCACAACAATCCCCATTTTTGATATCCTATTTCTATCTGTACTGGCAGCAAAAGCTGCCACCTGCTTCCACAAAAACGCACTGAATGACTCGAGCTTGGACCTTTTGTCCCCATCGGAAGAGGCAAGTGACTGAAGCTCATTGATTTGGTCACTACTAACGTAATAAATGCGACTTATGAGATGATCAGTAGGTTCATGGTTTTCTTCTGGAGGTGGCAATGAGGGTATTGGCACATACATCTCGTCCAGCGACGGGTCAACACGCCCTGGTCGTCTCGGATTCAACAGCGATCGACGAAAGCTTGGCACCATCGAAACCGGTTTCGACTGAGCTATCTCCGCCCATGACACAAGAAACATGTTGGCTGTGTATGCATCAGCTACTCGATGATCAAATGCGCATGCCACCACTATACCCCCACATTTTAGTTCAGTTGCCTGTATGCATCAAAACTAAAACCAATTTTAGTCTCTTCTATACAGCTTGTGGAGGCTTACGTGAATTGTTATTAAAATTTCTCCAAACCCTAACCAGAGCTGATTGATTAGTACAAGTTAATAACTTGAATTAATTAATTAAGATTTGGTAAACTTAGATTTAAAATTGTTCCAACTTAAACAATACCAAAACTGTATATTGATCTGTTTTGAAAGTCTACAAGTTACTTATGTCAATATCAGCCAATGTATTAGCAGTTGAGTATGAACTTGTCATTGCGTAAGCCAACATATTCCTTCTTACTGACGATGTCCAAAATGCTAGAAAATTCCATAAAAATGAACCTCTTACCAGAAAAACTATGTCATACCTCATATTTAACTTAGATTGATTGAGATGTAGGATTAAAAATAACAAGGATGATTGTGTCGTATGCATGCATAATATTAAATAAGTCAGATGCTACCTACTCTTCCATCAACATCTCCATAAAATATTCAACTATTTTTAGTGATGTACTCGTTAGGTAATACCAGCTACCAACTGCAGTCAATATCCTGTTGGTATATATGGTACAAGAGAAATTTGTTTCATTATTAATGCGTATCAAATCAAGGGTGGGGTTTTGATATGCTCATATGATAAAATTACAGTAAAGTACCTTCAATTTTTTATAAAATTATAACTAATTTTTTTGGATAGAAAAAATTTCTAACTTTACTACCGTACTAAATTTAAATTAGTATATATTAATTAAATATAAATGTGCTATTTTCTTTTCAAATCATATAATTATTATAAATTTTTAAACCAATAGTTTAACCACATACTATAACATAAACAATTCGTATATAAAATTTAAAAATAAATATGTGCCTCTTATGATTCATGCCTATCTTTTAAGTTTAATTGGTATTGTTATTATTGTAACAACTAAAATGATATAGATTTAAGCGCATTTAAACGTGGTTTCCCTCCCATCTAAATATTAAAGAGAGACTATAAATAAAAATAATAAGTATGATATAAAAAAAATTAATTTTATATGAACATTATACTTTTTTCATGGGTAAATTACATAAATAATCATCTTATTATTAAAAACCTTTTTATTAGATCATTTGATTTTAAAATATTATAAAATAATCACTCGATTTACCTTTATATATTTTTTTAAGTTCAAAACTTAAGAGTTAGATTGATATAACTGTTAACTTAATGACTGTGTATTTTTCACAAATTATTTTTAATACACATCATTTCCGTATCATGTAATAGCTTAAAAGAATATTAACCAAAATCACCTTTTATCTCCGCACCTTGCCCATTTCCCTTCTATTTATCTCCTCTATCTTTGCACCTTGCAGCTTTCTTTGCCTTTCGCCGCAGACACTACTTTTGGGTATATATATATATATATATATATATATATATATATATATATGCTCAAGCCTATTTGTTCCTCTAAATTTCATTTAGTTTCTTCATTTTTGACAATAAGAAATGGGAAATTTAATTAGAAAGAATTTAAAGTAGAAAAGTTTTATTAACGCATGCTTTAATTTAAATCCACCCAAACTAGTTCGGATTTGCCATGATTCTGATAGTGGGGTTTGTCTTTCAATTCTTTTCGGTTCTAATATTTTTATTGATTTGCATTTTAAAGTTAATATTTGAGTTTGATAGGATAGAAAATGAATTTTCCTAGCATTGATTTGGAAATGTGATAGTCGTTCAGATCTAAATGTTTTGGTTTTTTTTTTTTATGAATTGAAGATTTGGGTTCTGGGTAATGATGATGATTGAATATTTGATTATGATTTTTAGCATAGAAACTCATGTGCGGGATTCTGGTTTTTGTCTCCCCACAGTAGGGTGGTGAAGTTTTTTAATTTAATACTATGTCTTATTCAAAATCGATGATTCGTTGTGTTCTCATTTTATTAAATATATTATATTTAAGCTGACGACACTATTTGGTTGAGTGTTTGGATTTCCAGTACTGTTCGTTCTTCTTTACAAATTGCAGCCCGAACCGCTAAATGATTTGGGTGAGAGGGGCAGGAAGGAGGGTTGAGCGGTGGTGGGAGAGGGAGGAGAGATGGTGTGATTTGAGTTAAATTTTTTTTTTTTTAATGAATTATAAGAGGAGGCTAAAATTGACTCATTTGTTAATATTTTTTTAAAATTATTATACGACATGAAAATTATGTCTATTAAAAATAATTTGTTAAAAATATAAATTAACATTTACATTAGCCAACCGTTAATTATTTAACAATTTTAAACTTAAAATAATAAATTAAATTGTCTTTTTATAATTTTTTTAAAATTAAATAACCCTAGCAACACTCACCATTTATATAATTTACCCTTTTTCTATCTTCCCCCCCCCCCCCCGAAATTATTGTAAAGGACTTACTTGTATGCTATTTTGAAAATTGAATTGACATCCAACCATTATACATACATTTATAAGTTCAGTGTTCTAACTATAAGCAAGCTTAAGTTTCTCCGCTTAAATAGTAAAATTCATTATTTAAACAAAGTAGGTAAAATTATTAACATCAATCATAACTCAATCATTACGACTAAGAAAGGGACTAAATTGAATTTAAACTTTCTTCACCTCCAACAAAACCGTGTTTAAATTATTGTCTTAAACTGAGTTTGTTGCTGTGTCATGTTTTAAAAATATTTAAATGTTTGAACACTCAACTCAACCTATTTTAAATCTCCCGCGACAAGTACGGCCTTGCTTCATTTAAATGGTTTCTAATTATGGTTCAATTAATAAAATAATAACACTATATTTGGGAGTTTCAATCTTTTATAATTTAATTTCCACTTTTTGATATAAAACTAATGATTTTTTTAAAACAGTGATTATTAGTTGAGGTTAGAGCCATTAAAATTTGTTTAAAGCAATAATTGCATCTAGATGTTAGGGTTCAAACCCTAATATCCCTTTCTCTTAATATTATAAATAAATATAATTATTATATGAAAAAGTCACTTGGATACCACTAGAGAAAATATAAAAAAAATTTATATTGGGCTCTAGATTATACTTAATATTGGATTTTTCATAAATAATTCTTTAAAAGAATATTGTATTTATTTTCATAATATTTCTAGAATCCAACTTATTAGTAATTATTTTATAAATTGTTTTTTTAGTAAGTTTTTTATAAAAAAATTTCAAAGAATTGAAATTTTTAAATAATTTATACTTGTATTTAAGTCTTTGTCTGAATTGGTGTTATAAATCAACTAATCACTAATTTAATTGAGAAATTACTAAAATACATTTCTATATAAAGTAAGTTATATTACTAAAAAGTATTTTGATTCTTTTATATTTTTAAATAAAATCAATAAAAACTCAATTATAATAAGATTTAAATCTATGGCACTATAGATTTTAAATATTTATTTTTACTTCAACCAATAATATTAATTTAATTTTCATATAAATTTTTACAAATATAGTTATTACATATTTTTTTCACTGTATAATGAGTGTACCATAACTTACTATGATAACACCTTAGGAGTTAAGAAGAACAAGGGAACAAAGGCCCCTATATGTCCCTCATGAGCCTACTGTAATGCAACTATGTGTAATACAGAATTAAGTTGGTGTGATTAGTGAATTGAATATCAATTTAATTAAAAATATAAAAAATATAAATTAGAAAAAAAATAGTATTTCAATATTTTTTTATTTTTATAAATTAAAAATTTAAATTACAACTTGAAAAAAATCAAGATAAATGAGTGATAAAGTCGAAATATTTAAGAATTTTTGGGTACGGGTTCAAACGTTGGTGGTGATTATATATATATTATTTCACTCACAACTTGGGTGTCACATAATCTAGTACTTTTAAACATGAACACGATTATGAAGGTTTTGATATTTGACGGGTTTGAATAAAAATATTATTTCCAAAAATAAATTTGATTAAAAAAATATATAAACTCTATTTAAAATATGGTTAAACTTGGGTTCTAATATTCAATACTTGAGTTTGGTTTAATTCAACATGTTTTTCAATTTTATAATATGTTAGTTTTATTTTATTTTTATATATTACATATTTTTATATAATATGATATAAAAGAACTAAGCTATTTAGATTTAAAAAATTAATAAAAATAATTTTTTAATAAAAAATAAAATAATTTGAATGAGTTTAAATAAGTTTAAATTAATGAACTTAGGTAAAATATAAATCTCAAATTTAAAGTGGAGTTAAAATTTAATAATTGTTGACACCAAAGTTGATTTGGTCCATACACTTTTAATCATAACATTGGTATATTTTATATCTTTATTCTACTGTATCACAATATCCATGAAAACGTACCTGTACGGCGAGCACACCACGTTTCTTTTTAGGTACGAATTTGCCTTCAATGCTGTCATCCGGGTTATGAAAGTTGAGATTTCTAAGCTCAATATCTGCATAAGCCTCCACGAAATCCACACCTCGATTGTTACAGAGAAGCTCCGGCTCCCCCAGGGCGTTGGGGACTACCTCCCCACCCAAACCATAGTAAGAGATAAGTGCTTCAGCCAAGGACTTCTTCAAAACACTAAACATGCGGCTGCTGTGGGAGCTGGTCGGTTTCTTGTAGCAGAAGAAAACGCCGAAGTCCAGCGGCGGCAGCAGCAAGTCTAGGTTGGTCAGTGGCAGCCAATGGTCTTGGAAAGGCGCCACTGCTGCCACAACTTCATTTTTCCTCACTGCCACCGTGAATTCTTCCTTTACTGATCCCATTTCTGACGACTACCGTAATATCAGTGGGATGAGAAAGAGATGATGATGGGGTTTTGCATTAGACAGGGAATATATAGAAAAACAAAAGGAATAATGATCCTCCCCAACCCTATTTCATTTTCAAAGATAAGAAACAGAAAGTAATATAATATAATTGGATAAATGAAAAATAAAATATTGTTATGTTAGGATGTTACATCCATCCCCCGCGTATGCGATTCAATTACATTTTACTTAACAAGCTAGCTGACTAGCGGGATATCACCTCACCACTCACCACTTCCTTCTTTAATTTTAATTTATCCAACTCCTTTGAAATATTCTTTAAAAACAAAGGAAAAAAGGCTCCCTCCTTCAGAATGTGGAAGCACGATTGTTTTAATTAAGGATTCTTTTTTATAAAAATAATTACAAAGTAAGGATTATTTATTGTTTTTAACTTTCTTAATTCCCAACTAGCTTTTACCTTCTTTAAACTAATTAGTTTAAAGCGTTTGACCTTTTACGTGAGTGAAGTCCAAATCAATCCCATAACATATATAATAATTACTCCTTTAGTTAATTTTTATGGATTCCTGTTTTCTTTTTTCTGTCAAAAATTATGTTTAAAGGTTAAACTATTATTTTTAGACATCATAGTAACAAATAAAAAAAATATTTAAATCATATAATATTTAAATAATTTAATATAATGATACATTAAGTTTAAATTTAAATACATTTTAAATAATTAATATAAATTATTTATAAAATTAATGATACATAAAATATTTTAAAATTTTACATATAATAATAATTGATATTTAAAATTTTAATATAATAATACATAAAATCTAATTTTATATACCTTAATATAAATAAAGGTATTTTCAAAATTGTATAATTTTGTAGCCACACTTTGTCTTTTATCAATGATTAATTTGCACTCAATAACGTTGTTTAGTTAAGGTTAGTCATCTCTTTCCATTATTTCTATATGATTCAAGGACTGTTTGTTGATGGAATTTATGAAGAAGTTGTACTAAATGAAAGTGACTAGAGAAGTAATAATTATTAAATACCATATGTTATTGTTTTATTGCCCTTCTTTCTTTTCTCTACTTTTATTTTGAACAAAATAATACATACATGGATACATATATAGAAGCTAATTTTCTTTTCTCTCGTAATCTTGATTATTTTTTTTACTAATAGGAGTGAAGTCAATAAATTTTTACGGTATAACAACATAAAATTATAAAGTTTTAGGGTTTTTTTTTTGTTAAAAGACTTAAATTGAGTTATCACTTCTTGAAGGGGCCAACAGCGAAAATATATTTTACTAATCAAATAGTTAAAAGAAAACTTAAATTAAATAATTAATTATTACAAGAAATTAAATTTGAAATTATCCAATTTATTCAAAGAGGAAGTAGCTAGCTTATATATATATAAGAAAAGAAACAAAGCCTAAAGCTGCTCGGGCCACCATAATTCTCTCTCGTACAGTTCCTGCTATGGAGGGGCACCATTCATTAAGCTAGCAATGAAGTTGGCTGGATGATTTTGCTTCCTTGAATGCATGAACTACCTAGACCTCCCATAACCCTTACAACAATATTTGATTGCACACATAGCATTAACATTGTTAGTCTCGACTATGATCCCACGATATCCTTGCAGCTCCCAATGTAATGAGAGGTCATGCCACTCAGCCCACAACTCCACTTCTATATCATAGCAATATTTAATACTTCTACAATAACCCCATAACCACTGACCATACTCATTGCACTACATTACTTGTTGATTCTAGTTTGGAGTTATTTTTTATAGTTTTATCTATATTTACACTGCACCAAAACAGACTTTTAGCAACGTTTTTTTAGGCCTTTAATGGAGCTTATAAGCGCCGCTAAAACTATCGCCGCTATAGACAATGCCGCTAAAGAACATGACCTTTAGCGGCGCTTTTATCACAAACGCTGCAATAGTACATGACCTTTTGCGGTGCTTCTCTTACAAACGCCGCTAAAGAACATGACCTTTAGCTGCACTTTTCTCAAAAACGCCGCTATAGAATAGACCTTTAGCAACACTTTTCCCACAAACACTGCTAAAGAACATGACCTTTAGCAGCGCTTTTTCTACAAACGCCGCTAAAGAACATGACCTTCAAAAAATATTTTAATTAAATAATATTTATTTCTATGATAAATATTATAGTATGTTTTATTTTTGAAATTTGAACTTTAAACTATATACTTTTAAGGATAAATAAAAAAATATTAATTAAATTAAATTTTCTATTAAAATTTTAACTCTAAAACTAAATATAAAAATTAATGAATTTAAATTTAGAATTTAAAATAACAAATTAATAACAAAATTAAAATCCAAAAGTTATCTTAAATATTAAAATAAAAATAAAAATTTAGAATCAAAACTAAAATAAATAATAAAAATTAGATTAAATATAAAGATATCAAAGATATTAATATGAAGTTACTTAAATGAAATAAGGACTTAAATCATAACCATGTAAAATATAATATTTGAATATCCATTCCCATGTGAGATATCAACATTGATTATTTAAATTGATTAACTAAGTCAAAATTGCAATTCGTGTTTTTCTTCTTTCAACTCAAATAAAAATAAAATGTTGAAAACAAAACAATTAAATAAAAAAATAGAATAATTAGTTGACACGAGATTATTATTAAGTATATGCAAATATGCAAGTAGACGATTACAAAACATAGGCTGTGCTCGACCGTATGGACAAATATAGGCCATTTGTGAGGCCAATTTGCCACCCAAATTTTGGGTCACCTACATGCTTAATTATCCTATCACAAAACATACATTTAAACCACCCTTCCATCAACCAATTCAAGCATAAAACTTACCATTTCCATTCTCACCAATTCATACCACAATCATCATTCACATAAACCACATATACATAATATAACCATCATTTTCACATATCCAAAACATATACTAAAAGCATTCAACTATCAAGCCATATCACATGGCAAGATCTAAACATCTCAAAATATTCGATACACACTAGCCTATACATGCCATATACCAAATATACAACTTCCAAAAGTACCAAAATAGATGGTCGATAGTGTGATTGAGTCGCTGACGATCCCTGGATCCGAGCTAGCTTTAATAAAACTGTAAAACAGAGGAAAATTTCACACAGTAAGCTTTAAAGCTTAGTAAGTTCGTACTATAACACATTTAACTCAACAATTCAAATTCAATATACAATATTAACTATCACATGGTGTAATTCACAATAATACACAATCTCATCCATAATCAATACTCACATGATCATCCATTTATCCATATACAATATCATCAACCACATAGGTTCCGTACATACATGTACCATCACTTAATTAACGATCACTTTTGCTATTCAATGCTCAATACCACAATTCGTTTGATCTTCTTTAACCATTCGATTTACTCGCACACTTAGTGCCAATTTCTTGCCGAAGCTTTAATATCATTGCACACTTAGTGCCTTTACATTAAACCGAATTTGACTTGGTATCACACACATAGTGCCAATCACTATAGTCGATGCTTTCTTTATTTCGCACACATAGTGCCGTTCACCATTGTATCAATTCTATTTACGCACAATTAGTGCCACATGTCTCAAATCCACATATAGCATTAATAATTCATCAACCACATGTTCACTCATTACATAACACATGAACATGATTTAAACAATTCGTATTATACACGAACTTACCTCAGACGTAAAAATACGATACAAGTCGATTAATCGAGCACCTTGTTCTTGCCTCGATCTAAATCCAAATTCCTCTTTTCTTGATCTATACATATTTAAATTTAACACTTTCATTCATCAAATCATTCAATTCAATCCAAATACACATATTTAGGGTATTTTAAAAATAGCCCTCACATTTTTACATTTTGACATTTTAGTCCCTATTTCATAAAATCACAAAATATTCATAATTTCATTATACCATGCTTAGGCCGAATCTTCCTCATGTTCATACAAGTCCACATATTTCATTTATTTAACATTTTAGTCCTTCAATTTCTCATTTTCACAATTTAGCCCATTTTTGACATTTTTTGCTAAAAATCACTTTACAAAACATTAAAATCTATCAATAATTATTCATTATTCATCATCAACTATCACAAAGCTCAAACATTCATCAATGGCATATTACAAAATCACCAACAAATTCATAAATTAGGGCATGGGCTAGCTAGAACACGAAGCAACGATTACAAAAACGTAAAAATCACTAAAAACCAAGCTCAAAACATATCTCAATCAAGCCTTGTAAGTGTCGAATATCCAAAGCTCAAGAACCCTATGTATTATTTCTATTTTTGGTGGAATAAGGATGATAAAATGGCCACCAAATGTTTTTGTTTTAATTATAATAACCTTATTAACTAAATTATTATTTTGTCCTTAATGAATTAACATAAAAATTCATTTAATGCAAGCCCATTTATGACCATTTCCACTATCAAAGGTCGAATTACAACATAAGGACTTCTCATTTAATAAGTCTTGGCAATTAAACACTTTAACAATTAGCACACAGCTTTTTCATTTTACGCGATTAAGTCCTTTTTCACAAATCAACACACAAACGATAAATTTTTCACAGAATTTTCACACATGCTTAATCACATACTGTAAACACTAAAAAAATATTAAAATATTATTCTGACCTCGGATTTGTGGTCCCGAAACCACTATTCTGACTACGATCTAAACCGGGTTGTTACACTCTAGTTGTGTCTTTTAGGTTTAATCGCATAGAGAATATGGAAGAATAAGAATCTCATTATCTTTCAGAATGTTACTTGGCCAACCTTTGAAATTGTCAAAGCCTCCCTTAGTTGGGCGCAACAATATGAATAAAGCCAAAGCGTGTATAAGACCAATCTTCCAAATTTGCGCTACAATAAACACACTTAAGGAATGTGAGTTCATCTTTTCTTTGATGGTGTAGTGGAGTGAATCACGGGGAGTGTTGCGGTTGGTGGAGTGATATGTGATCAGGCCGATAATTGGGTCTTTGGATACAATTGGTATCTAGGCAATTGTACTTCTTTTGAGGCGAAACTCTAGGGTATTTTAGATGGACTCCTCATTTTGTTGAATAAAAGATACAAATAGGACACAATTCAGACAGATAATGCAGATGTGGCTAAGGCCTTGACTGATAAAGAGATGGAAGATTCAGGTGTCACTATTCTTAGAAGGGTTTAAAGGATCATGCGTTCTGGAGGACAATGGAAGATCAGAGTTGTGTCCAGAGAAACAAACATAATTGCGGATCGTTTGGCAAAGATTTGTCTTGCATGGAAGACAAGTTTATAAATTTTCGATGTGTCTCCTAATGATGTGTTGGGGACTGTTGAACAAGATAAAACTTATGGTATATTTGAGCCATTGATATGATGTAGTTTAGTTTTACTTTTCACCAAAAATAAAATAAATTCTAGACCATTATTTGTGTTCATTTCTTGCATGTAGTATGAATAAATATTAAACCAACCAGATAACTTAATTAGCTTACCTGCTTTAGTTTAAGACGTTTGACCTTTTTAGAGCAAAATCAAATCAATCAAATAAGATATATAATTGCTGGATTAGTTCATTTTCTAATATTTGTATTTTGAGTCTAATTATATAATACATATGCATGTTTGTGTTTATATCTAACATCAAGCGGCTCTATCTTGCCTAGTATTCTCTGCACTTTTCTTTTTGGTAATTTTATATTTTTCCAAGTAATTATATATTTTTAATGAGGTAGCCGCAGATTGATAGATATAAAATAAGTTTTCGTGGTCCTTTTCACAACTTCATTTATAACTAAAAATCCTTTGTAAAAAATAGAAAATATGAAATTTTCCTCGATGGTACACCTCAACGGGTTATGTATTTAATTAAATGACTTAAAATTAGAATATATCATATACTTTGTCAATTTTTTGACATTATTTATTTAAAAAGAAAAAAGGATGAAGAAAATGTTATAAATGTCAACTTATCGGATATTTTTTATTTAAAGATGATTGTATGGTTAGTGAATTTGGTATTCATATCTAACTTTTTAATTATTTTATTTAGCAGTGGGAAATTTAAAATGTAAAAAATTTAGCTTATTTTAGTTTTTCTTATTATCTAATTGAGTAACAACTTCATAGTTCCTGGTTTTCGACCTTGTGCTATCGTACCAAAAGAAGGGAAAAAGAATTTTTTTTTTAAAAGAAATACGAAAGAATGCAAAATAAAAATAATATTTAATATATTTTCAAGAATATTAAAAAAATAAAAATATATTAAATTGTGAAATTTCATTATCCAACACATCATAAATTCAAACTTGACACCCAACAAAAAACAAATGTAAAAAAGCATTTAATGATAGTGATATGGTAGAAAAAGCAGATCTCGTAAAATTAATTATACTTAATTGTTAGGATATTATTATGAGATATTATTTTTTAAAAATATCTAAATATATTATATATCTTTTTGGCATGTATTAAAGAATATATTATATATCTTTTCTATTTTTGCGTGACTATTACAGTATAAATATTATGTATACTCTTGAGGTCTATCAATAGATTGAAAGGGATTACATTATTTTTGTCATGATATCAAGAGCTTAGGTTCCCCATTTATTTATTTTTTCTTCTCCAAATCGTTTGCTTCTTATCTCTTGTTTTGCTCGATAGTGCAGCAATCTGCGCTGATAATTCTGCCTTTTAGCACAATTCTTTTCGATCGTTCTCAATAACTGGCAGCGATTCTACTTCTCCACCACCGCCTAGAATTGAACTTAACTCTTCGTTTTTCTTAGATCCTCAAAATCGATCCGATGATTTTATTACTCCTATTTAATTAAAGTTGGACAATATTATTATCACTAATTTTGTACTTTAGCTGGATAATTAGAGAATCAAAATAAAAAAGCATTACAGATAAAATGCTCCTATACAACCCCACTTTTTTTAGAAAAAATCACATTTAGAAAATAAAAATATATGCATTTGTTTTTAGAAAATGCATTTATTCATAATGTTTGACCTTAGTGTATGATTTTAGATTAAAAAAGCGAATTCGTTTGGACGGCAAAACTTAGTTTAATTAACTAATCATAAGATATTGAAATGTTAAATTAGGTGGAATCAAAAGTTGTTGAAAGATCACAAACGCAAGCTGTTCATTTCAGATTTCAATGTGATAATTCAATCCCTAATTTGCTGACATTTCAGTCTTATAAGTAACTATTTCTCCATTTGAAGGCCACTAGTTGGTCTAACATAAGACCAACATACATAAGAACCTCTCACAATTTTTTCTTTTTTTTTTTTTTAATTCTGCTCTTATTGACAACAGCAGCTAATATTAAAAATAGCAACATGGTGATAATGCTGAAATGGAGTATAGTAGAAATATAATTAAGATTTAATAGCGAAATATATATATATATGTTTGGCTGGTATGAAAATTATCATTAAAAAGTATTTATAATTTATTTTTATATATTATAATAATTTCACTTTCAATATATATTTTATATGGAAGTTTAAGATTGAGTTTGAGTTTTGAATCAGGATGAATGAGTTGGTAATTAATATTGAGTGGTGTTATATCTCCATCCGCGACAAGGCATGTGATAAGTTTTAAAAGATGTCTAAATAATAAGTCTACCATCAACAAACCGAGACGTCACCTGTGAACTTGTTTTCTCAAAATGACTATTCATGCAACGCATAACCTAATTTTAATTAGAAACGATGAAGAGATGATCAACTGTTGAAAATACTAAGTCTACATTTTACCAATACTCTTCAAAAATTTTATCTTTAGCATTCTTTCAATCCTTGTTTTCCTTAGCCTCCATAATGAAGAGGGGAAGCAAGTGGACTAATTATCTACATTGTTACGGATACCAACTACCATTGCGTAAGCTGTTATTTGACAAGCTAATGAATATGATTTTAAGTTTAGTAGCGGCAACATACTTAAAAGAAAACATGAAAGCAAAATAAACAAGTCATAAAATAAAAGACGACAGAAGCTTACCTACATGAACAAGCAGGTCAGGCTAGCTGCCCAAAAGTTAAAACTTTCAGTAGTTACTAGAAAGATCCAGTTTGATGCGGATACTTTGTGGGGTTATGGCTGCCAACAACGCAAATGGAAACAGTCAATTAATCTACTTACTGGAAAGTTGACTTGTTCATGGCCGGGTCGAAAGTTAGTCTGAAAAGTAAGAGTGTTTGGATAAAAATATGAGCTCAAAAAATAGATTTGAGCAAAAAAGACTGTTTAGAAAATGGTCGGGCCTAAGGTAAGGCTTTTTTTCCCGAGCCCGGCCCTTATTGGCCCGAATATGCAAAAAAAGAATTGCTATTTTTTATATTGTTTTCTTGTTGTTTACTACTGTTTTGTTGCTATTTTCTTCTTCTTGTTTTTTTTTTCCACTATTTTCTACCATTTCACTATTATATTTCTACTATTTTGTTGTTATTGTTTGGATATTGTATAACTCTTGTTTTATTATTAATTTTGTTACTATTTTAGAATCATTTGCTTGTTAAGTTGTACTTATCTTAGTGTTATTTAAGTATACATATGTATGTTTAATTTATTTTCAATTTATTGGAAAATATTTATTTTAATATTTTTAGTAGTTTTGATGTATTATATTTTTAAAAAATAATATAAAAATATTAATACGGGTGGGCTAGGCCAGGCCCGAATTTTAGCATTTTTATCTGCCTTGGACTTGGGTAAAATTTTAGGCACATTTTTCGGGTCGGGTCGAGCCTAGCAAATGAGCCTAATATTTTGGTTGAGCTTGGCCCGGCTCATGGACACCTCTACTAGAAAGTATCGGGTTACCAAACCTAAGGTTAGTAAAAGAATGCGCATTTTATGAGTAGTCAATTTCACGTATCACCAAACAGTTATGATTAGTTATTCGTTTACTTTTTTTTTAGCGGTGAATAAAATCAGGGCCGAAGCCAGGGGCTGGCATGGGCCCCGGCCCCCTAAAATGTAAAATTGCTATTTAGGCCCTTAGAATTTTTTAAAAATTTTAAATTAGTAAAGGTAAAATTACACTTCCCCCCCTAAAATTATAAAAATTCAATTTAATCCTTTACAAATTATAAAGATATAAACTATAAAAAATTAAAATTTTATCCGCCCCCCTAAAAAATTGTTCTGGCTTCGCCCCTGAATAAAATCTGATTCAATTTAAAAACCTCGATAAAAACTTCAAATTTCAAATTAAATAGTTCGAGTTATTTGAATCAACTCGAATAAAAAAATCAAAATTTTTACTTTAACTCAGATATGAATTACATAATTCAAGTTATCTGAAAATTCAAATAAGAAAAGACAAAACTATATCGTTTTGATAATTGTTTACCTTTTCTAAAATTAAAAGTCAAAACCATCAAGTTAAAAGGCAAAACTACGTCGTTTTGATAAATGTTTACTCATCGACCTTACTTATGTAGTTAAATAATCTTTTACTTCGTCTATTAATTAAATAATCAGTCCATGTAAATACAACATTGAGTATAAATAATAGGATTTGTTAACTCAACTCGACTTGACTCGATTCGAAAAAAATTCAAATTGAGTTCAGTTGCTAAAATAGTATTCGTCAACTTGACTAACTCAAAATTTTTTACTCAATTTGAATCGACTCGATTGAATGCTTTCATTGCAGGTTGCTCATGCCATGCAGTTAAAACCCAACAAAACCAATGGTTTTAGAATTTATGGCTTATTTGTTTCTTTTGGGCTCACTAAACTCTCTCTTGTTTTATTTTAAAGCCCAAATCAACGTTTCTTTATCCAACCTTGTTGAGATTTTCATTTGTGGAAAATTATCAGTTTGAATGATAATTGTTGGTGTTATCTATGAAGTCCAAAGACATATAAAGAGTCATAGACACGTATATATATAATGCTCTGAATAACGACACTAAAAACTAATGGTGGAGGAGCTAAGCTACTTGCTCCGGTCTTCCCAAGACCACGCCTTCATTTTGATTCTTCACTCTTTATTAGGAACACAACTCAACAAACAAATCATTATCAAAACCAAACCAAACCAAATGAAGCCAAACAACAGATTAGATGGTTTATAGATAGAGTTCCATAGCCATAGACCCTTTGCTACCACTAGAACCTCATTCACCCACTTACCTCCAAAAACTAGTGATGTTGCCAACAAGGTGGGGCAAGGGAGGTTTGTATTCTCCGCACCATGTAATCAGGATCAATCTAAACCCAAGGTTAGGCAACAACTAGAAACCATAAGTTAACACACTATACTATTCAAAAAAAAAAAAAGTTTCATTCAAGGAGAGGGTGATGATGATGAAGGGGGCGGCATTGGCGGCTGATATAAAGAGGAACCTTGGGGTGATTAAGGAAAGGGTGTTGGAAAAACTGGCTGCTGCTGCAGTCCCTGCCGATGCTTTGGAGAATGCTAGGCATTTCTTGGAGAGTGTGGTGAGGGATGTTACGGTTGCTGCTCAGGGTCTTACCAAGGATGCTTTGCACCGTATCAAGACTCATCTTGTTGATATTCTTCCTTCACTTTCCCCTGCCATTACTAGAAAGGTAGGTTTCTTTCTCTTCCTCTCTACACCCGTCTTGATTACTGGTAGGACTAGGGTGTTCAAAGGGTGAGACTTGTGTTACATATAATAAGCTCTAGCTTCACATGTATTATTAATCTTGTTCAACGGAAGGGACTTTCTCATTTCTTAGTAGCCAGCTTTTATCTACTTGTTATTAAAAAAGTGTTGAAATTAAATAAGGACCCAAAAAAAAAGAAGATAAAAATCAGATTCTTTTGAACATCCTGCATACAGAAAATTATTACATAGCTTTATTTGTTGTTGAGACCAGAAATGCTCTTTAGCTATTTTTATCCTAGTAAAGTGCAGTGTTGCTTCCTCAAGCAATATAAGCTCTTAAACTGCGTAACCAATAATCGAACTGCCTACTCTACTGGACCTGTTTTAGCACATGAACTTTGAGCCTGTAAGTTATGTTGTCAGTCCTTTATGACACATGTATGATTAGTTCTTCTCTACTCTTTCTTCTCCTTTATGATGGCTTGGAACTACAAGACTGGTAATTTTTTAGCCTTAACTTATAATTGGCATCATCATTGGTGATTTGAGCAGATGGTGGATGATGCCGAGAAGGAAGCTAACGAAGAACACGAAAGCGAAGGGGAACAACAAGAAGGAGAAGAGGCAAGGCAAGATGAGCATCAACTTAGCGGGAAGTCCACGTTTGTGTCACCGGCGTCTTCTCTGTTTGCTTTAATCAAACCATTATCCAGGCTTTGAAGATTATATAGGAAAGTCTTAACATACTCGTTTTGTCTACATTTTGCTTCCAAGAAATAAAGTTTAGAGAGCATACACAGTCGAATCTCTAATTGAATAATGGAAAATCAATCCATGTAAAGAAGAAAAAGTTATGTGAGAAGCAAGCATTTTTTATAGTTTCTTTACTGCCGTCTTGGATGTTCTTTATTTTGCTTTGCATCTTAGGTAATGATGGTCAAATTCATAAAACGTAACCTAACCCATGGATTTATAGGAAATCTGATGATGATATGAGATATCATGTTCAGGCAAGTAGAGTTCATATCAATTAATGCAAGATTCCCTCACAATTGGCTAAGGCTTTTCTTCTAGCATTTGAATTTTCAGTCCTTACAGAATTAGTGAGCACTTATTGTGGCGCTAACTGAAGGTACAAGGCATGTCGCATCTCAGTTTTTTAAGGTTTTATTCTGTCCACCGTATATGTGGGTGTACAAAAACGATATTTGCAACTAAATTTAGGGAATATTTGCAACTAAATTTAGGGAATATGATGAAACTTAATGATTGCTTACATTGATTAAAATAATTCATTGAACAATGCGCGACACGAATATCAATTTGTATAAAAAAAAAATTTCTGAAGTAATTATCATCTCCCTTTATACAAGCATAAATATCTATTTAGATATTCACATTGCTTAACAAAAAACATCTTTAAATAATCACTGCTCTTTATTAATAACTAAGTGATATTACTATTGGTAACTAAAAGACATATATCACTTTTGATCCTTCCCTTATAATTTTTAGATCATTTGTAAGTATTAAAATGTTCTGGTCTAACATGTCTTCGCCCTCCCACCCCTCCGAAACAGTGTCGGACTGTCTTTGGTTAATACGATTCCAGATTGTTTTCGACTAGTGAGATACAATAATCCAGAGTGAATATTAACCAATTTCAAATCATTTCAGAACACACACACAAAAAAAGAGTTAATTATTCTCTTGAACAACCATTCTCTTATATTGCCTCTATCACAAGCTATCTAACATGTCTCAGTGCATGAATGTAGGTTCAGTGCAACGGGAATTCACATAAAAGCGAATCAAGAATGAATGAATGAAAAATCTTTTTATGTTGCTGTAAAAGAATCATCATATACATTTCAAGGTCCATCATCCCAATCTCCAATCAAATTACAAATATCGGAACACTCCACCAAGCTGCACATGAAAAGATGAGTCTTCATAAGTAGATTGAAATTATTGGACCAGAACTTGGAGAAAATTAACATCCAAAACACAATTGAACTATGATGCAATATTCTCTGCCAACGGTTGTTAAGAGTATTGGCAGTTTGCATGCAAAACTATTCTTTCATTCGTATAATTGATATAATTGAATAGTGATGCTGGTAATAGTATTAAGTATATATAGTGAATGCTAATATGAGAAATAAAGAAATGGTACCAGTAATTCCGACTTCGAAACCCTTCCTTAAAAACCACCAATGGTCTGTAGAGAATGAAATAGACAATCAAATTTTCACAAAAGTAATGTGTTAATGCAGAATAGGAGTAGTGTAAGGAACATAGCAAAGGTTGTATTGCAGCCAGTGGTTCTTTAGGGCCTTGAGCTAGCAAAATGAGATGGATCCTTGGAAAGAATTCAAGTACCTTCTTATATTAAAAGGACCTTCTCCAGGAGAGCCATCACCCCCTCTAATGCAAGTGGTAACACATTTGATAGTGCATGTCTCAGCTTTCCTAGACTTTGGTCGCTGGATTCTAGGCTTTTTGCAATCTTTGGCGGATGAGCACTCTCCTGAAAGTGTTTGGGGTATGTTGGATAGTGTTTCCGAGTCTTGAGGCACCTCAGCTGGCGTAGCTGCGGAGACTAAAACAGCAGCAGCCGCAAGGAAGCTACCTGCAAGGTTGCATCTGCGGCTGAATCTGGTGAGGTTGTTACTACTTTTGCTGGAAACCTTGTTGTTGTTGCTGTTGGCACAGTACAATGAAGTTTTAACACGGAAAGCTGCACCAGGGCCATAAATTAGCATTATGGTTAAATAATGTTTAGCTCTTTCTTGCTATCAATTCTGTTGCTTCATTTTAGCAGGGTTAAAGAGAACGAGAGCTGTCACATTTCCCTTATCTCTTGAGCTATATTTTCATGTTGGTGGTGGCCCTTGCTTGCAGAGTTATCGTGTGTCACTTTGTTGATCCACGTGTTCACCTTTGTTTTTGTGGCTGGCCCGTAATCACCACACTAAGATTACAGTCACCGCATAACCCATCCGTGGAAGTATAAGATTTGGGCCAAGTTGCACGCGAGTATGATCCCATAGCAAGCAACATCATCAATCTTCAAGCATGTGGAAATGAAAGAATAATATATATTCCTTGAATTTGATCATTTTCATTGCTAGTTCCCTGTGTCACTTGGCATATTGAGATCTTGTCATAGAAGGAAGGGATAAAGGATCCAATGCATTAACATATAATCCAATTAAGCTGAATGAATTCACTGATTATTTTATGCACATCTCATTCCAAAGAATATGCCAACACTGTTCAATTTGATTTATGTAACATTTCATGGTTTACATCACAGTGAACCATAAATTGGAATAAAAGACAACTCATTATTTAGAGCTTTTGCTCCATATACACTATATGTTATCCACCATACATACATGCATACACATTTTCTATATGAGACTACACATGGATTTACAGTAAACAAAAACTATGCGTAACATAGAGGACAAACATCATCTGAGCAAAAGAGAACATAAAAAATTTGTTGCTGACTTCCAAAGAGATCATTATGGGTCTTCCATCTTCTTGTTTAAGCAGTTCCGACAGGATGCCGTTTCTCAGAGGTTGATAACATGTTATCCCTTAAATGAATATCAAGTGTTTTTTTCCAAAACAGACAAGGCCGGAGTTAAATAATTATTTGCTTTGTCAGGCAAATGGGCAACCTGTAGAAAGGGAAAGTATAGCTGCTTCAGTTCAACTCAGTATGGTTACTAATCAATTAAAAGCTATTATGCAAGGTTTTATTTTGTCCTCACCAGCTCATAAAGTTCCCTCCCTTGCTCAGCAACATATTCATGACAGACCTGCACACAATCAATCAAGTTTCTGTTAGTTTGCCATTCTTGAAATGAATCTTGGGTTAATCAGCGTTACCCACATCAAAGCTCTTATTTCTTGCTGTCGAATCATGCAATGCTTTCACGCATATATCAGCCACATCAGCACAACTAATTCCCTGATCAAAGGAAGAGAGTGGTAAGGCAGAATGGTAACTTAGTAGGCTTTATTACAGTCTACAACAATAGTAGTACATTCTCACCTGAGAAATCCTGTTTCCCTGATCGAATATAAGAGCACGTTGGCCACCAGGTTCTTCCTGTAAGAATGAAGCTTTGATTAAGTACATATTTTGGCCATAAAAAAGCCAAGCTTAGATATGGAAAAAGTTAGAAAACATTTGGTAGGGTAGACTCCTACTTGGCTACTTCCCATTGTAACATGCAAGAGTTACTTCACAGATTTTCTTTTGTAAAACTAACATACAACCCTCTAACCGCTATTTGTGAAGGGACTAGAGCACATTAGCTAGTATAAACACCAATCACACACTGGTTTGAAATGTTCCAAATTGTGCACATGTAGTTGGAAATGCCTCAAGACATATCTTGGAGACTCTGTTTCATTGCAAATTTTTTACTGCCTTATGCCCTTATCCTTTTTCTTTTCGAGAATAACACATACACTGAAACAATGAGCTTGAGTAGTATATAAGCATGTTCAATGATTCAAAAGAGTTAATATTATAATCACATTTGTAAAGGGCTAGCCAAGATAACCACCACCTTCACTACCCCCAGAATAAACAGAAACAAAAATAAAGGGGAAAACGTCTTAGGTTTACACCATTACATGTAAATTTTCAACAGGTTGCCAAGAATGATATAGCAGCATTACCATTAGTGGACCAGGGCGAATTATTGTGTACCCGAGACCAGATCTTCTCAATGAATCCTCACCAGCCTGAACAATACTCAATCGTGACAACATAATACGTAAGAAAAGGATTACAGATAAGAAATTGTTCTCACATTAATAGAAACAGAAGCATAAGACATGACTGACCCTCTTGGCTTTCAAAACTTGCTCCCTTCGGTTTGGCTCAACTCCTAATCCCGTGCATGATACTAAAATAAAATCTGTTTCCTGTCCAGTCTGCATAATATCAGGGTAAATTTATTTAGAATTGGGGAAAATTACTGATTTTCTTCAAAATACAGCATAATTACTAGAGCTTTAACATTGTCCTTTATAATATGGTAACCACTTTCATGCATGTGCACACAGGAATGTCCCAGCTTGCACACAACACGCAAGTGGAATGAAGCAAACTCAATGGAAAGAGCAAACTCAAGAACACTGATCTTTTGCAGCCCAATCCGTATTTCCTTAACATACATATATTACAGGCAGAGGCTCAAAGCAACAATGCCTTTTTTGCAATTAACTCATCAAAGTTGATGACTACCATATCACATGATTCATATCAGGATAAATGTTACCAAAAAGGTTTAACAGTGCTCATTTCTGATGTTATAGCACAAATGATGGTATAAACTACAAAGTACCACTGAAGGTCCATCTGTTAATGGATGAATATACATAAGACACTTACAGGCAAGGCTTTCATATATTCTAATATAAGCTTGAAACTTCGGGGGTCTTGCTTCATTCCTGCTGATCCTTCAACAGGCCTCTGCAGGAAGAATATAATATTGAATCTTTAAAAGCAGAATAGTGATTATTTGATGAAGGGGAACAAGAAATTGATAAATCATCAGAAATCACTGTCACAACAGTATGAATGCTGATGTGGTGACAGTGCTGATGTTGCGCTAGAACAAAAAAATGGTCACTACCTTCAATTGTTAATCATCTTTAAGACTTGATTACACCACATCTTGCCCAATTAGGAGATATTTATGGAATAAATGAAAACAATAGCTAGTTTTTTGTTAGAGTGTGGTAGAGAAATATGGGAAACAAATAAACTCTCACGACCATAAAACCTGAGAAGCTATCATTAAAAAAAAGTCATAAAACTGCTAAAACAAGAATAGTTAAAAAATTAGGTAACAAAAACACAGAGTTTCTGCTTGTAGCAGAAAGCAAAATTTCTGCACACAACTGTAACATGCATAAGACATAAGTTTTCAAGTAAAACTTTTTGAGTATGTTTGTGACCACAAAGTTCCAACATGCAAGCTTATGATATCTTATCTAAATATTAGTGTTCTGTTCACATGGTGATATGCAAGCGGAAATTATCATTCAAGTCCATTAGAAACTGAAGTTCCTACATCAACGGTTCATAATATGTGATAAACTCTCACTACACAGTGCTCCACATGTTTCAGACAGTAATGAAAATATCTGTCCCAGGAAAGATAACACTCAGTATTCACCAAATTTAGTCCACACTAGTGTAAAATCATAACATAGGAAAACAAATCCTTTTTCTGATGTATTTTTGATAGATTTGTGTTTATTATATGATTCCGTAAATTTATATTAAGTTCATTTGACACTCCACAATGGATGGCCATATAGATTTTCAAGAAGTAACAAACAACAGTGAGACCATACAGATGATTAAGATGCCATGATTTCTCATTGGTTCAGAAATCATTTACAACATTCAACATGATACCAAGCTAGCACTCACAAGACCATAGGCATCTATTACTATTAGCTAATAACTTTTACTGTTTTAACCCTCATATTCAGCCACAAATAGAAAAAAAAAAAAAAAAAAAAAAGGACTCCACATGACAAGACTTAGTTAACAACATTTCCTTAGGCAGATTGTGGAATTCCATATGACAAGTACGAATTGGCAACCCACTTGATAATAGTAAAAAAAAGTCGGTATTGAAAATCTGATGATCCAAAAACACATCCGTTTACAAAATTACCATTCAAAAAGTTATACTTTGAGAATGAATGCAGGTAAGGGTCCGTTATACTTTTACAGGTGATTACTAGGTGAAATAGTGCAAGTTTCGAAACACACAAACCTGTCTTCGTGGCTCAAAACGTATAGTTAATGTATGTACAAGGAATGGATCTAATGGAGGATCATCTGGTTTCACAGGACGGAAGGATGAAAATGGTACTCTGACCTGTCAATCACAGTAAAAAGGAAAATATGTCATCCAATTGATACCTCTCACCACAATGTTAAGAAAAAGAAGATCTGATGCATAGAATGGTTATAACGGAAAGCCCATAGGTTTCTCAGGATGAGAGATCATTACCCTACAAAATCCTATTTTTGTGTTTATTCTGGCAAAATATAATTTGCTTTGAGTTGTATCTGCTGAAGGACCAGCTTCAAGAATTACAACATATGATCTTCCATTACCACCAACAGATAGAACAAGACCTTCATACCTGAACACCAAATGCACTTGAGTGAGGTGCACTTAAAGGTAGAGTCAATGTATCTGTTAATAACAAATCAAATAACAGCCAGCTTCTGCTAAGAAAGAAGGTATATGGATAATAGAACTATCATATACCTGTCAAGTGTGGAACCTAAAGGAAGTGAAAGCTTTTTCGACAGTTCAACATACCCACCTCTGGTGAAAACATAGCCTTCATTTGAGCATCAAAAACAGAGTTAAAGATAGAATAACCAATATTTATCACAGGTAATAACCACACAAGAAGGGTGTAAATCTTCATTGCTTCAAGCTAGGCAAAATGAGATTGTAACTGCAACTGACCCGAGAAAACAGCTTGTCCTGTCTCAGTGTACTCAAATTTAGCATCCATTCCACCATCATACTTTGAAGCAATCACATCCTGGAAATAAGTACCTTGACGTACTTCCCATCCATGTAATGAATCTTCAGATTTGAACTTAGTTATCAAAAGCTTGCTTTTGCTGCTTTTCCCTGCCCGAAGTTGTGCCAGTTTATTATTGTAGTCCTGCAGAGAACGTTAGATATCAGTTCACCAAAGCTATTTTTGGGAAGAAACATAGATTGACTAGGACTCAATCCACCACAACTAAAAATTTTATCAGAACCCTAGCTGAACAAGGTAATCTAGCCGTATAGACAGATAATGTTAAAACTGAGTTCACTCGAGAAATACCCAAGTGTAGGACCAGCAGAGGAATTAAATTTATCGGGGGGAAAAAGGGGTCATCTACTGCCTCTAGAGTAGTGATGATTTGTTTTGAGCATTATGAGGCATGGAACACCACACACACACAAAAAAAAGGCTAGCCTTGGAAGAATCCATTGCACTCAAATGTGCATATAATATTAAAGATGGGGTAGAAAGAGGGACAAACCTGAAGTGCTTTGGTAAGGTTTGAAACACCTTGATGGTCAACTCTATAAAGATCCCCAGTAATAGTGGACCGAGCAGTGGCACAGTAGATAATCTTGTTGCAACCTTCTACTGCAGCTTGAAGGGAGGAAGGGTCACCCACATCCCCTATTACTATCTCAACTGACCTGGGGAGCATGTCCAACACCTCTTGGTCTGCCTTCCTCACCAAAGCCTTCAATCACGGAATTAAAGGGAAGGCATTAATCAAAATAAAATTTACAAAATTAAAGAATCCCCAATCTATAATTTATCACATAGTTTATTTTTACCCCTTTTAGGCATTGAAAATGCGTGGAAAACTAATATTTGAAGTACAAACAAATGTAAAAATAGCGTTTTATAAGAGGAATAGAAGAAAAGAGAAAAAAGTGGTAAAAGCAAAGCAACCTTGACAGTGTAGCCTCTGAGCATGAGCTTACGAACAACAATGCGACCAATGCGGCTGGTGGCACCAACAACAAGGACAGTGGTGTTTTGAGCACCAGGAATGGCAAACTCACACATGGGTCCTTCTCTAATAAGCAAAGCATCCAAAGCTTCCCTGTCATCTGCACGAGTAGTCCTTGAAATCTGCCCCAACCCAGAAAACTTCCTCCAAACATCGTCGAATATTTGCCTGGATTTACGTCCCAACCCCACTGGATTCACGTCGTCCAAACTCAATGAAACTTGCTGCTGCTGTTGTTGTTGTGGCTGCGGCTGTTCCTCTTCTAACATGGATTCAGTTGTTGTTGTAGTAACGGGAGTTGGAGAAGAAGGTTTTTTAGCTTTGGGTTTTCTCTTCTTGTTGCCTTTGCCAGTGTCGGGAGAGGCAGCAGCGCGAGGGATAAAGAAGATAGTACGCTGACAAGGAGAGGATTGCCATTTCATCCAGTTGGGGTAGCTTTTAAGACTGTTCCTTAAACTGGTTGAAGGACTTATTGCTGTTGCAGTTGCAGCGCTCATTGCTGCTTTTTTTTTTTTCTCAATTCAATCCACTGGAAGGTTAAAGAACAGGAAAAAAAGCCCCGAAAACAGGAATTACATATATATATATATATATATATATATGTGTGTGTATTATTGCGAAGTGGATAATTATGAAAATATGATATTTCTTTTTCTGGAAAAGAAATTAAGAAGAAAGGTAGGGTGGTGGAGGGATGAGAGATCAAAATCAGAGGAAGAAGCCAAACAAAGGCAAATCAAAACCACAAAAAGAGTTTCGGGAACAATTAGTACGTAATGTTTGAGCCAATAAGCGCGCCAATAAGCGCGCCACGTTGAGTCACTTGTTTCCTTTCATTCCTTGGACACGACATGAACCAGATCAAATTACGGAAAGCATTCAGATTTAAATATTTATTTTTTAAAAATTTTTTGTTGATAATTAAATTCAAATAATTTTATTTTATACCGATAATAAATAAAATTGAGTTGCAATCCCTAAATGCTGCAATTGACAATGACAACTTAAGGCAGATCACATATGATCAAAGTTATTTTGGTTGATTACAATTTCACCTCATTCCAGATCCTGACATTATTGCTTTACATTGAACAAATTCTGATTGTTCATATTTCTCCGTCAAATTGAGTGATGGAATTGAAAAGAAATTCTTACATTGGGCGGGCCATAATATAAACAGAATTCCATAGTACTGATATTAAAAATGAATTGATGCAGTTCTCCAATGCTTCTACTTATTTTTCCATCTTAAACATAAAGAAGCCATTCTACAAAAAGGGCTGTCAATGTTCCTAGAACAAAAGGGTAAAAAACCCAAAAAAAAAAAAAAAAAGATATTGAAACTAAGCTCCCTCAATCCAACATTCCTCTGTAAGAAGCAATTTCGACAGATTTAGAACAATTATAACACATTCGCCACCAAAGGGATGGCAATGAATACAAAAAATAAAAAAACTAAAAATAATAACCAGATCAGGGCATTGACACACATCTATAATTTGAGCTCCAAGGAGAGGCGAGGCAAGGCAAGGCGGCATAGTAAGCAACTGCTGCAGGCTGATCAGATCTATAAAAACTTCATCAACTTGGTTTTACGGAATCTGGTCACGTGTTTTATGAATGAAAGAATTGTGCGCTAAGAAGCCATCACTAATCAATCTGTTTGTAGTTTTCTATGCCTATATACCCTTCTGAGCTTCTAGAGATCCACCGGCTTTCCCCATCAGCGCCTAGTTGCAAGAAGTGAACCAATGGAGCAGCACAAAAACTATTTTCTACCTGCCTTTCTAGGAGGGAGCATTTTCATCAAAATCCAAATTTATATTTACAATTTGGTTTTAGTTACGCAGAGTTACCAGCAACCTCTGCTGCTCTTTGTCTCATCATCTCCATCACAGCAGCCCTTCGCCGAGAATCAGACTGCTGTTGAAGCCTCCTCAAATGTTCCTTAAGATCTCTGTATTCATTTTAAAAAATAAATAAATAAAAGTGTCAAATTTAAATTATATCACTTAGCCTAAACAGAGAAAGGGGCATAGCATATGGCTGCTCAAGAGGGTTAGAGGCATATGCATGTACCTGCAACGTGGTACATGGCATTCAGATTCTTTGCATGCTCGAGCATGAAGTTGTAGTAGATACCACATTTTCTTGCAAAGTACACAACCACCAGAAGCACGTTTTTTGCATTGTATTCCATGGCGGAAAAGCCCCTTCACTTTCCGACAATTTGGGTATTGGCAATGTGCAGAACGACATTGTGATGCATGAACCAAAAGGTCAAGCATTTTCCTCAGCTGCAAATTTCAAGAACCAATCTTGTTATGGTCATATAATCAATTTTCCAACCATCTACTCACCAAATCAGAAGGAAAATAATATATTTGGGGAACATAAATACATTACTTAGCATATTTCAATAGACAAGTGCAAGTGCCAATATCATCTCAGAAACATCCAGTTAGTTCTTTAGTCACACGTTCATTTACAAACAAACACCATTTCTGATTTTCTATTTGATGTTTATATACACAATTGACCAGCAGGAAAAACAGATAGATGTAGATGCATTTATGTTTTTATGAGATTTCCCCGATTAACCACACTCAACTAATCAAAGAGTTAAGACAATCTTTTTTATTATGGAAGAGCTCAATAAATTTATTAAAAATGATTTACCTGCACAACCCGTAGTTGCCTAGCCTCTTTATTTTGTGCATCACGTTCAGCCAAGGATGGATGATTCGTTAACTTATGAGGATGATCAATGCCCCCATCCTTGTAGTAACAGGAGTTGCACACATCATAATCAGGACACACTTCACAGCGCCAGCCTTGACCAGTTTCAATGTCCAGATGGCATACATTACAGGTTGTGACAAATGCAGGGGCAGTTGGATTGTGCAGATGGTAAAGAACCATCATTGAGGAATGTTTGGCCCGCCTTAGAGTATCATACTGATAATGATTCCCTTGACAAAGACTCAAAAATGCCTGCCTAGTATCGAAGAATTCACTCTCAAGAATTTCATCTCTATCCTTTGCATCAGTAGGTACATCAGTAATTTCAACCTGTGCCGGAACAATTTTCCACAAAATTCAATTAACAAAGAAAAGACAGTCTGCATACAGAAGCAGCATCAGGCACAAACACTCTAAGTAAATTACTGTAATACTTTGACAAACTTACTGGATAGAGAACATGTTTTTCCCTCTGATTGAAGGGATGTCTCTCTCTTTCTTCACGTTTCTGCTCTGTTTCATAGCACCTGTGAAGGGATAAAGAAGCAACATCAAATCCATTTATCCAGGACATTTTCTCCTAGTTGACAGTAGCAGAGTGAAATAAGAACAGAAAAGATTAAAGATATGAATTGCGTCATTAAGCTTCTAATCAGAAGGGGAGTTGAGTACTGAAACAGGAAATATAACCAGTTCTAAGAGCTCAAGGACAGTCTTCTTTTCCCTAAAAGCAGAGGAACAAATGTAATAATCTGATTTAAACTGAGGGGAAAAACCTCTCTATAACATCACTTGAGTAAATTCATACTATTAGAATTAACACGTCAACTGCCAGGACCAGGGTAATGGTAACTACCTAGACATTCTTTTCTTTTTCCCCAAAATATAAATAAACTCTTTTCCCAAAAACATCATTCCCGGCCAGAGGTTAATTCAACAATAAATTCCTAGTAACTTAACAAGATAGCTCATCATTCAACATGACCAGCCAACAGTGGGATCTTTCACAACTAAAATAGTGGCACCATGGGTTGAAAGTTTAGCATGCTTTCTATTACTGTAAAGCTGAGCAATCTAATTAATGCTTATATAGAATGTAATGCCCAATTCTGAGCAAAAATAAAAGTAAAAATAACAAAAATAATGCCACGGAGTTATATGTCTAGCATACCGATGGATTAGTAACAATTCATGATTTGCATATGAAAGTGAGCTGCACTTGCAACCATCAGAATCAAATATAAACAAACATTTCTAGAACGCGGAAAAAGATTGAACCCTATCAGAGATTCAAACTTGTAAAACAGAAAATAGAAACACTGTAACAGAGATGCTTAACTATGTCCTTGAAAGAGAGCATACTCCTCCCTCGTGCATAGATCTGATTGAAAATTTAATGGTTTGTGCTACAAAATCATAGTACTATTTATAGACCAACTGATAAAACCATTGCCTGCTAGAGTATTACACGAGTATAATTCTACAGTCACACATACACAGGCAAACAGAGGAGTCAACTATACAAGATAATAATACAAAGCCAAACAGAGTAGCAGCCATACCTATCACAAATCTGAAAGTTCTTGCACTGATTACAGACCCAGCGGCTTCCAGATACCATCAGGATACAACAATGAGTGCAACAATGCTGCAAGTGAACCATGATAAAATCCTCTTTCATTGGAGAAATGGTCTCACCAAGCTGAGTGCAGGAAAAAGGAGGGAAAAGAGTAACATAACCAGTTAGAGTCCCTTGGGTCATGATATGGAAAGGTCAAGACTAGGATAGCAAGATTGTAATTTCCAAATCTACCGGTTTAGTGCTTTACAAAGAACAAAATCATAGGGGGAAAAAGGCAGAAACATTAGGAAGAAAAGAAATTACTTTATGCATCAGCAGCAGATCCTTTGATGCATTAGAAGAGAGATCAGCCTGACCAGATGCTTTCAAAGCCCTTTTTGTTAGGGTCTTTTTGATTGTTCCTTTTTTATTTAGCTTTCTGCCATCTTCTTGACGAAGCTGAATAATTAGATCTTCAGCAGCCCCAGGCCAGTAATCACCATCAAAATATGGCAGCCTAGCTGCTGTTACCTTCGCCTTACATTCACCCGTAGTTTGGAAGAAATGATCATATAAATTAGTAAGATCAACTACAATGTTTTCCTTGGAAGCTTTCCTTAACATTGCTAAATACCTGAAACAGCATTCACAGATACCAGGGAAATTAATAATAATGGATTAATAAAATATAACATGTGATGGAAAGGAATTAAAAAAAACAAACTATTTGCCTCACCATTCCCGCAGTTTATCTGATTTGGGTGTTTTCTGAATTTCTGGATGACAATATATGATATAATCTTCACCCTTTAGTGGAGGGCAAGCCCATATATAGCAACTTGTAAAACCACGCTTCTTGCAATATTCAAGGTATCCAATCTGAAAAATTGAGGTGTAGATCCAACATGTTAGACAATGATCTCAACCAAATAGATATCACTACTATATGTAAAAATGAAAATGGTGACAATAATTATCACTAAGCAGAATCCAATAAGAGTTTCGACTTACAAGGATTTCATGGTAAACAAATGTACGGAGAGCCTCTCCGGTAACTGCTTTAACCTCAGGACGGAAATACTTGACTGAGTCTAGGTATGAAAGATAAACACGGCGCTGATTAGGGAATGCACATTCCGATCCAAATTCTTGAACATACATCCCAAACAAGCATACTTCAACCCCTTCAATCTTCTGAAACAATAAAACTACCTAAAAGAGAAAAACATAACTTGATAAGCATTTGATAATTACAACAAAAGTTCCATTTTCAGCATACAAGCATCTTACAAAATCTATCAAAAAATGTAAATAAAGCATACATTCAACTTAATTAGTTAAGGCAAAACCTTTGATTTATATGGAAACTCTAGCGGATAATTCTCTTCTTGAAAGATTTCAAGAAACCGTGGCTTCACTTCCAGCTTTTTGTCAACCGATGAAACAACTCTAACCACAAGTGCCTCAGCACCAGGAACCTGGAAAAAACAAAGAAAAAAGGAAATAAGCTTGTTATGCATCCCAAGTCCATGAGAAGTCACTGGAAGTTATTTTGAAAGACCAGAAATGAAATCAACAATAAGAAGAAATTCCATATAAAGAAGGAAGTTAATGGGCCCAAGTTGAAGGAATCAGAAGTTTTAAGTTCTCCCCCTATAGATAATAAGCTTAGTGACTATCTGACCTATAACTGGCTAGTGGATGGCAAAAGTTGGTAAGATCCAGTCACCCCCTTTTTTAAAATTCTCCTAACCATACAAAAAACAAACTTCATGCAGAAAGCTCAATCAACAGCAAAATATATGCTTCAACTTGTATCATTTCTACAGCTTTTGTTTCTACAGCATATAACTAGGAACAAGCAAGCTTATTTGATTATGACCACATTTCTTCTTCTGTTTTTTCCTTATTCATCGTTTTGTCAGTAGGTGCGTAGCAAAAGGATAACCACATACAACAAAGAATCAACTGCCATCATGAGAATATTAATCACCTCATCATAACTCTTTCCTTGAACTTTGGCCCTCTCTTGTCTTTCCTGTTTCAGTCTCCTAAATAATCGCTGCTCTATGTGGTCACTGAGGATTGTTCTTGGCAAATCTTTGGCGCCAAGAACAGCACTCTGAGGTAAGGGCTTCCGCTCCCCTCTTTCAACCTCTTCAATATAGCAATTGGGGCATGTATATTCAGCTTGCCCACCATCATTCCTTCTACCATTAAATAAAGCACAAATTTGATGCTGCCAAGCCTCACATTTATCACATTGAACCCACTGCACAATTTTATTTAAGACAAACAAAAATGTAAGAGAAAATGTTAGGGCTGACCATGAAACATAATAATAAAGTATGTATTGTATTGTTACTATCGTGCATACCCATTCTTCAGTCTCTTCATCATTTTTCTTCTTCTCAAGCCTTGCCTTAGGAATGGCAGTTCCATCAACAACAATGCTATCTCCACGAGATTCATTGTGGCATGGAATACAAAAATAATGTCGCGTATCACCAGCACCCACTGTGTAGTACATTGCATTGCGCTTAATGCGAGCACCACAATGGCTGCAATAAATAGGTGGTGGTTCAAAAGTGAGTCTCTCAACTGCACATAACTGACAGGAGTTCTCACTCATAGAGTGCTCCATTGCTTGATTCTTTTCAGCTTTCGCCTTACTCTGTAAAAGAAATAAAAGAAAAATGACTATCATCAATATACCATGTTCAGTCACCAAGTCCATTTCTGGCCTACCAAGTAGTATGCTTGCATGTATATAACCTCCTACAGCTTTCAATGATCTACATAATGCTACAAACGGTATCTAAAACAAATCACAACATTAAAATATAGTATACCTGGCCAACCCATTGTCTGAGACCCATAATATGCTCCCGAACTTGCTCTGGGGTGAACAGTTCAGTCAGTGACACCCCTTTTATTTTTGGTTTCCCAGACTTATTTCCAGCTGCACTTTCAGAAGACTGTGTAACATTCTCTGGTTTAACCAAGTCAGGTTCCTTCTCAATCTCAGCATTTTCTTGCTTACGAAGACCACCAAATTCATCACTTGTAATAGGCTCAGCATCAGATTTCTGTTTGCTAATGTCTTCCAAAACATCCTTCATCTCAGTAATAACAGGACTACCTTTAGCAGAACTCATGGGGACATCCGTCTTCACTTCCATAGGCTCAGATTTAACTGGCATACGCCTGTCAACATATCTGTAATCTTGACGCTGGATATCCTGAGATATGTGAGTTTCAGTAACAACACAACCTGATGCTAAAGGACCTTCACTTTTAGCAATAACAGATTGAGAAGATTGTTCTATCTTCATGCGTTTTAATGAAGGCTGTATGTCTACAGAAGAGTCAATTGCTGCAGATGTAGAAGTTATTCTAGTTGAAATGTCTCCAGAACTAGATGTTTTTGTAGATATACTGTCCGATGATGACAAAACAGAAGTAGAGTTTAGACAGGCACGTGCCTTCTGAGCCTGTACATAATTGTTCACAGGAACACAAACAGGGCAGGCTGGATATCTACAAGTCTTGTGATGACGGATCAATATCTTGGAGTGATGGCAACGAGGATATGAACATTGAGATGATTGACATGAATCCATATGAGATAACAATTTTCGTACAGTAAAGCAATAGCCATCACACTTGCCCTCAGATGCTTTACATCTACGAGCATGGCGCAGTAACAAAAGCCACCTCACTTGATTTCGGAATTGCCTGTCATGGCTCCCACTTCCAGATTTAGAGATAGCCCCCCTCGAATTTGAAAGATCTGATGAGCTTTTAGGAATAGTGGATGCATCGGCAGATAAATTATTACATTGAGCTTCACCCTGCCCAGATATTCTCTGCTGGAAATCCTCTTGGACGTGCTGCTCGCGTGACATGTTCACTGGCATTTGAGACTGCTCTTGTGAGTGAGGGAGCCACTGGCCCTGCACAGCTGATTCTGGCGGTGCTCCAGCTGAAAGTTTATAATCATTTTGTGACTCCAGAACCAATTGGTGTTGGTGCAACATCTGTTGCATTTGTTGAGAATTTTGTGGAAGCGATGAATGCATATCCTGCTGACTAGAGATCTGTGCAGCATGATTCTGCTGGAATTGACTCTGCGATTCAGGAATCTGAAACTGTCCAGGAGCTTGTTGATGTAGAACCTCGCCATGGAGTTCCACTCCAGGTTCATGCTTCACTTGACTACCTATATCAGAAGCCATCTGAGGCTGACTATAACCACTATTATTGCTCATCAAATTTTGATGCTGCTGATTTTGCTGTGGATGGTGTTGCTGTTGCAGAAACTGCTGTTGCTGGAACTGAAGGGACTGCTGCTGGAACTGTTGCAGGTGATTAGCTTGAAGGACATTGTCTCTCGAAGAAACTGGAGGTTGGAAATTCATCTTTTCAAAATGATCCATGGACTGCGGATTCATATGGGCAGCCGATTGCATACCATGTAAATTCGACTGATTGCTTATCAAAGAAGAATTTGCTCTGGATATAGACTGCAAATTGACTGGATCTGAATTCTGAGAGTTTGTTATAGATCCAACAGATGTTGCAGAACCATACAAGTTTCCAGACCCAAAAGAATCAGCATTGTTCATTCCATATCCATCACCTGACACAAATCAAAACAAATATATATTTGCTTTCCTTAAGAAAAACTTGAATATTTCAATAATATATCGCATATTCAGATTCATTATTACTAAATTAAAAGGTGATAGAGAGGAAGAAATAAATTCATAAGGTTACCTTGCATCAGGGGTCGCTGATGTTGATCAAAATGTTGTTGCAAAGGTTTTGGTGAATTAGCAAAAGGCGTGGTAGTCTGATATCCTCCAGAAGTTCCTGGTTCATTAACGATGAGCATATTGTTGCCCATCATCCCCAATGCACCATTTAGGGAAGCATTAGGAAACCCAAAAGTTTTCTGCTGCAAGCCAGACCTGATGCCACTACCTATTTGGCTGCCAAGGGTGTGCAAAATACGACTGTTTTGACCACCATGTTGCTTTTGCTGCTGTGGCTGAGATGACATCGTTGATTCAACAGTTGAAAGTCCAACATTATTGGAAGACTGATTATTAATGCTATTGTTATTACTATTCAATCCAGGAGTGGGAATCATTTGGCTTGCCATTCTTTGCACACCAATTGATGACATTCCACCAGAAGCAATATGAAAATTTGCACTTGGATGTTGATACCCATTAGATATATTTCCTACAAAAGTACCAATCTGTTACCCTCGGAAAAAAATGGTATTAAAATATAATTGTAAAAGAAGGTAAGGCTCAAATTTACCTTCAGATCTACTGAAGGAACCACTATTCATGCCAGCAGTAGGCAACAGACTTCCTGTATTGACATTTGTAGAAGGTATGCTTGCATTGGCAGCACTCATAGATGTATCTATAGAAGATGTAACCATGAGGCTAGGATTGCCACTGTGTGACATGCCAGGGGTCGGTATCATTGTACCAACTGGTGCTGATCCCGAATTAACAAGCTGAGCATGTCTTTGGTTGTGCACATTTCTACTATTCCTTATTAGAATCTGTAGACGTTGCTCTAAAGTACTCAAATTGGTGTAGTCCTCCTAGAAAACAAACTTCAAGTGTTAAAATTCGCACCGGGTTTTTTTCTCTTTCAGGGGATTAAGAAAGTTGTACACATACAAATAAATGTGATCAGACGAATGCAAAGTAATGTGCTTCTACAGAGTGAAACAAATAAATTTACAAGTGTAATGAGTCCAACCTTTGTGCGAGCAATCTTAAATAAACCTTCTTCCAACCGTCTTGCAAAATCCTGAAACTTGATCATTGATGCCTCGGTAATAGGATGATGCTGGCGTGATTTTAAAAACTTAATGCTGGAAAAGAAGAGATAATAAATTGCATTAGTTAACCAAAAAGAACGCTACACATAGATATTATAACAAAAAATTCTAAGATAGAAATGCCCATCTTGATACATAGATTGATCATATATAGAAGCTAAATAGCAATAATGATGATATAAAATCAATGACAATAGAAAATTTCTATTACATGTAATATAAATATTCATCTGCATATCAATGTGAAATTATATAGTAAAGATAGGATAATAACATACATAGACGCCACGTAATTGAAGTCTTAACACACACACACACACACATGGAGATAGGTAGAGAGAGGGAGAGAGTTCTACAACTTGGAATTGAAACAGAACATCAATGTATATCCCAAAAAGAATCAACATTATCTACAAGGTCATAAAATCCTACACAAACAGATGGACAACTATTTAAACCAAAAGACCTTTGTCAGTCTTTCTTCGCACTACAAGCAGACCTATGAATTTATGCGAAATGTCAACATCTAAATCCCACAGTCTTCATACAATTGAGTTATTTTGTATGGTAACTTTTAAGCATATTTAGTAGTAGCAGAAAATCAAATACAAACATTATCTCAAGTCTCAACTAAATGGTGCAAATTACACCGGTATAGAACTAACAAAAACAAAAAAAGCCACCATTCATGACAAAAGAATGTTACAAAAAGGCAACCAAGCATTCAGCAGCAAAAGCAAACCCCAAACATGTACAATTGTATATGCAGACACACAAAAAGAAAACAATGAAAGGCATACAAATATTGGTATTAAACAGCACTCAGACACCATTCACTCAATGCCCAAGGCAGATTATATTTCAAATTTCTCCTTAATTCAAAACGAATCAGGTAGCATATACCAGCATTTAATACAACACAGAAAAAGAAACCAAAACTATTGGTATACAAAATCTTACATTTCTCCCCGCATGTAATCACGTGTTCTCATCAGGTCAGGATCCATATTCAACATATTATGTGGAGGACCACTAGTGCCAATAACACCAGAAACACCTCCAGCAACCCCTAAATTCTGCATCTGGGAAGGCTGAAGCAGGTTCCCATTTTGCTGGGGTAACCCCCCTTGATTAGGAACCTGTCCAGATATCTGTCCTGACATATGGGTCTGCACATTCATTTCTTTCTATATTCCTTCTTCCTTTTCGCCTTGTCTTGGTAACTACCACTACTAGAAAAAAACCCATAACTTATTCCACAATCTTGCTGTAAAATCGCACCATCCACCACCACTCATGCTTCCTTTTTTTCCCCCTCCTCTAATTGTCATTTCGAATACTGCAGTTTTACAGCATATCTGTATCTTATGTACCCTGCTTATAGACATACAGGAAAATTGAATAAATTAACCCAAATTTCTATGATTCAATCTCAATTTAAAAAACTTCACATTGTTTAACAACATTGAAACTGAAATTAGCTAATAATGAAAATTAGGGGAATTTCGATCAACGAAGCAAGAAAATCCCCAATTTGGGAATTCCTGGATAAAATGCAATACTAATTAGTGAATTAAGCACTAAGCCATAACTAACCCTAGGTTAATAAATGAAAAGATAATAATTTCCTAAAACAATCAAGAAACGAAAACCCTAAAAACAAACCCGAGGAAAAATACAAAATCAAAGCAGAAGCAAGAGAAGCTACGAACGAAGCCTCAGGAATTCCGATGGTAAGACCTAGAATCGCGAGGACGATGATGGCGATCGGAAAATAAGAAGGGAACAAAACACCGCCTGAATCGCACGTGCGTTTAATACCGAGACACAGATGAAGAAAAAAAAAGATCGAAAAGAGAAAGGGAAAGTACGGGCGACCGGAATTAATTTTTCTGGGGTTGGGGTCTGAAATTTTTTTTAAAAATAATAAATAATAATTTGAGATTAATCTTTTTTTTTTTTGTTCTTTTTTCCTACAGCGAAAATAGAAATTTTAAGTATGCATTTATAGCTTATTTGACGATAAGTTTACTTATTTGACGCCGATGATTTTTTTTTTTTATTTTCTTTTTGAAGTAATTTTTTTTCTTTTAATTCCTTCAGGAATCTTTTTAAACATTTTTTTTAATTTCTTAATTTTATAAAGGAGGATAATAATGACAGTTGTAAGCTGGAAATAATTAGACGCGCGGCTCCAAAGAAAGCTGCCGCAGGTGAATTTACTTCAATGCTTCATTTTTTTTTTTTTTCTTTTGATATTATTCAATGGAAAATAGTAAGTAGGGGTAATATTCAAGATGCATAAATTATAAGAAAAGAAAATGTCAGGATATTTATTATGGTATTAGAGGTGTTGAAATAATTTGTTTGATTAATAACTAATTATTAATTTTAAAATTAATTAATTGATTAGGCCCAATTTTCTTTTTCTTTTTTTATTACACCTTTTGTTTCTTGAGTCCTTTTTCTCCGACTTTTATACAGCTTGTATACCACATTCTCATTTGTTTCTTCTCCTTTTTTAAATGAGTATCATTTCCTCCTTAACTCCATTCTATTGAATTTTGTATATTTTTATTATTTTCAGTTAATTTATCCCCCTCAGAGTTGAATCAATGCATCATCAAATTTTAAAATAATAGTAATAATTCTGTTCTTAGTTTAACTAATTTTTATCACCAACTAATTAATTCAACCAATCAATTCCATTTTAACGATATTAATTTCATGTTCATTTGTAATTACATGTTAATAGACTTTATAAACTATTTTATCTTCATCAATGTTAATTCACGGGGCATTTGAGAAAACAAAAACAAAAAAGAAAACAAATAAATAGAATATAAAAGAAAATATTTGATATGCCGATTGAGTTTTAACTCGATTAACATAGGTATTGTTGTCAGTGCATGAGTATACGAGTTTGAGTGTACTGAAGCGCACTATCCTCCTAGGGACTATGGATAGTTATAAGCGAATATATATGGTAAAAAACTATAATATTTGAAATTAAAAGACAACTAATAAGCTGACTTATTTTTCTTACATGAGTTAAATCGATCAATGATAGAAAGAAACATGTATTTTTTTTTTTGAAATTTTTTGATATGATAAATTATTAAGAAGATTTTAATAAATTAATTAAATAATTTAATGATGTTTATTTTCAAGGTGTTACAAAAACTCAAAAATAAATTTTTAAAATGCTTTGATTTATTACCAAATTTCAAACAAAGAGTTTTAGAAGGGTAATGTATAATCTTGAGTTACGGATACATCTACTAAAGTATAGATAAAACAATCTGAAAGACAAAGTATTGATAATAAAAAAAATTTGTGCTCTATTAAACACTAAAGCTGAAATAAATTTGTCTGGAATAAGTTATTCAATATCAATTTATTTCTTTTAAAAAATATAATATCAAACATTATCATTATGTTTTTTTTATTAAATTCTAATAATACCAAATAATTTTTAGATTAAATAAAAAATTGTTTATATTTACAACTTGACACTTAAATTGTATTACCATTAAATTGTTTATAAAATTGTTATTTAAAAGCAAAAAATGAGTTTCTTTTTTTCTATATGATTTATGTTCATTTATTAATTACATTACATTAAACTATTTATCGAATTTTAAAAGCTATAATTAATTAATTTGGCCACGAAAAGGTATAATTAATACCATGAAATAAAAATGTAAAAAAGGAACACAATAATGCATATTCATGTGCTGTGTACAAGTGCAACATATGTGATTTTATATGTTGTTTACTCTTAACTATTAACGGGATCAACATGTACGTACGTATGTATGTATGTATATACATGAGGAATTAGTGGAAAATTAAGTAGTTTCCCCAGTGACAAGTTAAGCAGATTAACCAAAAAAGCAATGAAAAGTATTTCTATTAAAGAAATGAAGAGATGGTGAGGGAGTCAAGAGACTGGAGAAAGCTTTGATTAAAAGCTCTGTAGATTTGTATATAATATATAAAGGTTCTCTTGACATGCAAAAACAAGTTAAATTCGCAAAACAAGTCATATTCTGATTATACGACTCGTAGAAGCAAAACTACGATAGACAATTACGCTTACAAGTCTGAGAGTTCATCTACACAACATTTAGCTCTTTGAGCCATGCTGTATGCAGAGGGCATGGATCTGGTTTTCCCTTAGCAATTGCCTTCTCAGAGATTGAGTAGAACCATCCATTCCTCCACTTGAACTGTATGAATATGAACAATAATGTCTTAGAAAGGAACGCACAAATTATGATATTCATAAAGTATATTCCTATATCGTGACCTGCAGTTTTTTACCTCTTTAACTGCTGTTGGGAAGTGGGCCACAGCTCGAGAATAAGCACATAGCCTATCCTCCATAGCTTCTTCAAATGTTATACCTTTCTCCGCTGCAGCAGCAGATGCGAGCTCTGCAATGAGGCTTGACACCTGAAAACTTAGATTTCGGGTCTTACGGTCAACTTATAGATACATAATCAGCAAGGCTGAGAGATTTGAAGAACAAATAGTTTAAATAACAATATTTCTGCATCTATTCACCTCATGCCATAGTTTTGCCAGTTCTACAACGATTGAAATGATATTTTTGTTTGATATTTTATTTTTAGGAAATAAAATGGGAATGGTGTGCACTTCCACAAAATTAATGATCCAACTATATACTACTGAAAAGAAAGCTGCACCTCAGAGCGGTATTCCTTCTCTACAACGCCTACAGTTGCCCCAGGATGACGAGCTCCAACAAGCATGAATGCACAAATCCATATGAGCTTCTCCAACATCTGCTTCTGAAATGCTTCTTTGTCAAGAACCTGGTCAGACAAACCCGAAGAAAATACAGAATAAAATTTGTTAGTGGCACTTAAGGCTTGCTCTCAATAGTCAATTTGTTTCTCCAATGTGATCCCTAAACCTACATCTTTATACCGCTTTAATCCACTAGTTAGTAGAACCATCCACCATGACATGAACACTCTTAATCACCAATAAGGAAACAATCCCACAAGAACAATAATCAATTGGCCAAATCAAATAATGATTCAATTATTGCCCAACTTCCTCCTTCACCATGCCTCTATCTATATGAATGTCAGAAAATTTCAATCCCTTTCTTGTATCTATAGGTATTGCGTATTTCCCTTCCTTCCAAAGGCGGGAGGAAAACACTCTTTCATTTCACTTAAATTAATAATTTTATTTTGAACTTTACCCCTAAATTTCTTTCTTCCCTTCTATTTTCCATCATTCCTATCAAAAGGAAAAGCAAACTTCCTTCCTCTTTTTCCTTTTTTTTTAATTTTCTTTCCTTGCTTTTCTCCATTCCTACCAAAAATAATACCCTTTGGCCAAAAAAAAAAATTGTTTGAGCATGAACTTGACATGAAGAAAATGTTCATTAGCCAGTAGTGCACCTTTTGGAGGATAAGACTCATGTTACCCGGGCTTGTATGTTTGTGTCTAATTCCTGAGTTGGACACAAATTTCGACATAGATATGGAAATGATGCTCCAAATACATTGAAAAACTTTAAAAAAAGAAAAAGAAAAGAAGAAGGTATAACTGTGTCAGGAGTAAAATAGGATAATAGAAAAAATATATCTTTTACCTTGCAAGAGAGGCCTCCAGCATTTAATCTGGTAGCTATAGCAGATGCCCATTTCCCATATGCTGCAGTTAGACCTTCAGGATTTGTGTCAGTCTTGCCATCAATAGGAGGTTCTCCAAGCTTCGCTACAGCAAAATATGCCAGCACCTGCTCTGCATCATTAAGACCTTTGCTTTGAAGCCATGGCTCCAGCATGCCATTCTGGAAAAAAACCAAATCTGCTAGATCATCAACACCCAGTGGTTGATCAAATAATTTTGAATTGAATAAAAAAAAAACTGGAAGTCAAATGAGAACGAATAAACATGGCATTAGTACATAAATTACGGAGGAAATAAGCACGAATAACAACGTAAGCCAACTATGTAATGATACTCAATTTTCATCCACTTGCTTAAAAAAAGTTCATTGAAACTTGAAAGACCAACAAGGAACAGAGCATTATTAAATTTCCACATAAAGCTCCAAACTCCATTGAATCAACTGTTTATAAGGAATATAAAAAGGGGATTCCTCATACTCATCCATAGACAATTAATCAAAAACATAACAAAAGATGAAACCATTTTATATTAACCAAAATGAGCAAAGAGCAGGTATGATTGAGGCAGAGGTACCGTTCCAACGAGATTTAGGAGTGGCGTCAAGCACAGCCTCAAGATCATCATTCCTAGTACAAACCAAGATAGGACCTTCAAAATCAAGAGGTACAGCTTCACCTCTCTTCACCAGCAAATCATCTCCCTTGCCCATATCTTGCAATGCCTTTCCCACTCTTCCACCACCAACAATAATTGCTGGCACCACCTCGGTAGCGGTAGTCGTAGGGGGAGCAGCCATAACAATGGAGGTGGACTTCTTTGGAGTGAAAAAGCGTGTAGCAGTGAAAAGAGCGAGTTTAGGAGAAATAGGTTTGGGCGAATGGATCCAAAGGAGAGAAGAGGTAGAGAGTGTGGCCATGACGGTGGGTTGGTTGGTTGGTTTGGTGGTGGGCTTAGAGGCATGGATGCTTTGTGCTTTTTGTTTATTGAGTGATAAGCGACAAGAAAGAAGAAGAGAACCACTCGATTCATGGGGTGGCCTTATCACTTCCTGAATTCTATCCAAAGTATGAAATTCGGGAGGTAAGAATCAGCCCCGCGTGCTAGTGTGCTTATGGCCAGACAAAAAGCCTCCCCAACAAACCATGTCGGATCTCTGGACCGGGCTACTTGCTTGGTCCAGAAAATCTGATCTTGGACAAAAGTTTTTGAACTCAGCTATCCGATTTTAAATAAATTTAAACTAAAATTGATTTTATGTGTCAAAATAATAATTTAGCAACCAGCAGAACATTGGGTTCTATAGTCTCTTTCAATGGCAATAATTTTTTAGTTGACTTGCTTAAAATATTAGGTGTACTCATAACTGCTGCTTCATAGGTTGCTTTTTAGCTTACTGCCAAGTTTATTCTAATTCTAAATAAGCTCAATTGGTTCAATTTGTTAAATTATTTCTTGTTCCGATTTAAAAATTGAATGTAATCCCAAACTACTGACTCATGTAAAAGAACTTGGGTCCCATAAAATAGAGACATTAAGGGCTCACGGAGAGAGCTTGCCAACTAGTTTCACATGCATGTTACTGGGGTTTGCAGATAAAGAGTGCGAAGTCAAGCATGTAGTATGATAAACATGTGTTAAATCTAAAGCAATATACGTGTTGACTTGTATGAAATCTACTTAGGACGTCATTTCGATAAATAGTAACCGTATCTTAAAAATACCTAATTTCCCTCATCGAGAGCACACACAACAAAAACACTTAACAAATATAAAATAAGTGTGAAGGTTATTACTCATTACACTAGTAAATATATTATAATAAAAATATTATTATTCGCTGTATTTTATAAAATTGGTTTTTTTTTTCTCTATTTGATGTTAATATTTTTGTGTAGGTAAAAGTAGAGAGTTTAAAATATTTTCCATACCTGATTGCTCCTGTGGATTATGCCTAGCATAGATTTTAATGAAGTAGTGAACAGATGCATCTCGCAGTGCTATTCATCCAGAACTCTTCTAACGGCAACCAACAAGTGACCCCATTTACCATTCAAAACCCAATAGCTACTAACCATAAAAATCATATTCCCTTTTTAGAATTTCAAAAGAATTATTTATTTGGAATCATAAATTCGTAAAATGGAGCAAAAACATGGGATAATGGGTTCAGACCATCCGAATATATCCTTACATTTTTTATATTCAAAAGTTTCAAAACTCTGTTCCCGCTTCTTGTCCATGTAAACAAAATAGTCAAACCCAAATAATCTGTAATTAAGAACCGGTTGTCTTTCTTAATTTCCACCGCAATCCCTCCATACACAAAAGGACAACAAGCTTTAAACAGTTACCGTTAACCTTTACCAAACACTGCGCATCTCAAATTCCACACATTTCCCTATACCTTTTTCTTTTTTCGAATTCAAAACCCTTTCCTTCCAATTCAATTTGAAAACTTCATTTCTCAAACAAAGGACTGGCTCTCAAGCAAGCTGACCAAAACCCAGAGGTCTAAATCTGGTCCTCCGTTTTCAAACAACAATGGGTGAGTTGAAGGATCCTTTAGTTCAACGCCAAGCTTCATGCAATGCTCCGTATGTTAATCCTCTCATTGACCTCAAACACAACCGCAGCTGCAGTGAAGGGAACCCTGCATCATTTTCAGACAACAAGGAAAATGTTGTCTTTGGTGCTGGCAAAGAAAATGCAGCTCCTTCAACAAATAATGGGTCTTCTTCTTCTGAAATTGCTAAAAAGACTACTACCCATTTGAAATCGCTGTCCACTATTGGTACTTTCGATGCTTCCAAAGAAGTTACAAGTTACAAGTCTCTGTCCACAGGGACGGTCTTGAAAGAATCGTCCCTTCAGTTCTGTATGCAAATGAATGATCCTGGCAAGGCTTTTGGGTGCAAGTTATGGGACCCCATAGATTCAGACAATTCTGCTTCTTTGAATATTTGGGATTACTCGGATTCCGAAGCCGCCCCGGCTTCTTCTTGGTCTACATTGCCCAATAGGTCAGTCTTGAACATAGCCTACTGCTTTTGCTGCTAATTCATGTCATGTGTTTCTAACAAGTTTTTCTAATCACTTATAATATGTTGGATGGTTAAAGTTTCAAGTCTAGTTGATATTTAGTTACATGTAGAGGAGAAGCTTGTTTAAACTGGGAAAGATGTTTTGTGCACCCTTTTTATTGATGTGTTGTATTTGGTGGCTTTTGTTTTAGGGCTCTGTTGTGCAGGCCGTTGCCACTGGACATAGGAAGATGTACTTGTGTTATTGTGAAAGAACCCTTACCTGATGGGTTCCATGGCGGCACTCTGTATTCACTTTATACCAATGTAAGATCTCTTTTGACTTGTTAAGAACCCTGGTAACCTTTTTCAGTTTTTTTCTGTAAGATCATCTGGATCACCACTTAGAAATTAGAATCCTTTCATTTTTATGTAATGAAACATATAATGAGCTGCACTAATTCTTTAGTTCAGATTGTGCAAGACGCATTTACCAATACTCTTTTACATTTGATCTATTTGGCATTTCAACACGACAGGAAGGTAAAGGACGACAGGATCGGAAGCTAGCGGTGGCTTATCACAAACGACGGAACGGGAAATCAGTGTTTGCCATAGCTCAGACTACCAAAGGAATACTGTCTAATTCTGATGATAGTTGCGTTGGACTCATGACAGCTAACCTCCTTGGATCAAAATACCATATATGGAATCAGGTTTGATCTCTAAAAGGTTAAACCTTCTATAAAATGGCCATCAAATATAGGAAACAATCCTTACTTCAATTGGTTAATAACTTGCTTGGTTGCAGAATGGTCGAACCAAGTCATCAAACAAACAATCTAATCCTCTCTTGGGTGTTGTAAGGTAACCCTAACATTCCATCTCTGTCTAAGTTCATTTCCTTTTCACTCTCTCCCTTTTGATTTTATTTACTTCTTTAGGTTCATGCCAACCATAGCGACATGGACCGGGAGTTACCGAAGCATGAAAGCATATATACCTAAGCACCAATCAATACAGCTCAAGAATGTGGCTCAGGTAGGTCAAAGGATTCACTTTCTCGATCATCCTTGACGGGGTGTTTATACCCCTTGTGTTATTTTGGATTACTCTATTACTGTGGAGTTAAAAGAGAACGTAAGACGGATAAATCTCTTTGCTTTTATGTAGATGCAACACATTAATGGACTACCCAAGGACTGGGAGGAGAAAATGGACAAAATCCACAAGTTGTTCTCAAGGATTCCTCGTTACAACAAAGTAAGAGTGTGTAAACCTGTATTTCTCATCATAGAAAACTGAGGTTTCGGACTTGGGTTTCTGTCTAACCCTGTTATTGCTTTCTGTTGAGTCAGATATTGAAACAATACGAATTAGACTTCAGAGAAAGGGGAAGAGCTGCTGGACTCAGAATACAAAGCTCAGTAAAGAATTTTCAGCTGACATTGGAGGTATCGTAACGTTTTTAAACACTACTATTAGCTATGTATATACAGCAAATACATTTGTACACAAACACTTGCAAAAAGACTTAACGCTGGGATACATGCAAAGTATGCATGCATGTGATGGGAAACTTATATAAATTTAACTCTGGAATTGGTTTTCTAGGAGAACGGAAGGCAAACAATTCTTCAGCTTGGAAGAGTGGATAGATACAAGTATGTTATGGATTTCAGGTATCCACTAACAGGTTACCAAGCATTTTGTATATGCTTGGCTTCAATTGATTCAAAGCTCTGTTGCACCATGTAATTGAAGAATCCCCCAACATTTTGTTCCTAGTTCAACCTCTGAACCGAATTTTCTTTCCTAGTTAAAAAAAAAATTGACCATTTTTTGTAAGAATGTGACAAGCTATGTAAACAAGCTTAGATGATGATGCTTCAGGTTTTTAAGAATCATAGCTTGAATCCTAATTCTACGTCCTCCATTTATTACTAAGGTAGCATTTTGGTGCTTTCGCATAATATAATTTGAATGGGATGTGATTTTTTGGAATCTAAGTACGTGCTTACTTAAAAAGTATTGATTAAAATCGTAAAAAAATTTATTAAGAATACAATGATAATTTATGAATTTACCTATATTAAATAAAAAATAATATTTATGGATTTAATTGTTCTTACCAAATATTTGAATTAAATATTTAATAATAAATTTTAATTGCTATTTTTATTTTTCTTAATTTACAATGAATTAAAAAAAATTATGTATATATAATACTTACGAAGAATCCATTGAAGTAGTAGAGAAAATGAAGTAGTAAGACAAATGTATCCTAAACCAATATAAAATAAGGTTAATCTTATCTTAATATTTTTTTTAATTTTCCAATTTCGTACATTTTATAATGAGAATTACATTGCTATATTCATAATAATAATAATAAGTAACTCTCAATAAAAAAAATTTAAATAAAGTAAATAAAATTTGACATTCCAAAGATTAGAATCGCTTTTTTAGGAAAATAATTATTTTCCATCTTACCTAATGTTACCTAATATCTACCAATGTCATGTTTCTCTGTAACCCAGGGTTAGTTTAATTTGGATTAATTTCTTCCTTTCCATGTCAATGAATTCAACTCCCACTTTGCTAAGCAGTCACCATTCTTCCCATGCTGAAGTAATCGCCATCCATGCTCAAACTATTATTTTAATAAAAATAATAGTTTTATTTAAATTTAATCATAATATATATATAAATATAAATGTTAATGTTAACGTTAATATTAATATTAATATATTGTTTTAATAGTGATAACGAACTATTGCTATCCATGAACAATAAAATTGTAAAAATTTCCATTCACGGCCCAACCCATCCGCCTGACCACATATATCGCTACCGACAACCATAAACCAACGACCTTATGAAAACCAATTCAACAAATAAAACGACGCAACGTTTATCTAAAAAAAAAAAAACCACCCCAAGAACTAGGCAACGTTGCTTGCAATTTGCATGCCTCACAACTTACAAAAGCAAAAACGCAGACCCATACTTTGAAAATAAATAAAAAGCACACCCAAAATTAAATACATGGCTCAGGCTTGGCAACAGCTACCAAATTACAACACTGATGTTTCCTTTTCTTTAATTAATTCACTTGCCCAAATGCTTCTCCCCTAATTTCCTTTTTTTTCACTTTAATTATTATCAATCAAGTTTCTTAGCCATCAAACGTGATACACCAATAAATTAGATATATTGCATTTAATGTCGACTTTATACGTTCCTTTTTCTTTCTTTCTTTTTAAAAAAGAAAATTTAAATTCATGAGTAGAGATTGAGTTTACAATTTCCTGTTTAGTTCCAGTTTCTTTATTTACTCTTCACATGAAAATAAAGAATGAATAATTATATTTAAGAAATACATAAGGTAGGTAAAAAAAAAAGAATGTACATATCAATATTAATTTTGAATAACTAAATATTGCAGCTGATGGATGGACAAACCATTAAAACGTGATAATAAAAATATGATTTGACGGAAAATATTAAACACAATATAATATATCAATGTTTTAAATTTTATATAATATGAATTATTAATATTTTTTTTGAAAGAATGAATTATTAACCCATTAGAATTTATTCAAATATAAAATAGGTGGATACATAAATTATGATATCTAACCTTTGTGGGCATTTAATTTAACAAGAAAAAGTAGATGTACGCTACCTATCTAAGAATTTCCATTTCATTAATTAACACCGCATGCGTAGCGTTTTCAAGTTTCAACCTTCAACTCCTAACAGCAAAAATTGTTGGTTTAATTGGGCACCTCTCATAGATGTCATTTGGTCTTTAACACATGCAACTCACCATGCATGCATCACATTGCAAATCATAATTCCCTATTTTCTTACTAATGAAATTAGAGATAGATTTAAATGTTTATAATAAGCAACCTTCTTTTGAAAAACAAAATTATAAGATGTGGGTTTAAAATGAATTTTTTTTTTCATCTTCACGTTTTACAGACAAGGACAATGTTTGGAATCTTTTGAATGGGACCAAATAAATATATATATATATAAATTTTTTTTAAGAGTCAAAGTTAAAATTTTTAACTAAGCCAAAAAAAAAAAGTAAATAATATCTTTTAACAATGTAGTGGAGAAGAACCTTTTATTTTTCATATATATATTTCATACCAATAAAAGAAAAATATATCTTCAATGTATAGTTGCTACTTATTTTGCGCATGTAAATACTAAAGGGTTTTTTTTTTTTTTTTTCTCGAGGTTCTAGATGTTTTACATTTATTCTAGAAGAGTTACTTTTACGTCTGTTCTTTAGCATTTATTCATAAATTGATAAACTTATAATTTAATGAGCTTATTGATTTTTATGCGAATTTACTTTCTACAATACTTCATAAATCAGTTAATTTTTTATTGTATTTATTATAATATATTATATCGACCTATTGATTTTTTAAATATATATAACCTAACAAGAGATATTATAACTCTCTAATTCCCCATTAATTAATAGTATACTAGAGAAACTTTCAAAGTTTATTGGTATTTAGTAACTGTGATAAGTTATGTTGTTCTCTAAGAAAATAATAATAATAGTTTTAGGATCCGCCACTCTCAGCAATAAAAGAAATAGAAGAAGAAAATGCAAGTTTTTTTTTTTTTATTTCACGTAGTTAGAAAAGGATGCGCAAAACCAAAAATCGTTTTTTTTAAATAAACATTTAATAGTTATATTATAAGACATATTACGTGTGTAATAATCATTGAAGTTAAAATTAACCACTAATTAGTAAGATATGAAATGAAATTTAAACATGAGTACGTGACATACAAATCTAAAAATAATCCTATAAAAATCAAAACACATTTTATAGTTAAAAAAATGAAAAGTATATATCCAAGTCCATCTGAAACAAATTATTAATGTATAAAATTTTATGTAAATTGATTAACTTCTTATATAAAAAAAAAAAGTCAATGTGAAAAGAAACATATATTTTTCTCTAGAATCATTACAACAAATAATGCAAAGATCCATAAATTATTTTCTAAACTGAAACATGATAACAATTTTTATAAACAGGAGATTGATTGAGAAACAATATAATGATATAAGCACACAAGTTAATTTTTAAATCGAATCACTTTAATAAACTATGCAAATACAATAAATACAAAAAATGATATGCACAAGATTGTATATATCAATATGTCAAAATTTATATAAAACAAACTAATTACGCAAATAACATTAACATAACTCTATTACAGAACATGTTAGAATTCAACATAAAAACGAATCATTATGTTTTCAACACAAAAAACTTTGTAATAATTTCCACTCGAACAGAATAAAAAGTTAAAAACGTAGTTTTTTTTTTTTTAAATGACTTTCACCTGAAAATACCAAAGAAGGTAATTAAGAAGGTAACTTTTTAAGTTGTTGTATAGAGTTCGCTTTTTGAAAATACTTCGAAAGAGAAAATACAAAAAGGAAAGACGTATTTGATATGCCACTTTCATTCTTAGTAATGAAAACCAAAATTCTTGCTCGTGAATCATGCGTCATCTATATATTTTTTTCTGCATACAAGGAAAAATCGTGATCTTGAGTTGTGGCTATTATTTATTTATTATAAATTCCATTCTTTTCTTCTTCTTTTTTTTTTTTTTTGAAATTATTCGAAAAAACCGTATGTTTCTTTTGAAAGAAAAAAAAGGTTTTATACGTTTTGGAAAACGGGAGCAATAGTCAAATACCACTTTAAGTCCCTAAAAGTTTGTGTCCCTTTCCATTATAGTTCACTTATAAAGATAATGCTTTACATAAATAGAAATGTCAATTAAAAAATATGATTATTAATGAAGCAGTATGTTTCCATTCATAATTGATTTATTTAATGGAAGATTAAATTTATTAATATATTAGAAAAGCTTGATGATAATAATAAAAATGTTGCACTAATTTATTTATGTGAACGAGTCCAGATAATATTTTTAATGAATTTTATATTTTTAAAAAATGGTGAGAGAAAAATGTTAAACCAAGACTAATTTCAACTGAGGACTTAGAGGTCAAAATGTGAATTAAACACAATTTGATGCATTGTTCAAAAATTCAAAATCATTTCAAATATAAAGGTTTTTTTTTTTTTTTTTAAGAAATGATCAGTTAACTCAAATTAAATCTTTAATCTGATTGTAATCAAATAAGTCTAAATATATAAATATTGATAATCAACCAAAATCAAATAGTCAAAGCAAGCTAAAGTAGAAGTGTCAATCAATCTCAGTCAAAAAATAAAATTAAAAATAAAATGATGATATTATTTATCTCGGAGAGCATAACTTCAAACCGAAGCAAAAAGAGAGTAGAGAAAAAACCGCTTCAAGACGGCCAACACATCCTTGTATCGACACACTCTCTCCCTTTCTATTTCTTTTTTCCCCTCAAACAAAGACCTTAACCTTCGTTTTTTCCTGGATCCTTTGAAATCGTTTCTCATTCTTTTGCCCCTCCCATTCTTAAGGTTTTCAGAGTGAGGGTGTGTGTTTGTTACTCTTGACCTCAGCTTTTTCTGTTTTTAGTTTTTTGATGGCGAAAATCTCACATCAAAACCAGAAGAACGGTTCGGATAATGAAAAAACTGCTGCACAACCTACAACCAAACTCAAGCGCACTCGTAAAACTGTTCCCCGTCACTCTCCTCCCCAGCGTAGCTCCACGTATCGAGGCGTTACTAGGTAATTATTCATACATACATATATATATAGTTATAAGGGATTGGTGATCTTTCTTGGCGATTTTGTTCATTCAAGATATACGGACAGTCTCAATTCTAATTTTATTTTGCTTTTTCTTTTGTTTTGTTTTTTCGTGGCGTTCTGTTTTGATTTCTCGATGGTTTCATTAATCAGGCACCGATGGACAGGGAGATTTGAAGCTCATTTGTGGGATAAGAATTGCTGGAATGAATCGCAGAACAAAAAAGGAAGACAAGGTAATAATAATAACTATCCTTCTTCCTCACCCAATTTTCCTTTGGTTTTTTTTTTTTTATACAATCAAACTAATAGTTCAAATTTATTTCTGTAAATTTCATGGTTGGTTTGGCTTGATGACGAGATCGAAACTGAAATTAATGCAGTGTATTTAGGTGAGTTTTGATCACCTTGATGATCTTTCTTTTTCCCCTCACCCTGTTCAATACACTTGTCATTGTCAATAGCTATGTCGAAATTGTAGAATCCATTTGATTTTTGCCTGTATCAGAATTTGATGGAATTCATTATTGTCGATGTATTGATATTTGATTAGGTGCTTATGCGGATGAAGAAGCGGCTGCACATGCATATGACTTGGCTGCATTGAAGTACTGGGGACAAGATACTGTCCTTAATTTCCCAGTATGTTCATTTCAATGTTGGATTTTTCTTCTTATATACACAAGACTTTATATGTTTCTTTTTCGGGTAAAAGATAATTCACTTTTGGTTTACTAATTCTGTTGTAGTTATCCACTTATGAAAAGGAACTCAAGGAAATGGAGAGTCAATCAAAAGAAGAATACATTGGATCTTTGAGGAGGTAATACTTCAAAAAAAAATATAGTGTAAAGAATACCATTAATAAAAACTTTATCGTTTATAAAACATATATATATATATGTATATATGAAATAATTAGAGTTTTTAATTCATTTATACATATTTTTGGTTTAATATTTAAAGGAAAAGCAGTGGATTTGCTCGCGGGGTCTCAAAATATAGAGGCGTAGCCAGGTTTGATCCTAACTCATAGAATTAGATTTAAAATTTAAATTTGTGGGGTTTATTATTATGGCCATTTAAAACTTTTTTTAAAAAAAATAATTTTGTAGGCACCACCACAATGGAAGATGGGAAGCTCGGATTGGCAGAGTATTTGGCAACAAGTATCTCTATCTTGGGACATATGGTAATTTTTTATTAGTTAATTGCTTTCTAAATTGCCAATTAAATTAGTGGGAGGCTTTACGTTATAAAATCAAAATACATGGTTATATGTGTGTAAAAGGAAAACGATGAGAATGAATTGTAATAAAATCCAGTTGGTTGGGATATTGTTTGCCAAACTTCAACAGCCTCGCCTACTGAGCTATTTAAGATTTGAAAAAGTCAATTCAACTAAATCTCCAACTCTCCACCCATATCTGCATGCATATTTAGTTCTCCTTTATTATATACATTAATTAATTTAGATGGTTTTAGTTGGTTCGTGTCTTCTTTTCTAAACATTTCACATCACTCTGCAGGTTTGGTTATCAAATTTCATCATCTATACCTTTTTTTATCCCTATATTACTTTTACTTTTTCTTTAAAACTTTCATATTTAATATAAGTTGATATGTTGTTAGTCAGCTATAATTCGCCAATTGCTAAAACATCTAGTCATTATATATATTTTTAATTTATTGATGATGTGTTTTAATATAATTCATTATATTATATAGTGTAATAAATAATTATTTATTTTAAAAATATATTATTATGTGTCATAATTTGTTATAATTCTTTCTGTAACGTTGATATTTGTTATTTTTCAGCAACCCAAGAAGAGGCAGCGATGGCATATGACATGGCTGCTATAGAATACAGAGGACTCAATGCTGTTACGAATTTTGACCTAAGTCGTTATATCGATTGGTTACATCCAAATGACCAAAGTGATTCCAATAACTCTTCAAACCCTCAGCAAAACTTTAATGGTGACACCAATTCAACCCCGAGTCCTAATCATGACACGAAGTTAAGTGATACGCGACTAAAAGACAGCAATAGCAATGGCAGCAGTAGCTCAGCATCATCGGCACTAGGGCATTTGCTGAAATCATCAAAAATTAAGGAAATGTTAGATAGGACATCGGAGGCTGCATGTCCATCAACGCCGCCGGAACCAAACGTACCTCGTCGGAGCTTTCCGGATTATATTCAAACATACTTTGATTGTCAAGACTCTAGCAGCTACACTGAGGATGATGATATTATTTTTGGCGACCTAGATTCGTTGGCGATACCCATGTTTCATTGCGAGCTTGATGGTTAGATTTGAAAAAGAAAAAACAAGGATTTAGTGGCAATGCATAATTAAGTTTGCAGGAAGGGAGTTTGTTTTTTTGTATTGGTTCATTAAATGTAGATAAAGATAGGAGATAAAGACATTCATTTATCAAATATTTTTAAATAAAAAAGAATTGGCACCATGGAGCTTGAATTTTACATAATTCTTTCTGAGTTATGTAAAATTTTCATTCCTTCCGCTAGTGAGTTATCATATTTTAGTACTGTTTGAGTTTATATAAATATAAACAATAGAATATGATATTTTCAAATAAAAAAATAATTTAAAACTGACACTTAATATTTAACTTTAAATATATATACACCTTATATTTAAGTCTAAAAAATTAGACAAAAGCTTTGGACGACAACACTTCTCTATTGATAATGGTGCGCCATACTATGCGGCGTATGCCTAAATTTTCGGCTAACAACATAAAGGCTTGGACTCTCACGTACTTGAAAATTGAAAAGGTATAAAACAAGAATATAATTACACGAATAATACGAGGCAACTCCCCCTTTATCAAAGGAAAGAAGAATCAACTCCAATTGCTGTGAAAAAGGTTAGGTTGGGATAGGGTTGTTATGCCAATTACTTACCCTTACACTAAATTAAAGTAACATTAAAGGATTAGGGGTAAAATATCCAAAAATACCTAAAAAATAATTTAATTACAGAAAAGGGCCAATTTTAAAAATATTTACAGAAAAGGATCATTTGCTGATGTGGCAAAAACGCTCCCCCATAGACACGTTTTAGCCCACGTTTTAGCTCAAAGTGACAACACCATTCTTTTAAAGTGTCATCAATTAATAAGGAAATATAACTTACAAATGAAATCTTTTTATAGACCTAAAGTCTCATTTCCCTTGTTTTCTTGAGCAAAGTGGGATATGAGATATGTGTATATATAGACTCATGAATAGTTTTGCAGCTTGTTCCTAAACAATGTGGGATTCCTTCCTCTTTTAACTAACAACATGATATGACATGCTACACTATATTTGATTTTTTTTTTTTTGCAAAACAATTTCTCTTTTTTTATATTTTGTTAACATTTTATTATATTATAAAAAACAAGAAACAAAACAACTCAAATATATTTTTGCAAATCAAATAAGATCAGACTACATCACATGATAAAATAATATAAGCACCCAAAAAACTCAAGGGATTTGCAAAAAATATATTTTTTTGTCCTATTTTTTTATTAAATTGGTTCAACTTTTATTTTTGTCATTTTTTTTATTTTTACTAACTTTAACATGAAGGAACCAAAATGAAAAAAATACAATTATGAAGATCAACCAAATTTGGCAGTGTTGATGGTTCCAAAGAAGAAAGGACAAAGGGGTGCAACGCAACGTTTTAGAGACAGATTCTAAAGCAACCAATTGGCAGAACCATTGCATGCAACTAACATCGTAACATTTACATATTTACTTTATTATATATTAATAGAACTTACATCCACACATGATGACAGAATTTATATCATGTCGTCACAGTAAAAAAATTTCAAAGTTATTTATTTTCATTAACGATTCAGTTCATTAATAGATTATAGAGTTTGTCAGTAATAATTTTATTTTTGTGAATTGATTATAAATACTGTACTTAAAAATTAAAATTCATTGTAAATAATATACGTGTTAAAAAAATTTAAAGTAAATTGAGTGATTGTGTGATACAAAATAAAAAAATTTGTGTTTAATCTTCAACATGCCCATTAATAGTAAATTTCATTTGTTAATTTATTATTTAATAGTGTCCATATTTTAGGTTATATTTAAGTTAAAAAACTTTAAAAGAACAGAAAAAGATCATTAAAATGTGATGAATTTCTTTTTACTGATTTTTGAATCTCATCGTAAGATATGTAGGGAACATCTATAAAATGTGGGAGTGCGTTGCATTCGAAATTCTTCATCACTAAACATCAATGAGGGCTAAGTGGTGATGATGATGTGATTCGATATGTATTGCATGCATGAAACATCATTGGCAGCAAGTAATTTGATTATTTTTTGCCCAAATATTGTTTTCTTTTTTCATACTTATATTGTTATTAGAGAAATAGAAAGGAAAATTTTAGAATAAGATCAAATAAGATCAGACTACATCACATGATAAAATAATATAAGCACCCAAAAAATTCAAGGGATTTGCAAAAAATATATTTGAGTTATTTTGTTTCTTGTTTTTTATAATATAAGAAAATGTTAACAAAATATATATAAAAAAAGAGAAATTGTTTTGTAAAAAAAAAAATCAAATATAGTGTAGCATGTCATCTCATGTTGTTAGTTAAAAGAGGAAGGAATCCCATATTGTTTAGGAACAAGCTACAAAACTATTCATGAGTCTATATATACACATATTTCATATCCCACTTTGCTCAAGAAAAACAAGGGAAATGAGACTTTAGGTCTATATAAATATTTTCTTTGTAAGTTATATTTCCTTATTAATTGATGACACCTTGAAAAAATGGTGTTGTCACTTTGAGCATTTATAAAGGTTTATTCTCGTAAATTTTTAAAAAATTTGAGAATAGTTTTTTTTTTAAAAAAAACACGGGCTAAAATGCGTCTATGGGGAGCGTTTTTGCCACATCAGCAAAGTGCGTCCTCGTCAGCGCGCTTTGTGCTGATGTGGCAAAAGCGCTTTCTTGTTGCATCCCCACAAAACACGCTGACGTGGACGCGTTTTGGGGGAAATGACCCTTTTTGTAAATATTTTTGAAACTGACCCTTTTCCGTAATTAAATTATTTTTTAGGTATTTTTGGGTATTTTGCCCAAAGGATTAGTCTATTTTTCTACAATTTTATTGTGAAAGTGGGCTTGGGTTTATTGGGCCTTACTTGGGTCCAAGTTTTAGGCCCTTTCAACGCCATGACATTGTCAAGTAGTGAATGCGGATCTAAAATGCCAGACATCAATTTTATATACGAAAAAGAAAGTGGATAACGGGTTCTGCAAATTGCAGAAGTCATAATGTTGCACATATAGCTGACACCAAACGTAGTATCTAAAACACATGTCAGACATTTTGGATGAGTTTGGTAAGCTTTAATTACAGGGTATTTATAGCGAGTGGTTTTGACAGGTGCAAACTTGATTTTTTATCTAAAATGTAATTTTAAGTGATAATGTGAATTTACTTACATCTATTAAACAACATATTTATAGTTTTAATATTAGTAATACTACTATTAGTATAAATAAATTATAAATAGGAAAGCTCACAAATTTGTTATGGATATATGGGAACTACGTTAACAACACTACCGTGTTATTCAAGTCAAGAAAAGGACATTCAAAACAGGACAGCCCTAATTCAATTTTGATTTCCTTGTTTACATATATGACCCATCCACCTCCTCCTCTTTCATCAAACCGTCCAAAATTCTGGGGTCTTGTCTGATCTTTCTCCAACTCTGGGGTCCCAAACCCCCCATGTTTTGAACAAATTCATATGCCCAAATCAAAACAGAATCCAGTTTTTGCAATGATGGAAGAACGGGAAGGCAGCGAGACAAAGCCACTTCATCAGGATGCAGGAGGTAGCCATGTGAGAAGGATTAACCCCAAGAAAGGTATTCTGGAAATGATGTTAAGACCCATACGATGGTTAAGAATGTTGAGTGAAGAGTTGCATTGGAGCTTTGTGTTGGGAGTGGTGATAGTTTACGGAATCAGTCAGGGTTTTGGTGTTGGCTTGAGTAGAGTTAGCACACAGTACTACATGAAAGATGAGCAGAAGGTACAACCCTCTCAAGCGCAGGTCTTGATTGGGATAATCCATTTTCCTTGGATTGTTAAGCCTCTTTGGGGCCTCCTTACTGATGTTGTCCCCATTCTTGGTTACCGGAGACGGCCTTATTTCATTTTTGCTGGTAAATTATGAATAACCCAAGCCATAGTTTTTCTTTTTGGTTATTTGTCATTGGATTTTTTTTAATCTTCTTGTTCATGGCGTCCTGTTACCTGAATTTTAGTTTCTGATGGGTAATGGATATATCATGGAATCTTTCCAACTTCTTTTTTAATCCGGCGTAGACAAAAGAAGGAAAATAAGAGCAAAGAAAGAGGATGGAAGATAGAAAGTCCGGTGTACCTTATTATATATGATCAGTGCAATTTTTTGACAGATTTATTTATGGTTATTTCAGGGTTTCTTGGTGTGATCTCAATGCTAATTCTTTCACTCCATAAGAATTTGCATCTTGGATTTGCCTTGTTATCGCTGGTGGCAGGAAGTGCTGGTATTGCAATTGCTGATGTGGCTATTGATGCCTGTGTCACACAACATGCTATAAGTCATACTTACCTTGCTGGTGATATGCAGAGCTTGTGTGGGATGAGCTCTTCTATTGGAGCATTGTTAGGATTTTCGCTTAGTGGCTTCTTTGTTCACCTAGTTGGAGCTAAGGTTTCCTTTCTACCCAGTATTTTATTAGTAATTGATTTGCGTTATTCTAGATTTGATGGTTTTCAGATTCTTTGAAAAATTCAATACAATTAACTGAATTGGGCATTTGATCAAACAGTTCCAATTGAATTATAATTTTAACTAGTAAATCTTATGGTGCATTCCTAGCATTTAAGTAATAGATTTAATTAAATTATTTGGGAAAAATGAAACCAAAACTCTTTGTGCCATTGAATTTCAATTACCTCCATGTTTACAATACTAAAATTATTTATAAAATTTGAGAGTAGTTGATTAATAACAGAGCATCATAGAGAGGAATTCTGGATAATATTAAGGGCTGATAGGGTCTATGATGAAGCCAATATCAAGTGACTAAGGAGTTGAATCTTAATTTTCTAAATTTTGTCCAGGCATAAAAGAACACCTCACAGCCTTAGCCTGGCTTATTTTCTCTTATTTGAAAGCTACTAATTATTCAAGGCATGTAATCTCACAACTTGATTGAAATCCAGACTTTGCTAACCTCATAAGAATTTAGAATTTCTGCCTTTCTCTGTTTTTATGCCTCTCTTTCTCTTTTCATACAAGAATGCAGAATCTTTTGTAAATATTACAGATGTTGTGCCAATATATCCATAATAGAAGATTTTACACAATAAAGAAATTTTGATATAAGAGTTATTTTTCTTCAGTAACCACTCAAGTTAGGATAGGTTGACAAGGTATTCTGTGTACCTATTATTAGGCCATAAAGTTCTTTCTGTATTGCATGAGTCAGTGAAGGTGTTACTTTTCCTACAGGGTGTATTTGGGTTGCTTGCAATCCCTGCTAGCCTAGTTGTTTTGGTTGGAATCTTGTTGAGAGAATCCCAAGTGCGCAACTTTGCTTATAGAAGAGTAAGTATTTTCTTTGCAAGCTCTGCATTAATCTTTCAGTTCTTCACTGGATATATTGAAATGTTGAAAATTGAAATTAGGTAAAGGAGAAAATTGTAGATGCTAACAAGGCTATGTGGACAACACTGAAATGCCGAGATGTTTGGCGACCGTGTTTATACATGTATTTGTCTCTTGCACTAGGCTTACATATCCATGAAGGGATGTTCTACTGGTATACAGATGCAAAGGAGGGTCCATCTTTCTCACAGGTAGCACCATTTCTTTTTATATTACATATGATTCAGTAATAACACTGCCTTTGGAGTTGGCAAGTGGGCTCTTGAGCTGGATTCAAGTAGTAGTATGTTGCTCCTAATTTCAATCGTTTGGCTTGTTTGGGCATCAGGGTGCCCAAATTTAAGTTATCTTAGGTTGAAGTTATTTTCATGTTGACTTTTAAAGTTGATTCAGCATTCATTATGTTGGTTATTTTGTGGGTGAAGTCAGGTCATCCTTTGACAATTACAGTAGGTATTGGTATTGGTTTGGTCATTTTGGTTTTAGGTTGCTTGGTTTTATGTTATTCAAATTCAAGTTGTTAATTTCTCACTTTTAAAGTTACTTTGGGTTGGGTTGCGTCTAATTAGTGATGGGTCTGCTTACACCACCTCTCTAGGTACATTTCACAGTTAGTCCATGTTTATATTATTTGTTAGTGTTTCTTTGCACCTTCTACCTTGTGTTCTTAATGTCTTCATTATTTAATTTATGCAGTCTAGACTCTGGGAATAACCTTAAGTAATCAACATGAAAAAGAAAGTGATATAGGCATTTTGACTGTTTTTTTCCCCAATATCTAATAAATCTCTTGGTTGTAAGCTGCAATTGTATGCATTTTTCAGGAAGTTGTTGGATCCATATTCTCTGTTGGTGCCGTGGGCTCTCTTTTTGGGGTCCTTCTGTACCAAAACTTCTTGAAAGACCATCCTTTTCGTGATATACTTTTTTGGGCCCAGCTGTTGCATGGTGTTTCTGGATTGCTGGATTTGGTATTGGTGTTGCGTATAAATTTGAAACTTGGTATGCCAGATTATTTCTTTGTGGTGGTTGATGAAGCAGTTTCTCGTATGATTGGGCGTATTAAATGGATGCCTTTTCTTGTACTTAGCTCCAAGCTTTGCCCATCTGGTATAGAAGGCACTTTCTTCGCTCTAATCATGTCAATTGATCATATAGGATTGCTTTCATCAGCCTGGTCAGGAGGCCTAGTGCTCCACATGTTGAATGTTACACGTACACAATTTGACAACCTTTGGATAGCCATTGTTATCCGGAGCCTATTAAGACTTATTCCAATCGGGTTCCTATTTTTGATACCTAGAAGTGATCCCAACTTGTCCATCCTTCCATCTGAGATGTTGAGGACAAAAAGGGGCAATGATGTACTTGAACCTGAGAATATTGAAATGGCTACTCTTGTCAATAGCATCTGACTTGAACCTGGGCTGGTATTTAAGGCATAACCTCTCCAAAAGTGAACATTGTTTTTCTTGTTGGGGAGTTATTGTAACAATTATCTTTTAGAATGTTTGAGTACTTAGACATGCAAGGACGTCTTTTTTGTCCCTATGCAGTGTTATGTTTCCGAGGTATGGTTGCCTTTGACTCATTTGCTGAAGCATCTGAACCTATGCTCAAGGGAGTTCTTATTATCTGGAAATTCTGGCTTTACTCAGTTGCCACTTTGCCTGTAGCATTGGAAATGCAGAGTCCGGACAGTTTCAAGATATGTTGCAGGTCCTCTCTCCATCTGTCTCTCACTCTCTGCTTCAACTTGATTTCATCTGACCTCTGATTCTAGTGGTTAAGTGTGTCTTGTATATTATGTGCATTTCAGCTAAAATGGCAATGGAATTAGTTACATTGTCAATGCTTTGTTAGAGACACAAACTGATTTACACACTGAAAATCTTTCTTCATACATTGAAATAAATAGTACAAGGATATTCATTTAACATGAAAATTAAACTCTTGCCTCGGCTGTGGAAGTAGTGTTATTTCTGGCAATAGCTGCCAACCCCCCCAACCCCCATTTTTAACATTTACTAATCACTCAGGAAATCTTGAGTGGCTAACATAATCTGTACCTTCAATTCTCCCTGTGGAGTAATATGTCTATAATATGAATTAAGAAAGATGGTAGGTTATAGGTATTGTTAATTGCCAACACATCACTTGGCTTAGAAAAGATGGTGGTTATTTGTATATATATATATGTATCTCCAAAGCTGCCAACCATTGCTGTTTTTTTCTGCTCAAGTAAAACTGCAACTTTCCTGCGCAAATCCCAACTTAGACCCCTTTGTATCATATATAACCCTTTGGTTTCTTTGCTGATAATTTGCAATGATACCTATTTCGTCTTCGAATGAGAGGCTTGCAAGAGCCAAACAAACCTGAGATGCATCTGTCTTTACAAAGTAAAAGACCCCGGTGATATCCACCTTCATCTCAGCATTACCCTCAAACTGCAATTTTATTGTAGGAACATCCACTTCTTGGTATGCACTAAGGTTAAAGCAAGTATCCAAGATCGAGAAAGCTGGTGCAGTAGGAAAACCAGAGAATTGTTTCTGAAACTCTGCCTTCAAGGCCTTGTACATTGTTGGAGGAAGCCTTGTGATAACCGTACCGGAATCAATAAGCATTGAGCTTTTGCCAAAGCTTGAATCTTGCAGTGTCGCCCCACCAACACTGATACCAGTAAGGTTGAGGAAATAAAAAGTTGATAGCTTTGGATTTGGGATCATTCTGGTATAAGAAATGGAGCTTGAAGTATTGTAAACTGATGAATTGCCTCCCAAAACTAATGAACCTGATGCTCCAGATTGTGTTGATGGCAAACAATAGGAGAAAAACCCACCAAATATTGCTTTAGTTTGAGAAACCAGAGAGATTGAACTCCTCCCTAGACCCAACAGACCTGAAGTTCCACCGAACAGACCATTATTGTTCCGGCCGCACCCAAATATGAAATTGTCCACTGGAGTCTTCCCTAGATTGAGTTGATCATGAGCTAATTCACCACGAGTGTAGGATCCGTCGCCATAACTAACAACATAGTTACAGGTGGGCGGGTTTTCCCCACAGATTCCGGTGTTTCCAGTAGCAAATGCAAGTGATTGACACTCAGATGAATTGCATGGGACTGTTCGGTAGGAAGGAGATGCAGTAGGGTTGAAAAGAGGTTCTTTTTGGCTATAACATGATTTGCAAGGCTGGCATTGAACCCAAGTCAAATCACTTCCGGTATCAACAATCACCGTCATTTTCCGACCAGCTATTTCGACTGTAACAATGTAGTTTAGCGTCCCGAGTTCGACTCCAGAAGTTAAGGGAAGTCTATCATCGGAAACATCATGTGTTTGGGTAGAGGCCATGTTTTTGATCCGGGCTTGCAATGACTGAACTCTTAGATCATCCAAAATCAAGCGTTTTTGAAGCAACTTGTTCCAGTCTTTGACCCCTCCTCCGTAACAATAGTCCTGGTGCTTCATTTCCAATATGGTTGCACCTTTCTCCTGTCCTAAATATCCATAATGAAAGGGGATGCTATTATGCCCACCTTAATCAAACATAATTTTGCATGAAGAAAGATCAAAGCATTACAATGCCAAAAAAGCAAAACCAATGGAATAAAAGAAAGCAAAAGGTTGATATGCAAGAAAAAAAAAAAAGAGGCACGTATATATATGGATTTCAATGGTTTTCAATCCTGTCCATTGACCAAAAGCAGTGAACACAATTAGGTAATATAAATTGAAAATTAGAGATATTTATTTTTTATATGCGGAGAGTATTAAAAGAGAAGTGAGACTCTTCAAATTAGAGGCACATATAAGCCAATTATAGATTAAATAATGTAATGAAAAGCAAAGTCAAGCTTAAAGTACAGTTTATATAATTTTCCTTCCGCTATATGGAGTAAATAAAAAGAGAGTGATAAAGAGTAAGGCAATAATGGCTGTCTCCCACAAGGCATGAAGCCATGAAAGCAGTTATGGGTCCTTTTTCCTTTCCTAGCAGGATAAAAAAAAAGAAAAAAAAAGAAAAAAAGAAGAAGAAGAAGAAGCTGAGACAGAGATACATATCTCTCCAAGGTGGAAAATAAAACAAGGGTGAAGCTTTGGCTACCAATGTAATGTAACGAGTCCTGTACATTTCGTTTGATAAAAAGTAAAAACATACATTAAAAGAAAAAGTAACAACTTACTTGATTTATGAGACAAACAAGTAGAATCAACAGTGTTCCATGGAAGGTGGAGAAGCTGCTTGTCTCCATAACAGTGAACCTCATTGTGATAGTGGAGGAGGAGAACAAGTAGTGAAAGCATAAAAGGGAGAAGAGCCATTCCTTTCATTAACAACATTGCTGAGCTGAGAGTGATGAAAAGAAAAAAGAGATGAAGATGAAGAGGAAGAGGAAGAGGAAGAGAACAAAAGAGGAAGGGCTGGCTAAAGGTCCCACTGCTGCATCTCGAATTATTGGGGATTCACATGCTTTTACTTACCAACACACTAACACCACCCCCTTCTAAACTTCTTCTCCTCCTTTCTTTGGATTTAAATAGATTCAACTCCAACCCCATATTATGATATCATCCTTCTTTCATAATTTTTTTAAATTTCTTTTGTCCTTCATATTTATGACATTAAACCTGTTGCATGCGACGTAAGCGAAATTACATTCTCTATTATATTCAAAGGATAAAACAATGCCTGCTAGCCTCATGTAGACTAGACTATACTTAAGTTATTAGGTTGAGATTATGACTACTTATATTCTTTTAATTTTAATTACAACATTTATAAACATCACGGACTAAATAATAAAAAAAGAAAAAGAAAATTGGTTTTTTATGCTTTAAAAAAAGAAATTGTGAGGTTGTTTGTTGTAAGAAAGGGACTTACCTCTTCACGGAATCTAATGTAACAGCTTACACCCTTCGAGGGACAGACAGGCTCTTTTGGTGCGTTTTTTATGTTCCCCGCCTTTTATTATTTGCTGTTTTCTGCAAGTGGAATATTTTATTTTTATTACTGAATATCATATATGGATTCTGCCTTCAGAAAAATAAAAAAAATTGGATTCCAAATTCATATAAACATTTTTTGATAAGAATATCAGATTCATTTGCTGCTATTACACTAACACACTTCTTTATATTAACCTTTTTTATTTACACAAGTTCAAACATATGCCATTTTTTTAACCAAAACAAGTGATGCAAATTGAATGTTAAAAGAAGAAGAATAAAAAGAGTTTAGCTTTTGCATGTTTCTACTCTCACCATGCATTTCTCAAATCACTACTGTTTTTGAATCTTATGCTACTATAATTTATTTGAAATTTAGAAACATAACTTTAATTCCTTTTTCGATAAAAAAAAAACACAAAAACCCTTCAATTTTTACGGTTTTATTTAATTTAATTATATATTAAATTATATAACACCTATATTATTCGTCCAAAAGAAATTTTATTATATAAATATATAACATCCATATTATTCGTTCAAAAAAAAAACACCCATTTTATAAATGAAAGAGAATTTATCAACAAGTTTGAACATACAACTAAAAATAATTTATAATAAAATTTTCAACTTAGCTATTCATCTATTTTAATTTTTTAAAAAAATAGTAGTTTAAGCTAAAAGGATATAATATTCTTATATTAAATTTGTTGTTTTAAAAAAATTATTTTTAAATTTTTTTAATTTAATTAATATCGAATTGACTTGTGACACGAACTTAGTCAAACATTTAATAATAACAAAATATAGATAATGTACAATATTTTGATTTCTTTAAAAATAAAATTTTATGATCAACAATCAAATTTCATCGAGAATTGATTCATTTCGTTGATTGAATGCGTTTTTTTTAAATCTAAATGCCTTTCTTTTATATATAAAATGCCTACTGATTTTGAAATTTTATTTTTTTTAAATCTAAAATGCCTTTTTTTATATAAAATGCCTTTTTTATATAATTTATATAAAATGTCTACTTCTACCAAAAAATTCCAACTCTTTTATTGCAAAAAAACACACATTTAAATACTGTCGAACACATTCGTTTGGTTGTTAAAATAGAAATAATGCCAACTGAGCCAAAATTTAATATTTTAATTAATTAAAAACAAAATATTTGTTTTTAGATAATATAAATCCTGTTCATATAATTATGAAATTTTAAATTATAAATTGAAAATAAAATAAAAAATTTTAAATGTTTTTGATAAAATATTAGAATATTGTAGTATTAGATGAAATAGAATGGAATTGAATACGGGGCGGCTGGTAATAGGCGGAAGCTGCTTTCACCGCTGCTCAAGTGTTTTTCAATTCAACCATGGTGAATGGTATGAACAATTTGACTTTTACAATATCTTATACAAGTGGCGGTGGTGGTGTGTATTCAGCCTTTTGTGGATCCACATCAAATTCACTTCATCTTTTTCAAATTTTGTTCACAACTTGAAATGTATTTTTTATTAATATTTCAGTAAATCCAATCTCAAAACACTTTAACCTAAGGTCCGGTCTACATAAAGTAAACCCGTGAACACATAAGGCTTGAAATGGAGTGATGATGGTGATTGATGTTGTACCACCATCCACCCAATAGCAACCATTTAATCCAGTTGTTTTAACATGATTCTCTACTGTTTGTACATCCAAATGCCATCATAAAAACTAGCACAGGCTTTCTTAGATACAAAGAAAACACACCCATCCATCAAGGATTGCAAAAGGTTGTAAGTTAAATTGATATTATCCAATAAAGAATAAACTGATTTAGTATATTTTTCAGCAACTTAAAGAGAATATATATATATATATATATATATATATATATATAATCGCAAAATCGGACAAAACAACTATACCAGTCATTGTTTCATAACTCAGCAAAGGGGAAACTGAAACGCAAAAAGAGTACCATCTACTCTGCTTTGAGTTGCTTTCGTCCAGCATGCATTATTAGTGCAAGACCAAAGGATCCCACCATCCCAACCACATAACCAGCCATTGCACCATAACTCACACAGATTGGCCAATCCTACCAAGGAAAGTAATTGAGTACGTCAAGCCTCTAATATATTTATACATATAATCGCAATGCTATATCCAAACAAACATGTCAAATTTGCAATACACTCAACAAACACGAATAGAATCTTATATACCTGACAATATAAAATAAAAGAAAAAAATGTTTTGCCAAAGCTTAATGGTTAGGAGGGAGAGATACAGATCAATATCCCACTGTCATATTTGCATAACTACAGCCATGTGACAACCCTTCTTCTTCATGCATAATTTGTAAGTCATAATAGAGGAGGTAGCCACTAAAGGCAGAAATTTCAGCTTCTAAGGGGCTGCCTAATGTCAATTGCACATTAACAAAGCAACAAGAATCAGCAAAGCTCAATGCAGATAGGATGTTTCCGAACACTAGTGCTTTACAAGTATTTGGTGCGGAATGTAAGGGAGACAACAATCCTTTTTCTTTGTGAGAGTACATCGAAGCAATATGCAAAAGATAGCCACAGCTACACAGAGTAATGTAGTTCCATATAAAGCCCTGAAGTCCAATGTCATTTGGTCCATATACATGAGAATAGTGATGGACATAGATCACAAGATACAGAGTGTAGAAGATAAGACTCTTGAACTTCGTCTATGGAGTCACACATCTTAAACCGCTCAAGACCAAGATCTTCCGCCACATCCAAAGGAGATGAAATGAATCATACACAATAAAAAACCAAGAATAACAGCAATCACAAGAATATGCCTGAATATATCTCATACATCAGGTGAACAAAGCAAAAGTACATTAGCCACTTCTACAAACCACTCATTGAAAAAAATGCTACACAAACAAGTAAGATTAATATGGAAAGGAAAGGCATACTTTGATTACCCCAGAATAAAGTTAAGTCTGTAAACAAGGATATAGGCTCAGGCATGCCACCAAGATACAATTGCAAATAAAAAATTTAACCAAATTGACCAAATGCATCTAACAAGTTTTAAAATTTTCCCAACATTAATGTTCAACTTCATCTGCACCTGGAGGAACAGAAACTATTCAATAAATCTGTTCGACAGAATGCATACAGAAGTTTGGACATAACTCCAGATGATTTTAGTAATTTGTGCAGTGTCTCAACCCTCCAGTGGGACTGGAATCTGTTGTCACATTCTATACAAGTTTCATTCAATAATACATTTGTAAGATCCACTTACTTAACAAAAACACCTGATGAAGGGATATCAGCTCTATTAATTGGAAAAATATCTTTGAAACATAAGTTTTTGTAGGAGACATGTTTAAGTAATATATAAAGAACCATATGGTTGCTCACCAGCAGTTAAACCCAGTTGTCCATATGCCTTAACCATGTTAGACTCGGGGCAAATATTGAATATACAAGTATTGGTTTATTATAAGGACTAGTTTCAAAATAATGATTCTAAGGTTTGAAGTCATTAATCCCATCAAAGAACTTAATGGAAGAATCCAATCATAAATGGAAAGGGGTTCGAAGTATGGAAAAAGGGAATAGTATATCTAACAAGTATGCAAAATTTGAGCACAGGAATGAACATAGATAGCGTGAGAAATCCTTTCCTGTTTTACTCATTAGCAATAAAGAAACATAAGAACTTAATGTGAAACGAAAATTGTAAATCACAATGAATTATAGGGGGGAGATGGTACCTGCCAAGGGCGTTCCCAATCAAGTGGCATAGGCCAAGCACCAAACCAAGCTCCAATTACAGCTCCATGTGCTGGTAGACAAAGCATAAATTCCAAAGGTCCATTTGGCCTAAGAGAATGATATCAAACATCTATATCAACACATAGTAAAACCCATGCACAAATCAATCAAACATTATTCAGGTAAAAATGAGAATCTAGATGGACAAGACAGCAACCTCTTTATACAGATAACCAAATTTTCTATTGAAACACTCGCCTACTACTACAATTTATGTTGCAAACCTAACTGTAAGTACCATAAACCTTTGATACTAAAAACAGTATGCTCTGAAACTTCACTCTCATTCCAACCTGTAAGCTTAAGCTTTAGATCCACAAATATGCCATAACATAATTAAGCCGGAAAATTGCTAATCAAGTTTGAAAGGCCGCCCCACTACTATCTCTTTGACTCACCAGCCCTCTTCTCCAAACATACAAATACACCAAATTAAAGGTAAAACTCTCGACGTGGCTATTTGAGAAGAATTTATCTCTCTGTATATAAGGTTGTAGATATTGCAAACAATGAAGCTAGCTGTTTCACTTGTGAGTTGGTACACAAAAACTAATAAAGTAATAATACGATAAAGATAAAAATGGTTACTGATACCAAGTCTCATTTACCATGCAAAATGAACAAACATATCAAAACAAGAAGCACAATGCTTATGGAAAATGAGGAGTCAGCATTTACACAAGAAACGCTTACTTTGTACATGCAAATATGCGATGCCAATCTGTCCAACTTGAACCATAAACACAGGCTGTGGGCACAAACTGCAAAAAGGCACCAAAACGTAATTTAGTGCGAGTATGGAATATAAAGGTTCATGTTACTAGTAATTTAGATGAACATAATACAACTAGAATTCAAATAATTAAGTCATAACAGAAACTCATCAATACTGCCTATTGACTAAGAGGAAACATGAATAAAATATAAATCAACACTGCATCCAAGTGACAACTGCAAACATGGAAAAAAAGCGGATCACAACGATGATATACCTTTGGGATTTTATAAACAAAATTAAATAAAATAAATCTGTAAAAGGAAACATATTGCCACATGAGTATACATGTCCAACACCCTATGGAGTCGAATATTAAGCATTCAAATATGTAAGCTAATGCTGAAAGTTCCTAAATGATGTCACAATATATACTATAAATAGACAATGGTATTAAAACTTGGAGACTTACAGTGAATGAAGACATCAGAAGAGACCAGTTAACTGTCTTTTCTAAGTATCTGCATCCAACAAGATAGGAACATAATTAATGCCCAATTTCGCAATAACTAACTTCTAAACCATTATGAAACTGAAAAGCAAGGCCATTTGGCATCCTTAGATAATATTGTCGCAATCGTAGTAATGCTAAGGTGTGGATTATATCCACCCTAGATCACGTACTGCAAGCCGACGGGTGCACCCAAAGCTAATGCTCCAAGCGCATTTAATAGAGCCCCTAGAAATTGAAAGACACACAAATTATACAACTATATTGCTAAAATTATAGTATTCAAGTGTCATTATCAGCTTAACACTAACCAACAGGAAGTCCCAGCAGACCTCGGGCCATAGCTGTGAAATACTGTAAAAACCCAGCATAAAATAATTACAAAACAGTAAATAGAAATAAAATTCATCGAAATTATTGGCTAACCGAGCATTTCTCCGGTTTCTGTCTACAGCAACTGAAAAGAAGGATAACAACTGGGAATTCAATAGCCTAACAAAGAAAAACAAATCATTAGAAACAAAAAGAAATTAGCGACAATGAACAAAGTAAAGAAAGTTGAGGGGGAAAAAAAGGTACCCAGATCAAACAAAGAGTTTTTGTAGGATCAAAGACGAGATTGAGGAAATAGACATGGTGGGCCACCCAAAACCCAGCGGCCAAGGCTAGTCCGCAGCAACCATGGATAAAAAATACTTGGGAAGATGATATTGTCGATTGGGGATTCTTCTCCAACTCCTTCATTTCCTAGTAAGATCTTTCCCTTTTCTTTGTACTTCTTTTTTACTATGCTCTAATTGGAAATTTAAAATATCCCGGGGTTTGAGACTTCGACTCGGCCCGGTTTTGGTCGGATCGTCTCTAATTGCTTTGACTGTTAAATCGTTAATACCATCATAAATTTTTAAATTTTTAAAAACTTTTTGTGTTGGGCCAAAATTTATGATATAATTATATTTATTGTATAAAAATTTAAAAGGTCCTAATATTCTCTAAATTTTTCTACTATTTATATATTTGAACTTTAACAATTTAATCTTTCTATGTTTTTGAGTTTAAAAATGTAATTCTATTTGTTAATACTATTAAAATTTATTTATCAAATTTATTGGTATAACAATTTAAATTTTTTCAAAAAACTTATTTGGTATTCATGTAACAAAATGATATTGTAATTAACTTAAATTTAATAGAGATCAAAACCGAAATTTAAGTATTTTTATATAATCTCAAGAAAATAAAGGATTAGAATTGAAAATTAGCCGTAAAAAAATGGAAATGAACAGGTATAGATATTGGGCGGTACTGTTGTGGGAGTATAACTTATTATTGGGGATTGTTTTGGCCCAACAGTAGAATGCAATTGTGGGTTTAGTAGTACATATCAATTATGAAAGTTAGGGCTTCCCGCTCGGAAAGTCGATTAATATCCAGTTAATGAACAAACAAGGGTAAAGGTAATGTAATGATGATGATAGCCAGCCCTCATGATTGTGGTGGCCTGGTGGCAGGAAAGATTTTTCCTTTTCGCTTGGTTCTTGTAGTTTGATTGCTTTAGGTCTGTTTTTTCTTTTGTCTAACACAATCTAAAGTACTAAATACCTTATTCAATGTCAGATTCTAGTAGGAAGATCTACCATCAGTCCAACGTTTGAATCGATATAATTAATATGCTGTACATACAACAATCTTTGAATAGATGTAATTAACACGTTAATGTTATATATGTTTAGTCTACTGACACACTTTTATTGTATATCTATATATTTTTTGGAAGCAAGCGACAAATATAACTTCGTCTCCATTATATACTAGTTTATAGTGCTCGCCCTACTCGAATTCTTTATGTGAATTTAACTTGGTACATCTAGAAAAACCCTATTTGGGATTACAGTAGCCAATACATAGAAACAGTACTAAACACTAAGCTAATATTAGAACATCGGGCACTTCCTATTTGTCATCACATTTTGCAATATAGAAAAGCTTTACTGGTTGTGGGTTTAGAGATATGATATGCTCAAATATTCGTGGAGAAGTTGACACCTGAGAAGCGCTGGTTAGGGAGTGGAGGTGGATAATGAAATCAAGAAACTTGAAGACGTTCATTTTGAGGGTGTATTTTCAATATCATGGATATGCCACTACCAGATGGAGTAATACTACCGATCCCATCATTATTCTTTGATGATGGTCGTATTGGGGGAGGATGCACTGAGCTCTGTATTGGTGGAATTGCCTTCTCGGGAGATGCATGTAATGAGGTTGATGATGGCACCACTGGAGGAGGATGCATTCTCTGTTTTGATGGAACTGCTGGTGTAGGAGATGCATGGAATGTGGTTGGTGATGGCATTATTGGAGGAGGATGCATTGAACTCTGTTTTGATGGAACCGCCGGCATGGGAAATGCATGTAATGAGGTCGATGATGGCATTGTTAGAGGAAGATGCATTGAGATCTCTGTTCTGGTGGAACTGCCGCTGTAGGCGGCAACGGCACTGTGCCTAGTGGTGTAGGAGGTGAAAATAAATCTGATGAAGGTATAATTAGCTTAGCGCATAAATTTGCAGTTTCATCGTTGTGATCAATTATGTGGTCTACTTGTTGCTGCTCAGTTGTTGTCGATCGATGCTTCCTTTGGAGTTGGATCACTACTCGTAATCCATCCAATACCCTCAAACATCAATTCAAAGATTGATGATGATGACGACGATCTTATTGCCATGAGTGGTTTTGGTGATGATATTGTTGAAGACGGAGGTGGTAGGCTTGAGATCCTTCCACCAATATTCAGAATTATCAACTCATCGTTCAAGGACAGCCCTGTAGCAAGCATCCTAACGGGAAAATAAATATAAATAAATAAACCAATAATATTAAATTCCTTGTATATATATTACCAGGAAAAACTCTTGCTTGAACATCAATAGGAAGAAAAAGCAAAAGGAAGAAAGTAGTGAGAGAGCTGATTTTGGAAGCAAGCAAAAGCATTAATTATGACAAGAACAAAATGAGTTGTAAATAAAGTATTTATAGATACATGAAATTATATTTACGCATTTACATAGATATTATGTCAATATCAGGCTAATTTATTTTATTTTATTTTATTTTTACATTTTTTTAAAAAATACGCCTTTGAACATGTTGTAGAGTCATGAAAAGGGCAGCAGTGTTTAACTAACTTAAGAGCATGGTTGGCCAATAGGACAGCAAAGGGGAACGGGGGAGGAAATGGTGGTGGGTGTGGAAAAGTAAGAGAGGTGAGTTTAGTCATCTCATATGAATCCTATTTCTCCATTATTAATCCAAAAAAAATTACATGCATCAACTTCACGTGTTAATATGAAAGGAAGAAAAGTCTTGTTCTCACCTCCGACTAAATCATTTATATTTTGTAAACCAAGCCTATACATGCATGAGATAAATGGAAAGAGTCAAATACATTGTTAACTCTCTTAGCTGTGAAGAAGACTTCAAATATACACATATACATATATACATATATATATCTACGGAAAATTAATTTTAAATTATTTAAGAACTTTGTTGTTGCCTTGTTGGGCCAAAGTAGTGATATTACAATCAGGCGCAGTGCTGCGGGGTTTGATGGTATTATTATTTGGGATTTGGCTCAATGGTAGAAGGCAGTTGTGGGTTTCCAGTTGGTTGAAGGTATGCATGCTGATAGTCAGCCATCTGGACTGTGACCATGGGGAAGACTTTTCTTTCGCTTGATCTTTCTACTTTGATTTATGTCCGAATTTTATTTCTTTATTGAGATTTAGTTTTGATCCAAATTGATAAATATTTTGTTCAACATTTTTCTTGTATATATATTTTGAAAGCAAAGTAACAACATTATAAACCCTGTTTGAGATTATAGTACAACTCCCGACACTTACAGCACTCATAACATAACATGTAACACCTCAACCCGTGTCCGTCGCCGGAATAAGGTTACGGAGCATTACCGGTAATTATAGAACATTTTCAGATAATTCGAGTAAATTACTGTTCATAGCAAAACTGTCTACTTGAGTCATAGTCACTAAATTATTTATATCTTGAGCTACAGAATTCTAAATTAAGATTCGCTTGATTTTTTCCGAAACTAGACTAAAATATCTTTCTACCATAAAATTTTCAGAATTTATGGTTTAGCCAATAAGTACAGTAAAATCTTCAAATTTACCCCTATTCTGCTGTTTGACAGCTTCGACCTTTCTTTACTAAAAATTAATTATATCTTAGTACAGGGTTTGAACGATGCTTTTTTTTACTTCTATTGAAAATAAACTCATTAAAAATTTAAGCATATAAATTTGAACCCCTAATTATTTTTTTACAATTTTCGATGATTTTCCAAAGTCATAACAGGGAAACCCGAAATCATTCTGACCTTATCTCTCAAAATTTATTATATCTCATAATTTATAACTCCATTGCTTACACCGTTTCTTCTATGAAAAACTAGACTTAATAAACTTTAATTTCATATTTTATTCAACCTCTAATTCGATTTCCAAATTTTTTGGTAAATCTTCAAAATTCAGACTATGCTAACACATACATAATCACCATATCATAATTTCATAAATATACCAAACCAATCATCAATAGCCCTTCCAATGGCTAGATTTCAAACCACAATTTACAAGACAAGATTTAGTCGAATTAGCCTAGACATGCCATTATAACCATAATTGTTTTACATTATACACTATATGAACTATTGGATAGTGTGAATGATCTCCACCAAGCTTCCAATCCAGCGAGCATTCCGATTTACTATAAGACTGGGAAAAATAAAACGGAATAAGCATATAATGCTTAGTAAGTCCGTATAACTTAGTAATAAACTTACTATCCATTCATCATCAAAATAAATATAAAGGGGCATAATCAAACCATTTAATCTCACAAGCCCTATCACACATTCTCATCACCCTTGTTAGTCACATATTTCATGTAAACTTCAAGAAACACATATATGAATTGGATTCTCATACACACATGTTTTTCCACAACATGTATTCACATAACATATATATAAATTATTTCCATGTATTACAAATATATTTTATATTAATTCATCTCGAGTTCCGATATATTTCATGTCAAGACTTTACTCAATAATTAATTGCTCTATTGATAATCACCCGGGTAGTACACTCAAGGTGTACTAATCTATTCTCATAGATGAATATATTCATCAAACCATTCCATGTTCATATAGAAACATCTCATACTTCCATATTTCATTTCATGTAACATCATTTCATATTTTTCAGATAGATACATGTAAAAATTCATTTTCTTTTCGTATCAGTATTTTACTCGTTGAATTATTGAAAACATTGATGGATATACAGGTAGTACACTTGATGTGTACAATTCCATAGTCCGTCAATTCATATCCAGTAGTACCTTTTAGGTACACTCTCGAGCCACATATCATACAACAGAATTACCAATCCAGGCTAAATTCTGACTGTAACATATACTCTAAGGGCTTTGTAGGATTACCAGTCCAGGCTAAGTCCAGTCCATTAGGATTACCAGTCCAAGCTAAATCCTAATTGAAACATATGCTCGAGAGGCTCATTTCGGATTACCCGTCCGAGCTAAATCCTTTCCATAATGAGATCAATAGGATTACTCGTCCGAGCTAAACCCTTCCAGCAACAAATGCAGGACCTCATTCAATAAGGGTAATCACCATTATCCATCGACTTCCATTTATTCAAATGGGATTTAATATTTATCAGGCAATTATCGGGTATATGTTCAATCTCATATATCTATGCATTTATGTAAGTCACATTTTAACATTCAACTCAAGCACAAAAATAACATTTTTATCATTTATCACTTTACGGGTATTATCATTTATTTCAAACGTTATCATTTATCGGGTTTTATCAGATATGTAATCATTTCACATATATATTTATACAATCACATACACAATTCAATTCAAGTATAAAAACACGCATAGCTAAGTTATACGAACTTACCTCGATAAATATTCGTATACATAAAGTCTATTAATCCGACATTTTCTCCTTTCTTCGTTCTAACTCCTTATTCGATCTACCCGGATCTATACGAGTAAATTTAACATCAATTTAATGAAATTCATACTCATTTTAGTCCAATTTACATCTTAGGAAAAATTACCACTGTCGAAACCATTTTTTTGTTTGAAAAACGGGTCGACTTTAAAAAGGAAAATGGAGTCGCCACCAATCTTTTTTGAAGTGTGATTGGGTCACCTTATAAAACATTTTGGTCTACGAATCTTAAGAAAACAGGTTCGGGAGTCGATTACACACGAGGAAGGATTAGCACCCTCGCAACGCCCAAAATTGTTACCTTATTGATTGACTAATGTCCGAATATTGAAAATTGGAAGAGATTTTAAAATACGAATCCTTTAGAAAAAGTTTGGATAATTCGAATTGGATATCGAAATTCTCTTGTTCCGAAAAGATGAAATACCACATCCAGCACGTTAGGACACGATGTTTCAAACCCTCGATACCAAGATCATTTCATGATTGTAATTTTAAAAGGGTATTCTACTTGTAACGACCCGAAATCCGTGGGCACCAGAGAAAAAAAAATGTGTTATCGGGCCTCTGTCTTAGTAAATCGAGTTAGTAAATAATCATTAGGAGTAATTATGAGTCTAGTAGTGTGCTTAATTAGATTTTTATTTAGTGAATTTAGCTTAATTGAGAGTAATTAGGAAAAAGGATCAAATTGAATAAGGAGTAAAAGTCTAATTGTAGATTAAAAGAAAATAAAAAGGACCAAAATGGCAATTATGCCATTTAGCATAAGTTGAGGCGGCATAAGCTTAAAAAAATCTGAGATTTTATGTGTTAAAATATATATTAATATTATTAAATAATTATATTAATATAATATTATATTATATAATAAAGTAAATAGTAAATGAAATAAAAAAAAAAGAAACAAAGAAGAACAGAAAAGAACAGAGAGCATACGAAACAAGCAGGAAAGAAAGAAGAAAAAGAAGGAAAAGGAAAAACTAAAGATTCAAGGTTTTAAACTTTAAAAGGTAAGTCAATCAAGTCCTATTCTTTTAATTTTGATGTTTTAGAAGCTTTAAAGCAAGATTTTGATGAAACTAAGTTGATATTTTGAGAGTTTATTGGTTTTTAAGTATAGTTTATGTTAAAGAAAAAGATGAACAAGGGGTTAAATTGAATGAAATTTAAGTTAGAGTTAGTAAAAGGATTAAATTGTAAAGTAAGCTATAAGTTTTGTATTATAGGGATTGATTTGGAAGAAATTATAAATTAGGGTTTTATTATGAAAATTTTGTAATCAAGTTGAATATGGAAGGAATTTAAGTAGAATCAAGCATGAATTAAGTTAAGAAAATAAGTAAACTTAACTAGGATTTAATTGCAAAATAAATCATAAGAAAACAGATTTAAGACAGCAGCAGTAGAGTAACTTTGAAAATTCACCAAAAATCGTAGAAATGGAATTAGAAGTTGAGTGAGATATGAAATTAAATCTTATTGAGTCTATTTTCATATGAAAGAAACAAAGATAGCAAATAAGTTCTGTATTGTGAGATATTTAAATTTTAGTGAAACTGGTTCAGGGTGATTTCGAGATCCCCTGTTCTGACTTGTAAAAATCATTAAAAATTGTATAAAAATGATTTTGGAACATAATTTATATGGTTAAATTCCTTAATGAGTCTAGTTTCAAATGAGCTAAACAAGGAGGCCATCTAAATTCTGTACAAAGAGTAATTTAATTCGTAGTGAAGAGAGGTCAGAGCAGTTGGACAGTGAAACAGGGGAAACTTTAAGAATAATCTGGTATTGATTGGCCATACCAAAAATTCTGAAAAATTTACAGTAAAAATATATATGAGTCTAGTTTCAGGAAAAATTTACGGATCTTAATTTGGAGTTCCGTAGCTCCAGATATAGATGATTTAGTGACAATGACTCAGGTAGACAGCCTAGAAAGAACTTATAAGTAAATAATAGAATTGTGTATAAAAGATGTGGAATGAAGAGGAAGAGTAGAAATTGAATAAAATTCAATTATTTATTGTAATTTAATGTTGTAATTAATAATGTAAATTATTATTTTCGTAGCTAAAAAGGAACTCGAGGCATCAACCCATAAAGGAAAGGAGAAGGTTACCGAGGAATAATCAAGCAAATTCGGGTTTGTATTACTATAATTCAAGCTATTTATTTATTCATTAAATATTAGATTAATTTATGGATATGGTAAGTAAATTATAAGGTAAGTGTTTTATTGAATTGAATGGAAATTGAGTTGAATGATGAATATGTATTGAAATTGAATTGTATGTGGTTTGAAATGGAAAAGTGTAATTAATATTGAAATTGAATTTATTATGAAATGAAATTGAAATTGAGAACTGAAATACCCTATTAACTAGTCGGGCTGAGTCGGATATAATTGGCATGCCATAGGACATGGAAGAGTACGGGATTTTGCCGGCTTACTGATCAGGCACTTACGTGCCGACTACTGTTACTGTTACTGTTACCGATTCGACACTTTGTGTGTCGTATACTGTTACCGTTAAGGCACATTGTGCCGTACTGGAGTGTTGGGTTGGAATCCGTGTATCCGTTAAGGTCCGAGTCTGTTAATAGGGGTAAATAAGGAAAAGGTTAAATTGAATAAAATGAAATGGTTGAGCCATTGAAAGAAATGCGAAAATAGAACATGAACTGAAAAATGTGATTGGAATATGAGTATGAAAATGGAAAGTATGAACCATTGGTTCAAGAAATGGATAGTAGCTTAACCTGATTGTGTATTGTTTCAATTGTTGAATAGCAAAAATTGAAATTGTATGAATATATTGGGAATGACAAACTTATGTTGAATTGGTTTAGTAAAATTAAAGTTATATGATTTAATGATATGATTATTATGTTTATAATTTGAATTATGGTAATACCACTGAGTATATGTATACTCAGCGTACGGTTGCTTCCGTGCGCAGGTTGTAGAAGTCAAATACTGAACCAGCATCCGAAGCCAGACCCGACTTCAGCAAACCTTTGGTGATGTATATTTCCTTTTTATAATGTGGCATGTACGTAGGTTGTGTATAAATGTTATTATGTTTTGAATGTAAATGGTTAAAATGTTAGTATTACAAGTTTAAGAATTATAATGAAAGGAGTATATTTATTTTAATCTAACTAATATTTTGATAAATTTAAGTTGATATTATATTGATTGAGTTTGATTAGAAGGTATTTAGAATAGAAAATGAATTTATCAAATGAATTGGTTAAATTGGTTATTTATTGAAATGAATACGATTTATTTTACAGGGGGTTTTATATATTAATAAGCAGAAATGCTGCCGAAATTTATATTAAACAAAATTTATATTTGCAAATTGTCTGATATGTCCGGTAATGCCTCGTAACCCTGTTCCGGTGATGGTTCGGGGTTAGGGGTGTTACACTACTATTTGACCAAACCTAAAAAACCAAAACCCAGCACGATTGGGCACAATTCCTCGACTTTCCAAACATAAAATATTGCCTTATTTAAGAAAACACGGTCAAAATCTTTAAAGGATATTTAGTCATTTGGACGAACGGAAAATCAAAACCCAGCACGATTGGGCACGATTTCTCAAACTTCCAAACACGAAATATTGCCTTATTGAAGAAAACACGTTCAAAATCTTTAAAGGATATTTAGTCATTTAGACGAACGGAAAATCGAAATACAGCACGATTGGGCACGATTCCTCGAACTTCCAAACACGAAATATTGCCTTGTTTAAAAAACCTTTTTATGAGTTTGGGTAAAAAAAAGTGGTAACAGAAAAGTCGATGTAACCTTTAAAATAACAAAAATCAGTTTAAACATAGAAATGGTCATACTTAGCGAATAATGATAATGTGAACTCGATGATAATAAAGAATGACAATAATAAATGTAATAAAAAAATCTAAAATAAACAATAATGTTAATTATAATAAAAATAATAGTGGGGAAAAAGTTCAAAATAAAAAATAATATTAATAATAAATACAGTAATAATAGGTTAAAAATAAAAATAATATTAATAATTAAAATAGTAATAATAGTATTAATAAAAATAATATTAATATTAATAATAAAATAATAGTGATAATATTAAAATTAATAGTAATAATAATAGGAAATAAAGTAGTAAAGGCAATAGTAATAACATTAAAACGAATCGTAATAGTAATAAAAAATAATAATAATAAACAAATAATAATAATAAAATGGATGGAAAAAATTGAAACAATAGTATTAATGAAAAAATAAAAAGATAAAAATAAAATAAATAGAAAAGTAAAAAAAAAGACAATAATAATAGTATATACAATAATAAAAATAATAATGAAAATAATAGTCAAAATGATATAAAATAATAAAGTTTACTATAGATAGAATAAAAATAATAGTAATAACTGATATAATAGTAACAATATTTAAAAATAACACTCTCCCCCTCCCTTCTAAATCCGGCCATTGGTCCGGCCTTGTTCCGGTCAACGGACCTCCACGCGCCGCTATGGCGCCACGGTACACGACGGCCGAACCTCAAAATAAAAGAAACCTTTTTTCGGCAATTTCAAAATGGGTAAGCTCTTTCCACTTTATTTTTATTTTCGTATGTAAAAATGAAATAAAATTAAAAAATAGAATAAAATAAACAAAAAACTTAAAATGAGAATAGAAGAAAATCACCTTTTTTGTCTAGATTTTTGATTAATTTCGTGTATCTCTTGTATCGAAAGTCTCTCTTTTTCTTGTATTCGAATCTCTCTTTTTTTTTCTCCAAAAAAAAAACCGTCCTCTCTACAATGGTTTTGAATGGCTTTTATAGCCAAATTTTACAACTTGTTTTGCAAGCAAGTGGGGTGATGGAGTTAGTGGGGTAGTGGAGTTAGTGGTCGGTTTAGTGGTCTAGTTGGGTTAGGGTTACTTGGGCTTGGTTAATTGGGTTTGATTTGATTTGAGGTTATTGTTTGGGTTTGTATTTGGGCTCCGGGCTAAAAATTAGGGTAAAAAATTGGGTCATACAACCACTTTGCCCCTAAACTTTTAATAAATGAAAATTTCGACACTAGGCTTGGAAAATGAAATTCATGCAATTTATTCCTTGTTCCAAGCCTAAATACTTTCATATATAGCAATAGCAGCCCTTGAGTTCCATGAAATTTCAAAATTTTCCATAAATTCAACAACTGTACAATTTTATCCCTAAATCATGATTTCACTCAAAATTCTTTAATAAAGTACCTTTACATATCCATTAACATCTCAATTTCATCATCAAATAACTAAAATAATATGAACTTATCAATGGTATCTTCCAAAACTTCCAACAAAATTAAAAACTAATGAAATAACAAGTTGGACCTAATTGTAAAAGTCTAAAAACATAAAAATTTCAAAGAAAAAGCAAGAATTGAACTTACTTGAAGCTAAAATATGAAAGACCAGCTAAAACCCTCTTCAATGGCTGTTTTTGACAGAAAATTGATGGAGAAAATGTCTAGAAAGTATTAAAATAACATTTGGCCATATAAACTTTATTTTAATTCCAATTTTGTCCCTAATCACATGAATATCTTTGATTTTTTTCACGTTATGCCGCCTCAGCCATTTAAGATGGTCTATTTTCCCTTTTAGTCCTCTTTTATTTACTATTAGGCTATTTAATCACTTTAGCAAGTTTTGCATATTTTTCAATTTAGTTCTTTTTAATTAATTGACTACCAAAACGTTAAAATTTTCTGACGAAACTTTAATACTACCATATTGACACTCCGTAAATATTTATTAAAAATATTTTTGGCTCTGTTTATAACACCGAGGTCTCGATATCTCTTTTACTCAATTAATTGACCTAATAAATTTTTATAAACACAAATTTACTAATTCAAAAATCTTTTAAAAACTACATTTAACTCATAAATATTAAATAATAAAATTTACGAGCTCATTTATCGGATTTAGTGGCCTTGAACCACAATTTTCGACATCACTGAAATTCGGGCTATTACATAACATTTGACACATTTTGCTATAAAATGTGTTGCATGTTTTAAGTTAAAATATGGATAAATCAAGAATTACTACTATGGAATGAGAGTACATAACAAAATTAAAAGATTTTTTTTTCTAATTTTATTGATAAAAATATGATAAAACAAGGCTATAATGGGTCATAAAACACCTTACAACCATAACACAGATCCTAAAAGATAAATGATTGATAGAAAGAACACAGTGAAATCATCACAGCAAAAAAAAAAAAAACAGAAATCACAAAGAAAGACTCGATATTCATTAAGCTATGAAACAGAAAATTTATGGAAAACTGGACACCTGAACTAGCGCCGGATTGGAAGTGGAGGTGGGTGATGAAATCAAGAAACTTGAAGATTGTCATTTTGAGGGTGTGTTATAATGTGTATGACACTATTGCCAAATGAAGTAGTACTTCTGATCCCATCAATCATCTGATCCTTATTCTCTGGTGATGTCTTTATTGGAGGAGGAGGATGCACTGAGTTCTGGTGTGGTGGAACTGCTGATTTAGGTGGTGAAAATAAATTTGCTGGGAGGGGAGTTGAATGTAGGGTGGTTGGTGATGGCATTATTGGGGAAGGATGCACTAAGCTCTGTATGGGTGGACATGCTGGAATAGGCGACAACAACATGGCTCTTGGTGCTGGTAGTGTAGGAGGTAAAATTAAATTTGATGAAGGTATCATTATCTTATCACATGGTTTTGCAGTTTCATCGTTTTGATCACTTTTGCGGTTTACTTGTTGCTGCTCAATTGTTTCTAGAAGGGAAGTTGCATGTGGGGTGGTTGGTGATGGCATTATCGGGGAAGGATGCAATAAGCTCTGTATAAGTGGACATGCTGGAATAGCCGACAACAGCATGGCTCTTGGTGCTGGTAGTGTAGGAGGTAAAATTAAATTTGATGAAGGTATCATTAACTTATCGCATGGTTTTGCAGTTTCATCGTTTTGATCACTTTTGCAGTTTACTTGTTGCTGCTCAATTATTTCTAGGAGGGGAGTTGCATGTGGGGTGGTTGGTGACGGCATTATCGGGGAAGGATGCAATAAGCTCTGTATGGGTGGACATGCCGGAATAGGCGACAACAGCATGGCTCTTGGTGCTGGTAGTGTAGGAGGTAAAATTAAATTTGATGAAGGTATCATTAACTTATCGCATGGTTCTGCAGTTTCATCGTTTTGATCACTTTTGCGGTTTACTTGTTGTTGCTCAATTGTTTCTGGGAGGGGAGTTGCATGTGGAGTGGTTGGTGATGGCATTATCGGGGAAGGATGCACTAAGCTCTGTATGGGTGGACATGCTGGAATAGGCGACAACAGCATGGCTCTTGGTGTTGGTAGTGTAGGAGGTAAAATTAAATTTGATGAAGGTATCATTAACTTATCGCATGGTTCTGCAGTTTCATCGTTTTGATCACTTTTGTCGTTTACTTGTTGCTGCTCAATTGTTTCTGCTGCCTTTGGATCTGGAGCACCACCCGTAATCCATCCAATAACATCAAACATCATTTCAAAGATTGATGATGATGATGATGATGATGATCTTCTTATTTCCATAAGTGGCCGTGGTGATGATATTGTTGAAGATGGAGGTGGTAGGCTTGAGATCCTTCCACCCATATTCAGAATTATTGACTCATCGTTCAAGGATATCCCTGTAGCAAGCACCCCCCAAAAAATTAAGTAATAATTATATATATTAACTATAAACAATATTTATACATCTCCCTAAAAAAGAATTAACTTCAATTAATTCTACATACCATTAAAATAAATCAGTTATAGGAACCAATAACCGTACAATTGAAATTTTTTTATATTAGATAAATTAATAATTAGATTTTTTTTAATTTATTCAAAATGTGACAACTACGAAATATATAACAAAGCATGAATTTGTATAAACAGTTACATATATATTACATTTACCGGGCATAAGTCTTGCTTGAGCATCAATAGAAAGTAGAGGGAGAAACAGCAAAAAGAAGAAAGCAGTGAGGCAGTTCATTTTGGAAGCAGAGTTCAAATAAATTTAATGTTCCAAAAGTATTAATTATGATACGAAGGAAGTGAGATGCAAAATCAGGTATTTATAGATACACGAAACCATATGCATATATTTACGTATTAGATAATAGGTAAAACTTAAGTAAAAGAAAAACGGCTTTGAACATATCATAAAGTACTGATGTATATGGGAGCAGTCAAATTAATATATTTAATTAATTAAGTTCAACTAACATGCGAGCTTGGTTGGCCAATAGGGGGGCAAAGGGAAAGAGGGAAGAAACGGTGGTGGGTGTGGAAAAATAAGAGAGTTACGAGTTTAGTCAATTCAGGACTCATTCCTCCATTAATCAACATCTCCAGTTAATAAAATTCTCACCTACTCAAAATATTAGGAATTTGTAATTATATTTGTTTCAGTCATACTTGCCATATTTGTCTGTTTGCTTTTATCTTATGCATAGGTCTAGAATGTTGACCTCAACACAATAGCGACAAATAATGATGGTAATTTAAAATACAGTGGTCACAAGCGACCAATGTATATACTAAGTTCATTTCGTTTACTAATGTGAAAATTATAATCATCCAATCAAAACCTCTGCTCTGTTCCCATACCCAGATCCCAAGAAGCTGGTCATAATATATATTTTAATTTGTTAGATTGTAATAATTTTTATTACTTTCTCGTGGGGTATATTTCGAATTTAATCGCGCTGGAGTTTATATATATTGTATGATTACATTAGTTAAGCTAAAATTTCACATTTGATAAGCACATGTAATTGTCTTATTAAAATGACCTAAAAATATCAGTTTTAATTTAACTATTTATATAAATTCTTATTCAATTTGAAATGATTTGATTCTATAAAAGAAATTACATAGTTAAACTCAAGGATTAATATAAAAAATATCTTTGAATCTCATGTGATGTGATGGTCTGATGGTCAAATATGTTCACCAACTCAGGTGTTGCCTGAATTTGAGTCGTGCTAATCACGTTTGTTATTCGAATTTTATCAGGTTGTTGTAATATACCAAAAATATATATAAAAGGTTTTCTAAATTATCCTTTTTCTTATTTTGGTATTTAAATTTTTTTTGTCAAAATTGACATCTAAATTAAATTCTCTTTTCATAGGTTGGTATCTTCGTTTGTTAACTACAATCAATGATGATTGTAGCACGTAGCAAATCATTATTTATGTTAAATAATTTCAAAAAATAAAAAATAGATAAATAAAATTAAAAATTAAAAAATTCTATAAAAGTTTATAAATAAGTAAACCATATATAATTTTAAAAAATAGTTATATTAATATTATTTTTTTAAATTCCCTCTCCTCCGCTCTCAGCTCCCTCAACTTGCACAGATGAACTGAAACTCAAATTACTAAACTATTCGATTCTCTCAACAATGCAACAAGGTAGAAATTTGACGGAGGAGCTTTTAAGAGGGTGAAACACTGGCTTGCATTCTAAGGGTAAAACTATTAAAGGTATCTGAGATTATATTAATTAGGGTAATGTCTCTTGAGGGAAAGATGTTGCTGACTTGGTTTCTATTGGAACGACTTATAATTCTCAAAAGATACTCTGCAGGAATCTAAGAAGTCAATTAGCTTGATTAGGTGGCCAGCCAATTGTCCACCTTCATCCGGCTAATGAAAGTCACACAAGTCTCGAACTAGATACTCCGCCGACTCAACAACACCAGCAATGGGACCACCATTTTTGCACCGACCGACAGTGCTTTCTGAAAGACAAGGTTTCGTACACCGTAGATGGAGCTAAAGACAGTTTCAGAAATTGTGCATGAGATTAAGGATAAGGTGTTAGAGACTGCACGTGGAGCCAAAGACAAGGTCATCGAAACAACCCGGCAAACGAAGGGGGCTATCGATGGTGCTTGCGGCAAAGAGAAAGAGGAACAATGGTGTGGGAGCAGCGAAAGACACAGCCGAGACGGCCTGGTGTCATATAGTGAACAATGGTTTTGGTCAATGCACCAGATGCTTCAAGCTTTTAATCTTTTGTTATCCTTTTTCATAGTTTTGTTCAATTCACTGTATTTTGAGCCTAAAGCCACAAAGGTACTGACTTTCATATAGCTTATTTTGCTCAGTTGTAGTAGTTACACTATTTAGCAATTCATCCCGGCCAGTTTTGCTTCTTTCTGCAACTGATGATATGGGTGATGTAGGTTATGTTGGAGAGAATAGAATGGAAAAGGAAGAATGAAGAGGAAGAGGGAGAGATCATAGCTTTTTCTAGGATTGCCGTGATGTTCGTTGGACTGAGTGGAGCCGGAGAAGATGCCAGAGCCAGTACCGGAGCTAAAGACAGAAGAGGTTGTGGTGGCGGTTCCAGAGCGGGAGGAGACGTTCACCTTTATTTTTTTTATATTTTTTTAATAAATTTATTTTTTTATTTTTTAAATTATGAATAGTCAACTCAACTAACAATTTTTATTATCAATTTAATTAATTATTTTTTATCATTAAAAATTCAATTCCACATGGCATGATAAAAGATTCCCATGAAAATTAAATTTAAAAGCTTAATTAATTTTTCATTTTTTGTTAAAGACTATTTTCACCTTAAACTTTAATTTTATAAACAATGGTAAACAAGTAGTAAGCGAAGGGGAAAAACTATTTGGGGGAAAATTATGACATTAATTATTAAGATGTTAATTTTTATTTTTATTTCATTTATAACAATAAATAAAAAATCTAAATTGCATGGGATGGGATGGGATGGGATGGGATGGGATGGCTCATTTTAATTTTTAACTTCGTTAGTGATTAATTGTGAGGCATCTTTCACATGTCATTAAATTTATTTTTAGGATAAGAATGTTATTAGGTCATGTTAAATATTTTGTATTTTTTATCATTTTATTTGAAAGTAGAAAGAAAAAAAAAAGAGCACATGTAATTCAGATGTATGTTATGTTAATTTTATATAATATTTGAGTTACTTTTGTGTATTTAAAATATTTTAATTTTTAACATTATAAAATTTATATATGCGATTATATTTTGATATGTTCTTACGTGAGTCGTGTGAGTCGTGTGCTTATTAATCTTTTTGTTACTTCATGTTTTGCATAGCCTATTATATATTAATTTATATATATATATATATATATATATTTGCATTATTTTGTTTAATGATTCAATTTAAAGAAAAAGAATTAAGTGTTTGTACTATGTTCTGATTATGTAAAGATAAAATTTTATATTTGTTTTATGCTTATATATTTTGGTGAAAATGTTAATAATTATTTATTTTTTAATGTATCGATTTTCATAATTTACAGAATTTTGTTAAATAATTTAATATTTTTAAATTTAGATATATTTTATTTAAAATTTGAGTTGTTAATGTAACGAGGGATCATATTCTAACCATAATAATAATTAAAATTTATCCAACTTTAAAGGAAAAATGGTGAAAAGTGAAGGTTGGTAATGAAAAACGTGCAACTTTTGGGGTAATGGGCGGTGGAGGCATCTTATACTTATTCGACTGCTACTTTTGCTTAACTACCACTAAATTACTTTACCTTCTTAACCCATTAACATATTAATAAAAATCATCCCTATTATATTCTCCATAGAAGTGGGTGATGATGATTAAAGCCGGTTCATTCCAATAAATCGAGTTGGTGTATGAAGAGTAAAGAGAGATGGACAAAATGAGTTATTTGTACTGTCATTTCAATAAAGAAAATTATTTTTATGGTAAATTCATATGCAATGTTGGGTTGTTTACTTCTATTTTTATGAGGTATAAATAAGAAAATTTATTGTAGAAAAACTAAAAAATTTTCATAAAAGGTTTATGTATAAACAGCAGGCAAATCCCTATAAATTGTATCCGAAGATTTCAATTCTTGACAAAAAATTCTCCTTTTTATATATATATAAAAGGCTGGTGACAAGAATCCTGTTGGTTTTTCTTTTTTGGGAAAAATACAAGAATCCTCTTGTTGTCTTCCACTATGTTGTGATCCCAGTTTTCATCATAAGAATAACATTGTGACATTAGTAACTCAGCGTAATATTTCTTTATTTATATTTAAAATGATATTAAATATATAAATATATATGAATAATTTAAAAAAATGTGTCAAGTATATGCATATTTTGAGCAATTAGAAAAATTAGAATATCAATATTTATTGTTAATAAGTAATACTAATATAATTATTCATGTTTGATCAAAATAAACAAACACAATCACATGAGTATAAGAGAAGGAACCTAATTAAACACTTTATGAGTAAGTAGTAGATAGTGACATTACAGCAAAATGCCTAAAAACACACCACATGAGAACTGATCCAAGTGAATTGGTTTTGGAATTTGCTTTTTGCAAATTAAAAAGCTGTTCATTTGCTCCTTTTTAACGCTACCTTTGACTCTGCCTTTTCTACCATTATCTTCCTCTATTACTTGTCCCTGCATAAATAGGACCACTACTCTTCCATGAAGTTTACAACTGTCTATCATTAGAAGATCAAGAAGAAGAAGAAGACCCTCTTTTCTTCTCTTCAATTATAAGCAAAAGAAACCATTTTTCTCTTCTTTCGTTTTTTTCAATTCATAGAAACTATCACCAAAAGGAATGATGTTGAAGTTTTTTGCATGGTTTATAGCTTTCTTATGTACAACTGCCCTTTCATGCAGGAAGGTTGAAGGTTTTCCTATATTAAAATCTCAAGATTCCTATCCCTCAAAATCCGCAGCTCAAGGACATGACATTCATGGTAATAAGGATTTCATTGTTTGCTTGTCCTGTTCATATTACTTCCCCTGAAACACAGTTGGAATTTGAGATGCAGATGCAGGTCTAAACCGGACAGTTAGCTCGGAATCGGAAGCAAAAGGCAACGACAGAGACGAATACTGCAAGCAGCAATATCACGAAATTTTTATGTCAGATAAAGCAAAGAGTGGAAAGGGCGCATACGGTGGTGCAAATATCCCCCACCACCGTCAAGGAAAAAACGCAGCTCCGTCACTCGTCAACCCACCTTGCTTTCTGTTAACTGCTACGTTGCATGTAATATTGACTGTTACCCTATCACTTCCAGGTTTACTTCCCAAGCTCTTCTAGGCCATCATATATCTGCTCCCTTATTCATAACAGTAACAATCATGAACCACCAGCATCCCCCACAAACAAATGAAACAAGAAAATAGACAGATAGAACTTTCTGCCTGTTTGGAGTTAGTTTTTTTTTATTTTTTTTTTTTTTTTGGGTGTGGATTGAGTATGTTGATTTCAGTAAGGAATTTGATTATTAGAAGGCTGTCCATGTCCTCTGTATACGTTCCAGCTTTTTTCTACTTTATACAGGTTTCTCTATTATATTACCTATGAAGTAACAAATGTCTATCGGTAATTGGCTATGCCTAGTTGAGTTGGGATCGGTTCTAAGTATAGCATCAAACACTATATTTGTTTGTTTAAGGGCAGGGTAAGACTGACCAATTTTTTAGGTGTATAGCGAAATTTTAATTTTTTATAGTTTATATCTTTTTAATTTGTAAATGATTAAATTAAATTTTTATAATTTTAAGAGGGGCCAAAGTGTAATTTTATCTTTATTAATTTAAAATTTTTAAAAAATTTTAAAGGCCTAAATAGTAATTTTAGATTTTAAAGGGGAGTCGGGGCTCATGCTAGCCCCCCTTAGCTTCGCCCCTGTTTAAGGGACAACTATTTGGTAGGCGGCCGACGGCAGGGACAACAAGTTATGGATAAAAAAAATACAGCATTAACCGATTATAATAAATAAACTATACTTAAAAGGAGATAGATTCGTAGTGATTTTTTTTAGTCATATGATCTACAACATCATAAATTAATAAATAATTAATAAATAATCAAATAAATAAATGAGGGATGATCATATTTGGGTTTATGATTCCCTCTATATGATTTTTAAAGTTTCAACTTTCTTTTATCTTCAATGTATAATATGTCTCATTATTGCATCAAATTTTTTTACCAAATGTACTAAATAATTATTTATATTATATATTTATTATTTATATTGTACAAATTATTTAGGTAAAAGAACCTCTCTAGTCTCTATGTATTTTGAAATTGAATAAATTGGTCCTTCTCAAAAAAAAATAGAGCAATTTAGCCCCAATCAATTTTGAAAATTAGCAATTAAGGATAATTAAACACAATGTTAATGTTTTCCGTCAATTGTACATATCTTTTATTGGTATAATAAAAAATTTAGCCCTCAAAATTTACACATTTTGTCAATTTAGTCTTAATTTAACAAATTTAACCTACAATGTTTACATATTCGACAAATTTGGTCATTGATTTTAAAAATTAGCCTGCATATTCAATATTTTGTCGACATTTATCCAAAATATATAAACATCGAGAGTTAAATTATTATACCAATAAAAATATGTATAATTAATTAAAACATTAACACCATGATTAATTGTCCTTAGCTACTCACTTTCTAAATTGCTCTAATTTTTTTAGAGGGATTGGAAACGTGTTTTTACCAATTTTTATAATTTTATAAAATTTATAAGTATTTGTTAGCATGACATGAAAGATAAAATAATGGCTTAATGGTGTTTTTGGCCCTCGAATTTTTTTTTTTAAAAATCAATTAAGTTCCTTTGAACTTATTGCACCCAATTGAGCCGTAAACTTATAAAACAAACTACATATGCCATTTTGACTAATGGCGATTGTTACAGAGTTGACACCACCGTTAAAGGCTCTGACATGGTGCTTTATACCAACAACAATTGTTGACTTCAACAAAAAAAATTGATTATATTTTTTGCTGGAATGAACCTATATACATATGGAATTCTGTAGAAAACTGTATTCGATAAAAGCCGTAAATACGGCTTGGAGGAAGATCTTTCATATATTTCGAGATCCATCCTACAATATAGGGTCAAAAAGCCAAAATAAATTATTTTAGCTTTTGTAAAAAGAAAATAGATTCTTGAACTCCTTTTATGCTCATGCCACGTCGAGGTATTGCAAAAGGAAAAATTGCAAAATTCGATCCAATTTACGTAATCGGTTAGTTAACATGTTGGTTAACCGTATTCTGAAACACGGAAAAAAAATCATTGGCTTATTAAATTATCTATCGAGCCTTGAAAAAGATTCAACAAGAGACAAACAAATCCACTATCTGTTTTACGTCAAGCAATACATGGAGTAACTCCCGATATAGCAATAAAAGCAGGACGTGTAGGCGGATCGACTCATCAAGTTCCCATTGAAATAGGATCCACACAATGAAAAGTACTTGCCATTCAAAGCTTAATTTTTTTCATTTAAAAAATATTCTTATAAAATTAATTTTTTTAAAAATATATAAAATTTTAAAAAATTACTTAAAATTTATAATAATATAAAATACAAATCAGAAAGTTCAAAAAGAAAATTAAAATTTGATTAAATAACCTATTTAAAAGTTAAGTTTAAAATTCTAGACAATTTTTCTAAATTATATAAAAGTTAAAAGTTAACTTTTAAATGTTTTTTTGTTAATTTTAAATTTTAAATTTTTATTTAATTTTTTTATAAATTTCAATAATGTTTTAAAAATTTACAATGTTTTTTAAAAATAAATTTTAAAAATTTTAAAAATTAATCTTTGAAACGATTGAACTAGTTTAATTCCAACAAAAAAATTAAAGAAAATACTCCTTTTAATTTTTTTTTTGAAAAAAATAATATTTTTAAATTTTTCTAGCGTGGCACATTGTCAACAACTGTGGCTAACATGGAGTGCCTCGTCACTATTGTGATAGACAACATTAGTTAAAAAACTTATTTAACCAATTTTATTAATTCATGGATCAGTTGAGGGAAAAAAAATTGAAACAACTTAATTGATTTTTTTTTAATTTCAAGGGCCGAAAACACTTAGGCCTATGTCAACTTACTAAGCCATATGTACGGCCATGTATAAATAAAGTGTCACATCAATGTAAAGTAATTGTAAAATAAAAGGTAAATTATCTCAGTTAAGCACCCTAAAATAAGATTGTTATTATTTTGGTTGCTTTAAAATAAATTTTGTCAATTTAGTCACTGCCCCTATAAAAATTCTTCAAAATTAGCATTAAGTCGTTATCTCATCAACTTATTGCTGACTAGACCTACCACATCATCAATTTTTTTCATGATATTTTGTTGAGAAAATTACAAAATTTTAAGTTAGTCTCCCCACTATCTTTTTTGTCTTCTCTTCCAATCTCAATACTGAATGAGTATGAGTTTTTTGGCCATTACTTTCAAAGCTCCATCACGGCATAACCACCGCCTTCTTCTCATTGGAACTGAAATGCTCTCCGTTAATAATAAATAAGTCGAGTAAAGAACCAAAAATTAAAAAGTAACCAAATTGTCAAAATGGTTACCAAAAAAATCTGTTAATGAGATAAAGATTGAGTGATTATTTTAAACAATTTTTTAAAGATAATAATTAAATTGACAAAAAAATTAAAATAATCCGAATAATAACGATTTTATTTTAAAATGACTAAAATCAATTCAAATTATAGGAAAAAAAAATTGAAAAGCATGGTGAGTTGAAAAGCAAAAGTATTATTATTGAAGCAAAAATAAGGAGTGGAATAACTAAGGGTGCAGTAGGATTAATGCTCTACCACAATGCAATTGAAACACGGACTGCGGTGAGATTAAATTTAAAACGAATGGTGTACACGCACTACAACTTGGGTGTAGGGATGCGCAAACCTTGTGTCCTGTTTACCCAACTTTGCATCATTGCATGCACAGATAAAAACAATCCACATGTAACTAAAAGGATACAACATATAGATGTTAGTTATGTCCAATTTTTTCCCCTCCTTTTGTGAGCTAACGTTGTCACAATATTCAACAACATCGACATTGAACCGAAATTAGTAATACAACTTGTCCAAAGTTTTTCTTTTTTCTATGCACAAGCATATGGCTTGTGACCAGTGAAGTCTGAATTTGAGGTACATTTCAAGTGAAATGTGAGACTTTATAACATAAACAAGTATTAAAAAAATTGGGAAAAAGGAACGTTTAAAGACTACATGGACTGTATACGAGGTTTCTTCTTTCTTTAAATGTCATAAAAGAGCTTCTCAAACACTTTCATGTGTTCGGTTTGCAAGGAGATGGCAACTGATAAGCTCCCATCATTGTTTGGACTTGGTAATACGAAAGATAACCCTTCATAAGGAATTCCACCAGGGCCCATAAATATGGGCCTTCCCCACCCGAAATCTGCATCATGGATTGGTAGCCTAACCCAGCTAGTAATCCCAAGGTTCGGACACCTGAAAGTATGAGCACCACGAACAAGTGCAGACAAATCTGGCTGAAGTTCCAGGTAATCAAGGGCTGACCTTAGATATTCATCATCCATCCGAACCAATGCATCATGAATACGGCTCGCAGCGTACCATGTTGGCTTTGACAGTAGATCCCCTGCCACTGCTATTGGGGTAGCAGTGAAGATCACATTCCCAAAGTAACCAGGTGGGAGTGGGGGGCGCAACCTTGCCCTTCCATCAGTGGCAATGTACAGTTTAGTCCCTTGATCATCTTCAAGTCCACGTGCCTTGCAGACTGATCTCCACACATGACCTGACAACATCTCGTATGAACTATAGTTAACATCGTTACCATCTTCCTTGCACTTTGCTTTGAGTGCATTGAGTTGATCCCGGGTCAATTTGAAAATGGAGACTGCTGTGCTTTCAGGACCGGTGGACTGGGGTGGAATCTTCATTGCCGGTGGTGGTTGATATTCGATGTGGTGGAACACAGGTTGTGGAGGGTCCCGGGCACGAAGAAGGGTCCGATCAATGAATGGTGGAATTGTAAGGTCAAGACCACGTGCCATATCAGACCAGGTGTTGATGAAGTGGAGACCAGAATATCCATCTGCTGCATGATGTTGCATGCCAACACCTAGTGATGCTCCACCACATTTGAAATATGTGACCTGAACGGAATCAAATCCAAAAACCACATTTAGATAAACTCCACTCTATCTGTAGGTAAAAGCTTCTTATTACATATTTTGTTTCCAAGGTTCAACAAATACATACACTAGAGCGTGAAATATAAGTATATTCAATGCTGAAAAATGGGGATTACCCTAACTTCAATTAGATCAAAGCCCTGGAAATATACAATTAGATTTGACCCTATTGATCATAAACCTCTGGTTATTAAAGGTCAACCAATTTTGAGCATGCAGGATGCAATTTAATGGATCCTTCTCCAAGATAATAACAAGTATGACATAAGTCTTTCTTATCCAGGTAAAACTAAAAAGGCTGTTTAACAATCACTTCAACCTATATTCTTGAGTTCAAAGCAGTTTAAGTAGGTAGATCTCAGTTACCACTTTTCATGTTTCAACTAGGGATTTATTAGGTGGTCTGCAACCACCAAAGAACCCTCATCCAATAATGAACGCGTTTACTCAACCTTTTTAGTTGGACAGCATTTATCCATGATCTACAAGATACAGGTTCATCTTTAAATGTCAGCCAAGTATTTCCACCGAAATAAAACTAGGCTTTTGCTAATTACTTCGCCCACTCCACTGAGGTTACTGCATATTCTGTTTTCTCCATAATAATGATCACACCTTCTGGACCTGACTTCCTAAAATATGACCAAATGAAACGTTTCTTCTAAGCATCACCACAGAAGGAAACAGAGTCTCTAAACGCTCATCTACCTAGAATTTTAAACTGTCAAACACAGCATTGAATTGCCTATCTCTTGTCTGCATAGTACCATCTATCATAAGGTTATGCCAGAAACCATGTAATGTTGGGCATATACCCATATATGAAGACTACACTAACTAAACACACCAAATTATGATCCCTCAATCTCAAAATGCCGAATGCTTATGCAGGGCAGCCAACAATAACTATTCAACAACTTAAGAAAGTTATGCTATGAAAAATAATGGTCCATGTATACAAGGTACATAGCTAACATATTAAAACGCAGACTTAAGAAAGATTATTATGTAAACTTACGTTATACAAGATATTCCATGCTCTCTCACATCAAAAGGCCAAAACTAAATGCATAAACACAGTGGGATGGTTGGATGCTGCCCACCAACTACAACAATTTATTTCCTTCTCTGAACATGACTTTAATTCCACTAAACTTTTAGCCTATCAACCAAGTAGGCAGTTGGGACTCGCCCACCAATATAGCTGTCTTGCTTAATAGGTAACCCCCAACATAGCAAGTTAGCAACTTATAAAAGGAATTCTAGGGGTATTGATTGGTGATACATACTCTTTTTTTAATCTTGCATTTCGTAAAAACTTTTATGGTCCTCCTAATTGGTGTTTATAAGTCATGCTTAAGAAAAAACAAGTCACTGATTGCATTTTTCCGCCACTTGAATAGATTGACACTGGCTTTAGGTTCCGTTTAGTTTACACTTTTGCTATTTTGCCTTTTGCATTCTTCTTTTAAATAGAACGGAAAAAAAGAAGAAGCAAAAACAAGGAAAGAAATCATTAACCAAACCAAAAAAAGAAATTCTTTGGGATAAATAAGGTGGTTTGTATTTCATACACAATCCCATCCCATCCCATCGTATGTAAATCTATACAAGGTTAGTGAAATATAAATCCTACGTAAATTTACAATTAATATTTATAAGTTATAACATATTGTTCTCCTTTCCTGATATTTATTTATCATTTTAAATATTTATATTTATATTTAAACTTTTAATTGAATTGAGGTGACAAATATTAATTTAATTAAAAAATTATTAAAATATTCTTCTATATATAAAATAAATTATATTATTAATAAAGTATTTTTTTTCTTTCTATATTTTTGCATATAATCAGATTTAAACTCATTACATAATAAATTTTAAAGATTCAACTTTGTTGTTTCAATTTTTATATAAACTTTAAGCCTGTAAACAATGGTTTAGGAAAACGCTATAGCTATAATTCGACCAGAAGATATGGCTCCACTCAATAAAAAATATATAAATAAGAGATCAGATGAAAATCATTACCTGCAAAACCAAGAGTGGATACGTGGAGATGCCACCGGAATAATCAACGGTTGGGATGAGCTGCCTGAGCTCCAAGGTGGGTGCAAAATCACCAAAATCGTCAATAGCAGAATTAGTTTCAGCCTCAACAAAGAGCACCCCTTCGCCATTGCAATTGATCTCGATCCTTCCATCCTCGTCCCTCTTCAGCCGCCCCGCCATGGGGTAAAACGGCACCAGGGCCTTGCTCAACGCCTCCTTCATCACCTGCGGATCGAAGAAATTGGCCGTTCCGTTCGGCCTGTAGAAGTAAACGCTAGGGGTGTGGAACCTTGGTACCACCAAGTCTACGTTGGCGTTCCAGAGGCTCCGCAGGGGAGTCTCCCCCGCCGGCCGTACCATTGTTGATTCTTTCACATTCACAATCATGGTTGTAGTGCTGGTGGGATCCACTGGGGGGAAAAGGATTGCTTTGCTTTTTGCCTACAAAATAATGCCAACTAAGTTTCAGTTTCAAATTCAATGTTTCATCAAAACACAAAAGCAGATAGACTTAGATTAATATAGATTAAAAGGGACGAACAGGCCGCTCGGACTTATTGTCTTTTTCTGAATAAACAAAAGCCTCACAATCTCAAATCTACTAAAACATGAGAGATTCATAATCTGATCAGAGACCGGGGACTGAATTGTAAAAAGATAGATAGTTCCGTATTCAACAAAAATAATTTATTCGTTAGTCCTTATTACGTGGCTTTGAATAAGAATTTGAGTTTTCACCTCATTCAATGTATTATTGAATATTAAAGTAATAACATTAACACCACCAATTCATCTTTATCCCGAAAAAACGAAACCATATACTTAGTTCCATGTACCACACACACACAGTCTAAGAAAAATAGATATTTTGAAATTGAAATCAACAGATAATAATCGCCTTTCCTCGGTAGGATTTGATACCTTCTCTGGTCTCTGAGTTTTTCTTTTTTAAGAGAAAAAAAAAAGTGTTCCATTGCATTGAGAATTCCAACTCAATAACCATGGCGATTGAATAATATATACATATAGAATATAAGCAAGCAAACAAAAATCCTGATTACTCAAGGGAATCGGAAAAAACGAACCTGCAAATCAGAAGTAAATGCAAAGGAAGAAGAAGAACAAGAAAACGGGAGAGGAGTTGGTGAAAAAGGTGGTGAGTAGTGAGGAGAAGATTGGAGGAGAGCTTGAAATAATATAAGCGTGGAAAAAGGCAAAGCGAACAAGAGCGGCATTTCATTTGTCACTCACCTACTCCCGCCTACTTAAATTGACCACTCACAATTCGCCACCTAGCTTCCTTCTTTGGACTTTGACTACTTTCCTCATCTCGCCCGAAAACCCGAAAAATGGGTTTGAAGAGAAAAACAAGGCTCATATTTTAAATGATTCGGGTCTCCGATAACAATTTTGCGGAGACCCGATTCAAATTAGTTGTTTTGTTGTTGTTTTAATTTTTTTACTATTTTATGGTTATTGTTTGAATATTATATAATTTTTATTTTATTATTAACATTTTTATTATTTTAAATATATTTGTTTATTAAGTGATAATTATTTTAGTGTTATTTAAATATAAAAAAATTAATATTTTTATTTGTTGATAAATATTTATTTTAATATTTTTAGTGTATTTGATATATTATTTTTTAAAATTATTTTTGTATAAAAATAATTTAAAAAAATTAATATGAGTGAGCCGAATCGAGCTTAGATTTAATATTTTTAATTTAAGTCTAATTTGAACAAAATTTTGAACCTATTTTTTGAGACCGACTAATAATGAAGTCTATTTTATTTCTTCTAAAAATTCGAAATTATAATTGAAGAAAAAATAAAATATTTTATTTTAAAAGAAAGGTTTATGTTAATACGTCACTTCAAAACTTATTTTATTATTTTATATTCTTATTTTTATTTAAATAAAGAGATTAGTTACTTTACAAGGTAGGGTTAGATTAAATTTATTTTTTTTTAGATAACACGCCAGGCAAACGAACTGTAAAACTTAAATGCAATTTTTGCCAAATGTATGATTACTTGAGTGATTTCTTTGAAAGTTAAAAAAGAAAAGTTATCAAAATATGAATATTTTTTTTATCTAAATATTAAAACAGGGAGATTAAAAGATGAATAATATACACAAACCTAACAACTGGCAGAAAACCAAAGTGTTGGTTGCAATTTGCAGAATACTTTTCTTTGCTCCTTGCTTGGAAAGTCCTTCAATTCACTTTCACCGGGGGAAAAAAGGGAAAAAATACAACCAGCCAAGTTTGGCCTTTAACCAGAAACTCGGTCAACTCTCCTAGTATCCCTGTTTCAAAGGGCTTAAGACTAATCCAATTTCTGTGCCCAACGTCAAAGGTGTGTTACCATATATGAAATCAAAAGAGGTGAAAATTTTAATATAATTTTCTATTTTTTAATTAACGGTTAAAATATTAATCATGTAGAAATAAATAAATAAATAATTTTATATGGATGTAATGAATCCCTATTAATATATTTAAATGCATATAAAGAAATAAATCAACTTTATGATTTTCCAACCACATTATTTATTTTCAAACCAAACTAAGAAAATCATAAATGGGCATCTAAATTTGTTAAAACAGTTAAACCATTTTTTTAAAAGTTAAATTGCTTTAATATTAAACATGCTATATTTAGCAAAACAATTGGCATAAATTCTTGTATTTTGCGTAAAATTGAAATTTAGTTGATTTAGTTTTATTTTAAATTTTAGTTATTTATTTTTCAGATTTTTAAATTTAAATTTAACTGTTAATATTGTTAAAATTATCTTGTTAAATTCAGGTTTAGTTACATTGTAAACAAGGGAGGACTTTTTTATTTCAAAATGTCATAAGTTTAATAATGTTAACAATTAGAACTGAATTTTAAAATTTGATAAAGTAAAGAGACAAAATTTATGGAAGTATAAGTACAATGACTAATTATGAATTTGTGATGAATATAAGGACTTATTGCATATTTTAACCCTAAAAATTATGTAACACATATATTTTTTAAATTTCATACAAAAAGCTAATTGAGACTTTAGTTAAAATGATAAAATTAAATGTTTATTATGTATGATATTTTGGGTTGAAATCACTTTATGATTAAATTTTTATTAATTTGTTAAAAAAAGATAAAAATATCCTCATAAAAATATAATTTTTGATGAATTACAATAGGAGAATAAAACCCTAACCGAAATGCAACTCAAGCCCAGGTCATACACCTTACCCATCAAGCTAGCACACAAGATTCATTAAAATTTATTATAAATTATATATAAGAGAGTATTTTAATAAATATGTAATTGAATTGATATTTTATTTATCGATAACATCACCTCAATAAAATAATTAATATAAATATAAATAAATAACTCTTTCCATGTATTGATCTTTCTTTTCCTTGTACCTATCATCAATGTTTCTTTAAACTTTAAGTTAAATATTTCAATTTTTATAAACCAGTTATTTTAGTTCTTAGACGATTATATATATCTAGCGGTGGATTTTTTATTTTGACATAAATTTTATTATTTATTATTAATTTTTTAAATAGACATAACTTTGCTCTCTCTTTTTTTATGTATCGAGTCACCATATTAATTTTATCTTAACAAATAGTTTAGATAAACACGAATTGATTGTTATACCGATTTTTGATGTGATAGATACGTGGCATGAATGTTGGTTGGTATATGTAACCTTTCTACCTGATCCGCAAGATTACAATATATTACATTAACAAAAAAAATAATATCATTAGATGAGAAATAACGCTTAGAATATAATACAATATTTTAAAAAAATGAAAACGCTTTTAAAAGTAAGACAATAAGTTGGTGAGATGGTGACCCGACAGTCCAATTGGTGCGATTCACCAACTCTTATCTATTTAGACACTATGTTATTTCTTTTTTCTGTTGATATAGTTGAATCATAAACGTGGTGGGTCCTACGCTCTTCATAGGTTTGCTTTGTTTGTCTTCGTTTTGAGTGAGTGGAGAGAGTGGAGAATATGATTCTGGTGGAAGGAAGTCAACGTTGCGTTTGCTTTGCGGTGCGGTTACCCTACCAGACATTGGAGGGTTGGTGAGACGCTAATGTCTGCAACCTCATCCGATCATACTATAAATTAATAATCATTCATTAATATTAGAATAGTCTCCTTTATAGACTTCCTACAATGTTCATTAATCTGGACATCAAAATATTGTCCACTCAAGACCAATATTTTAGAAAAATATTATATTGAATTGTTTTAATTAAATATATCTAAATTTAGCATAAATTTATAAATCTTTGCAATGAAAATGAACCTTGATCAATTTATATAGTGTGTGGCACAGATATGAATAAAATAAACAATAATATAAAATATTTATTTAAATCACAAAATTAAACGAGAACAATATAAATATGCATATATATATATATATACATACATAATCAGAAAGAACAAAAATAAAAATTGGATCAAAATATTAGTTTGATCATTTAATAATTACCAAGTTGGTTCATGTATATAAACGTATTCCACACTTAATATCTAACCAATGTGGGATTAAGCTTTCCATTTTCCTCAACATAATTCACAAGTGATTTAATTTGAACATCAATTTCTCATTCATCACTCAACCATTTTGAGCATATGATATACCGTTGTAAATGTCTCATAGAGTAGAATATAAAACCATAATTTTATGATTCAAATCTCAACATTTGCTAATCGAGAATATGCCTCAAATCTCCCAAAAAATCCATTTTTTTTCCAACATAGTGAAATAAAAGTATATTTACAATACTCTTGATTTTTTTTTTTTGTAAAAAAAAGTACAGAATAAAGCGAAAACAATAATCAATTAAAGCTTAGCCCTTCCATCAACACAACACAGTCAACTATCAATAAGCTTTGAACCGTAGTCGAGGGATCTTCAAATATCTATAGACTTGAACTTCCTGTTACAATGCATTTAGGCATCTGGTCAGCAACTTTGTTATGAGTCCTTGATATACGGTGGATTCTTACTTTCCACTTTCTTCTTAGGAGTTGATGTAGAAAATGTAATTCGACCAAATTGCTACTATGTCCCGCACCAGAGAGAAGTAAATCTACTAGTAGAGTATTATCACATTCAACCTCGACATGTCTAAATCCCTTCTCCCAAGCGACAATAGACCCTCTAAAAGCACTCTTGCCTCTACTTAAAAAAAAAAAAAAAACTCCTTACCAATCCACACAGGTAATTAATATTTGAGTCTTTAAGCACATCTCAAATAGATACAATAGAACTAGTGGCTGAAACCACACCATATGTCTTAAGCTTTATCCATCCCCTCTCCAATCGAGACCAATGCAATAACGTACACATAGGACTAGGTTGAACCAACTTCAATGCTGGCTCAACATAACTCCTCTCCCAATAATAACATGTATTCACAATGGCTTGAACACAACTTTGACTATTAGAAAAAACAAATAGATTACAATCCTTCTAAATCAACCGACAAATTATTGAAAATAGAGTTTACCAAACCGTGTCATTATTACAATAATATGTAATATAAAATTAGGAATTATTTTAAAATAGAGAATTTCAAACACAACATAGTTAATAGAATACAAACACAATCATTGTATGAATATTCAAATTACTAGTTAGATAGATTTGGAGTCGGTTCGAATGCAAGCATTGTAATAATTACTAATATCCCAGCACTCAGATATTTCTATTTATGAAGTGTAATTTTGTATAAGATTTTGAGAGTAAAGAGTCAGATTTTGATGGACTTATTTGGATTTGAAATTTGTACATCTGTTATGTAATAATGATGTAGCATGATGTAGTATATCAATTTTTGTTCTTCGATTACTGATGAGAACGGTGAGGCTCAAAACTAGAATTGGGCTTAAACTGTGTAATAACCAATTTTTGCCCAGAGCCCATTTCCCAAATTAAACCATAAAACCCCAAACAAATTAAATTCAAGCCCACTAAAATACAAACCAAGCCCGGAGCCCATTTCCCAATTAACCCAAAACCCAATTAACCTTAGCCCACTAGCCCAATGCCAATTAAACAGAAAAAATACAAGGAAAAAAAAACAAACAAAAAAAAACCTAGGATCCTTTGCTCCACCACCGACACCGTCATTGCCACCATTTGCCCCATTGCCCAAGACCTGTAAATCGGAAGAAAACACGCAGCAATATCAGTACTAAGGCAGCAAGAAGAGAGCAAGTAATAAACAAAAATGGAATGATTTTGTATTTTCTTTTTTTTCGGCTATATAAGCCCAAAAATGAATGTAAAAAGGAGTATTTTCAAAAAAAAAAAAAAAAAGGAAAATACGAACTATCAAGAATCAAAAAACAAGAATAGAAGGTTGATTTCGTTTATTTTCTTTTGACTTTACTCTTATTACTATTGTCTTCTATCTATTTTTTTATTTTTTATTTTCTATTTTTATTCCAATTTTAAAAAAAATGAAATAATAAAAAAAAAAGGAAAGAAGGTCTACCTGAATCGGCTCGCCGCCTCGTCGTCGGAGGTCTCCCCTCCCTCGTCGGAATCGGGCCTGAAATGTGGGCTAGAGATCCTTTTCTTTCGGCCTCTCAAGTTAGCGAAGCTTAATCTCTGAATAGGTTCCAAAACGGGGTTAGAAAGGCCCTCTCGCGCAACGTCGGCCACTATCCACGGCGGTAGCGTGGCCAATCCCCGGTCAAACTCATGACGGTACAAAAATGGGTTCAAAACAAAAAACTTTAGCAGAAGAAAAGAAGAAAGATGGGGTTCTCTGTCTTTTTGTTAAAAAAAAAGAACTTATGAGCTTAAAAAAAAAGTATAATAGAGGTTATTATTATTTTTTAAAAGTGGTGTCATTAAAAAAGGTGAAAGCATATGCATTGAAGACTGGAAAGCCAGACGTGTGCCTTTTCAATTTGAATGGGAAATTTCTTGGCCAGTCCCTTCCTCTTGCGGCGCTTTTTGATAGGGTCCTATTTGTTTTTTTTGTCTTTTTAAATTTTGCCCCGTTATTTTATTTTACTTTCAATTTAATCCGCACCTGGGCCATTTGAAACGTCGCGCATTCAGGGGCTGGGTTATTCACCCATTTGGTCCCTGCGAGTTTAGGCGTGTGTTGTTATGGTCCTTATTACTCTTTTACTTTAATTTATCGCTATTTTAGTCCCCTTAATTTTATTCTGATTCTAATTTAACCCTTCTTTGTTTATTTTTGTAATTATACTGCTATTATCATTATTAATTTTAATATTTTTATTAGTATTGTTATTATTATATTATTACTATTGTTATCTTTTTATTTCACTCATTTATAAATCTTTATACAACTTCAAATTTTATATTTCTTAATTAATATTATTATTACTTTATGCTGTTATTATTATTATTATTATTATTATTATTATTATTATTATTATTATTATTATTATTATTATTATCTTCTTTTCGTTTTAAATTTCTTTATTATTAGTAGTTTAATATTATCTTTTTAATTTTGTTTTTATTATTGCATCTCTTATTGTTATGTCTTGTTTATTCTTGTTTTCATGTAGATCGACGGTTTTAAATCGTATCTCAACATTTTATTTTTTTATTTTTTTATTTTTTTGAAATTCATACAAGAGGAGGTAATATTTGTGTGTTTAGAAGGTCGAAAAATTACATCATAACGTGTTGGGTGTCGATCTTTTCGTTCGACTAAATATTCAAATATCCTTTTCTTGTCGAAGATGATCTCAACGTCGAAATATAAGGGTGTTATATCCTAACATGTTGGGTATGATACTTTTGTTCCTTTGAAGCGAGATAATCTTAAGATTTAATCCCGAATGGACGAATTTTATTCTTTGCAATTTTTACCTTAAATATTTTCAAGTTTTCAACATTAGGACAACATCAATCAATTTGGTACCAACTTTGGGCGTTACAAGGGTGCTAACCCTTCCTTGTATGTAACCGACTCCCGAACTCATTTTCCCAGATTTCGTAGACCAAAATTGTTGTTTTAATAAACCAAAATATTTTATTAAAACAAAGGTGACCCGATCACACCTAATAAAGATCGGTGGCGACTCCCGTTTTCTTTATTTTTAAAACCAAAGTCGATTCCCATTTTGTCAAAAAAATAGTTACGACAGCTTGGCGACTCCGCTGGGGACCATTTCGAGAGTCAGGCCATAAATTGATTGATTATTGTCCTTTTGATTGAAAATTTGGAAAATTGTTTTTTTTTTTACAAAACAAAAAATCATGTTTCATTTGATGTATCTGTTTCTGCGTTAATTGCAAGGATGTCGAGTCTCATAATTCTTGAGCTTGAATTGAATGACCGCTGCGGTCACACCTTTAAGTGGAGTAAGAAACTAAGCCTTCGTGAGGTTTTCACCTCCGCATGGCCATAGAGAAATGTGTTCCCCTGAACTGAACTCGATCCGTATGAGCCTATAATGGGTGAGGATTGAGGAATCTGCTGGTTCAGGTACCCTTTACTTTAGAACTAAACTACATATAGAAACCCAAGAGCCTACCCTAGGTAGAAGGTCGAAGTGGTTACTAAGTGTTTGGTGATAGTTTGCTTGTTTCGATTACGCAATACTGGCTTGTTTTGATTTGTTTGTTATTTGCATGACATTCCATAAAGTAGAGGTGTCAATTTCTGTTCGATTGCTGATATAGGAAGTTTGCTATGGAAAACGACTTTCTTTATAAAGTAGAGGACAATACGGCTGTGCGCGCGTGGTCAGAAAAGTTACAGTTGGAAAAAGGAGATAGCTTAGTTGAAGGTCATACGTCGGAGCTGAGGGACTTCACCCGTATTAGCGTGACACAAAATGAGCTTCAAGAGTTGCGAGATATCTGGACCCATTGGGGAGATGAAGCTAAACAGATATTCTACCACCGCTATGGTGATATCTCTCACTTATTGGATGTTAAGATAGATAAACACCTGTTTCGGGCTATTGTCCAGTGTTGGAATTCCGCATACAGTTGCTTCACTTTTGGGAAAGTGGATTTGGTGCCAACAATAGAAGAGTATACCACTTTACTTCGTATTCCCGGGATGCAAGTTGACAAGGTTTATATTAGGCCCGCCTATGTCCCTCCTTTGGTGAAGAAGTTGATGAAAATTACGGGTATGAGTGAGCAGTGGACCTCGACCAAGATTCAACAGAAAGGTGAAGGGAGATGTATTTCTTGGGTAAATTTAAGGGATCTGATTTTGACACATCCTGATGTAAGGAGGAAAGTTGATATCTTTGCCTTAAGCCTCTACGGATTAGTCGTCTTCCCAAAAGCCCTGAGACACATAGATGAAGCAGTGGTGGACCTATTCGACCGATTGGATAAACAAGTCACACCTGTCACGGCAATTCTCGCGGAGACTTTCAGATCATTAAATGCATGCAGAAGAGCGGAAGAAAGAAGGTTTATCGGATGCGCACAGCTATTGATGGTATGGTTTCATGGGCATCTTTGGAAGATGGATAAAGTCTCTTGTCGACCTTTTTATAAGGGTTATTCACCGATAAAAGAGGAAATAGCCGTGTCAAGACGAGAAGATATAACGGAAGAAGGATGGAGGACAATTCTTCAGAATCTTCAGGAATGAGACATTGGGTGGAGAGCTCCATGGATGGTGCCTGGAGAGATCCTTTACAGATGCGGAGACTTTAGTTGGGCCCCTCTACCCGGAATTTGGGGAGTCATCGGATATGCCCCTTTGCTAGTAGCAAGACAATACCAGTCTAGACAGTTCGTGCCAGTAACACATGGGTTGGATCGAAGCGAATTCTCTTATACAGGGGAAGGTTATAAGAAGAAGATTAAGGAAATTGCAAATGCTTGGAAGCAAACCTACCGGATGAAGAAGTTGACTGTGGGCGAAACGGTGACTTCTGAGTATACAGTGTGGCTAAACAAGAGAGTCAATGACAATATCCCGAGACCAAGTTCAGATAATGCTCAATCTACGGAGGAACGATTGCAAATGATACCGACGGAGTTAGAAATTATAAAGCAAGATTTTGTACACGGAGTTCAGAGCTCAAGAAGAAAATTGAACAGTTAGAGGAGGAGAGGATGCTTTTGAAATTGGATGTAGAGATACAGAAATCAGAAGCAGAAAAGATAAAGAAAGGAAAGAACAAAACTGAAGAAGAGTTAGATAGCCTAAAGAGGGACTGCAAAAGGATGCGTCCCTCAATGAGAACTGCGGGACTAGGAAAGATTTCGAGTCAATGGCGACAAGAGTTACAAGAGGAAAGAGCTAAGACCGAGCAATGGGAAAGGAAATTCCAAGAAATGAAGGCTCAGAAAGAGATCTTAAAAAAGCGAGTGTCAGAAGGCCAAAACAGAAGAAACGAGTTGAAGACTAGAGTGGTGGAATTGGAAAGGTCCCTTGACCATTATTGATATCGTAACTCTGTAATAGAATTAAAGGCAAGTTTAAGTAGAATCGAAGAAATGGAAAAGAAGATCGAAGGGCTAGAAGAGACACCGCAGGATTGTGAGAATTATATTAGGACTTGAAAGAGAATAAAGAGCAACAGAAAGAGGAGTTACATAACGCCAAGCAGCAAATTGAAAATAGGGACTATTGCATGGGGGAGGCCATAAATCAGATTCGAGAGGTGGCCGAACACTTACAAAGTTTGGCAGCGGAGGCAGAGGTATTAGGTGTGCGGCACGAGTTACGGATAAACTGAGGGCAGGAGTTGGCTTCGTTACTCCAAAAGATTAGGGATCTAGGCGCTAGGGCCAAACCATATCTGTAATCTATTTTATGTAAAGAGCTTTGTTTTCTAAGGAAGTTTCCTATAAGGAATTGAATCAGAATTGACACCTTTTTGCATTCATACCATGCATTTGCATTGCATTGCATACAACAGCATCATATCACCCCAATCATTCACTAAGACTAAAAATCGTATAACTTACAGTTCGACATTACGGATCTGGAATCGCGTCACCCTTATAGGACCCGATTAAGAACTAGAGCCATAGATGCTGAACTCAACGAAAGAATCGAAAGAATGGAAAGAATCCAAGGACAGTTGCAAGAGCAGTTGGCCCAGTCGCAGCAAGAAATAATAGACCTGATGGTGAAATCCAGGGAAGAATCACTTGAGCAAAAGGACCAAATGGCCAAGCTAATGGAGATGATAACGACCCTGGTCAAAGGAAAAGGACCTATGCAGAGTCCTGATATTACAGAACCCCATTCGAGAGTCAATCAGAGTCCACTCCATCCCCCAGGATTTACCCTACCTCACACCCATACAGTACCAGGAGATTGGCCTCAAAGGGAATCTACAGGCCTGAAACAACCATATATACCACCACCTGCTCATCTAGGACCAGGAATATTCGTATCAAACCCCGGAGCTAACCCTGCTGACCCTATTGCCCCAGATTTAGATGATCCTATGGAAATAGCCAAGCTAAGAATGAGGGATCATGATGCTCAGGACAAGTATAAGAGTCTGGAAGAAAGACTCAGGGCGATAGAGGGAACTAGAGTCTCCTCTGCAATGAGCGCCAAGGAGCTCAGTTTAGTTCCTGATCTGGTCTTGCCTCCGAAATTTAAAGCGCCAGACTTCGAAAAATATGATGGAACAAGGTGTCCAAAGGCGCATCTTATCATGTTTTGTCGAAAAATGGCTGGTTATGTGAATGAAGACAAATTGTTAATACACTGCTTCCAAGATAGCTTGCTCGGGTCAGCCCTCCGATGGTATAATCAGCTCGGCAGGGAGAAGATCCAATCATGGAATGACTTAGCTTCAGCGTTCTGTGAGCAATACAAGCATGTCTCCGATATGGTGCCAGATCGACTAACGCTATAGATGATGGAAAAGAAGCCATCAGAGACTTTTAGACAATACGCTCAAAGGTAGGGACGTCTCGGTTCAAGTAGAACCCCCACTGACTAAAACTGAGATAACGGTCCTTTTTATTAACATTTTGAAGGCACCGTTTTATGACAAGTTAGTGGGAAATGCCACAAAAGACTTCGCTGATATCGTAATATCAGGGGAGCTCATTGAGAATGACATTAAGAGTGGAAGGATGGAAGGTTCTGAGAGTTCGAAAAAGCCAGCACTTATAAAGAAGAAAGAGCCTGAAACCCATATAGTGGGGACTGGGAACCACTACGCTTCCAATCCGTACCCAATCCAACCACGACCTCAATTTCGCCCACCCCCAAATTTCTATTTTCCTCCTCAAAACCTCTACTATCAAACACCCCCTCCTTACCCCGTCTATGCCACTGATAACCAAAGACCGTTCACCATATCCCCGCCAAATACCACGCCCGCTCAAAGTCAACCTAAAAATGAACAAAGACCAACAAGACCCAATCTTGAAAAACCTCAATTCACCCTTATTCCCGTGTCGTACGGAGAACTGTGCCCGAAATTATTAGAAAAACAATTAATATCCCCGCATTACATTGCACCGTTGAAGCCTCTATACCCAAAGTGGTACGATCCTAATGCTAATTGCATGTATCATGCTGGAAACCAGTGGCATTCTACGGACAATTGTATAGCCTTTAAAAGGAGGGTTCAAGGTCTTATCGATGCGGGGATTTTACGATTTGACAGCACCGATAATGTGGCTAAAAATTTGCTCCCTAACCATCCCGTAGGGAACGTGAGTGTGGTGACACAAGAGGATAGGTGGCAAGCCAAAGTTGTGTCTCTGAGATAAGGACACCTTTGAGGAAAGTGTGGGAAATAATGACTGAAAAGGGTTTGCTCGGCAGAAGTTTCAAGGAGGAAAGCATGGAAGGTCAATTTTTTTGCGTTTTTCACGGCATAGAAGGACATCACATCCAATCTTGTGAGAAATTAAAAGAATTACTTCAAGGTATGATGAAAAATAAGGAGGTTGAGATATGTAATAAGAAGGAAGAGATCGATGAAAAGGATATATGTGCTTCCGATGGTCAATCATCAGGTCTTCCTTATAGCGCTGACCGACCCTTGGTAATCTATTACAAAGCAAAGAAGGAAGAGGTGAAACCAAAAATCATAATCAAAGTACCTTTTCCCTTCCCTTACAAGGACAGCAAGGCGGTGCCGTGGAAATATGATGTCAGCATTACCATGCCCGAAGCTACGACTGGTGATGTTAGCGAGGTGGGGCATTTCACCCGTAGCGGGAGATGTTATTCTCTCAAGGTGGTTGAACCAAAAAAGAAAGCCGTCGACTCGAGTCAAAAAGGAAAGGCGCCAATGCATGAAGCCGAGGTTGAGGTTGAAATACAATCCGAACAAGAAGCTAAAAGGCCCGTGAATGAGGATGAAGCACATGAATTCTTGAAGTTCATCAAACACAGTGAATATAACATCGTGGAACAGTTGAACAAGTAGCCGGCAAGAATCTCGGTGTTATCCCTGCTATTGAACTCTGAGGCACATCGGAACGCCTTGCTAAAAGTGCTGAATCAAGCTTATGTGGAAAGCAATGTATCTCTAGAAAAGCTTGACAGGTGGGCAAACAACTTAAACGCGGACAATTTCATCTCTTTCAGCGATGATGAAATACCACCAAACGGTAGAGGCTCTATGAAAGCATTACACATTACGACCTATTGTAAGGGTTACATAATACCGAGTGTACTAATCGACAATGGATCCGCACTCAATGTCATGCCTTTGGCCACGCTTTCTAGGATGCCAGTTGATATGTCTTATCTAAGGCCTTGTCATTCCACAGTAAGAGCATTCGATGGGACACGACGAGTAGTCATGGGGAAGATCGAGATTCCTCTAGACATGGGCCCGTGTACATATGACATAGAATTCCAGGTCATGGATATCTCGCCTTCGTATAATTGTCTCTTAGGGAGGCCTTGGATCCATTCTGTAACACCCCAAACCCTGCCCATTCACTCCGACGGAATTTGGAATGCCACTGCGGAACACGTTCGAAAAATACCTTACTTAAGAGTAAAACTGATAAAAATTTGTTGAATTTAATAAAACATTTTCGTGACTTGAAATGTTCTAAGTAGAAACTAAATTATTATGAAAACACCGGATTCAAAACTTTATTATCCATACTCAAGGAAATAAGACCATTTGCAACAAGCATTTGAAATTGTCCACCCATAATAAAGCATAATAATAAAGATATTTAATAAAAGAACTGAATTAATTTAGTGGGCCTTCTTACAATACACACTTAATCAAAATACTGAAAATATAGATGCTTAATTCATTAAACAAGAGATTCCTTTGTATGAAAATCCGCTTTTGCATGGCCACCTCTGTACCCGCTCCAAACCCGGTCCAAGCTTTATGCGCCACCTGAAAGGTTTAATACAAATCGGGGTGAGTCACCAAGACTCAATGCATAGTTAGATACACATGTCATCATATATGGGCTTGGCCCATATCCACACAATCCATACACATGAATATGAAATTATGAAACTCAACCCATGCTTATATATATATATACTATGGCAACATATTACTCGAAACAAAACATACATCACATGCCATCACATTTTTATACATTCATCAATAATCATTTATTATCGCAATCACTGAAAGGTTAATACCATGACCACTAACCTGATTATTCAATCACCCACCTCGGGTATCCACACTCTTAGCCCTTATATCGGTTAACATGCACAACATATATATATTTACATAAATTAACACATATAACAAATAAGAGTACAGTGCGATAACTACGCACCTGATTATAGCGAGTTCCTGATCTATCGAATCTAACAAAATCTAAAATCCCGAAAGCTTCTGCTACTTCTATCGATTTGCCCCTAGAATACATAACCAAAATCGATTACACTTAATACCAATAATACGGCCTTAGGCCGAATACCATGAGTTATTTACCTAGCTTATTTCGATCCCGAAACACCACTTGTTCCTGTTGATTTGCTCCCGAAGTTATCGAAATTCCTATTAAAACATTGTTAGAATAGACTAAATCTATGAACAAAGCCCTTGGCCGAATATTACACTTACCATTTCCTTGAATAGTCGAACCCTGAAGACTCTTTTGATGCTCCTTAACACTAGCTACACAAAAAGAGTACATCACTATGGCCTTATACACATTTAGCCACTCCTAAAACCAAGATCAACATTCGGTTATCATCAAAGCTCAAAATATAGTCTAAGGCCGAAAGTCACACCTCCTTACCTTAATCTCTGCAAAACCCGAAGGACTCCTTTAATGCTCCCTAACGTTGGCACAATAGAAACACATTAATATGGCCTTAAGCATATACGGCCATTCTTAGAATCAAAGTCTAGCCTTGATTTCGGCATGCAAAAAGAAAAAGAGAAGAAACCAACTACTTAATAGGATTACTTACCAACGTTTGTTTAGAGAGACTAAAAGGAAGTAGTCGAAGGCACCTTCTTTAATGATTCAGCTTTTGAGACCAAAAAGAGATGTTGATGAGGCTCACCAGAGATTCGGCTTATGCTCTAAATAATGACTACACATTCGGCTATGGCTCTCAAAGGAAGATGGGGTGTTCGGCTATCTCATCTTAACACTCCTTTAGCTCAACTCAAAACCGGCCATGCAAACATGTAGGAAGAAGGAAAACAAACCAAAGAGATTCGGCACTCCTTGATAACTTGAAGCCGAAAGGAGGTCCTTAGAGAAATGCTTCATATTTGGCCAAGCATAAAATGGAAAGAAAAACAAACAAGAGTTTCGGCACCCTTTCTTACACTCAAAGTCGAAATGAAGGTCCCTCAAGAATTCAACATTCGGCTATGCACCAAATGCCAAGAAAGGAAAAACCGAAAATTAAGAATTAGGCCATGCTTTCAAAATGGGGAAGAAAGAAATGAATTTTGGCATGCTTAGCCAACTAATGGCCGGCCATGCTTCCTTGCAAATTCCCATCCAATTCAAAATTCCTATCATCAAATACCAATAAGCATTGTTTATTCATTCTTCCATCACCTTTCAAAATATAACCCATACCTCACCATTTTTTTTACATAATATAATAATAACCCATCATTTAATAAATAAAAGATTAATGCCCATGCTTCCAAATAAATACAACTCCACATACTCAAAATAATAATAAAAATAATAATAATAAAAATAACAAGCACCCCATGAAGCATTGTTCACGCGTGCATGCCCAATGCAGCCCTTTCCCACGCTGGCAAAAAGAAAAAAAAACCCATGCCTTGCTGCCCCCAGGTCTCGAACCCGAGACTTGAGGAAGCATCTCCAAGCCTTCTGCCACTCGGCCCTTTACGCATTTCATGCGAATAAACGCGTCGAAATTCTTTTAAACCCTTCTTCACTGGCTCTTTATGCTTTAGCGCTAAAAGCAAAAATAGAACGTTTCAAGCGCGACCCCCAAGACTCGAACACGAGTCCTCCTAGCCGCAGCTCTCAAGCAAAGTCCTTAACCACTCGGCCACTTTGAATTTCATGACACAAACGCATCGCGACTTCCTTTTAACCCTTTCTTCTTGAGCTTCCCTGAGCCTTAACGCCAAGCAAAATAAAAACACTCGTGCGCCTCCATCAGGGCTCGAACGCCCGACCTCATGAAGCTCCCCTAGCTGCAAGCACCCCAACCACTTTGCTACTGGTGCGTTTGTAACACCCCTAACCCCGAACCATCGCCGGAACAGGGTTACGAGGCATTACCGGACATATCAGACAATTTGCAAATATAAATTTTGTTTAATATAAATTTCGGCAGCATTTCTGCTTATTAATATATAAAACCCCCTGTAAAATAAATCGTATTCATTTCAATAAATAACCAATTTAACCAATTCATTTGATAAATTCATTTTCTATTCTAAATACCTTCTAATCAAACTCAATCAATATAATATCAACTTAAATTTATCAAAATATTAGTTAGATTAAAATAAATATACTCTTTTCATTATAATTCTTAAACTTGTAATACTAACATTTTTAACCATTTACATTCAAAACATAATAACATTTATACACAACCTACGTACATGCCACATTATAAAAAGGAAATATACATCACCAAAGGTTTGCTGAAGTCGGGTCTGGCTTCGGATGCTGGTTCAGTATTTGACTTCTACAACCTGCGCACGGAAGCAACCGTACGCTGAGTATACATATACTCAGTGGTATTACCATAATTCAAATTATAAACATAATCATATCATTAAATCATATAACTTTAATTTTACTAAACCAATTCAACATAAGTTTGTCATTCCCAATATATTCATACAATTTCAATTTTTGCTATTCAACAATTGAAACAATACACAATCAGGTTAAGCTACTATCCATTTCTTGAACCAATGGTTCATACTTTCCATTTTCATACTCATATTCCAATCACATTTTTCAGTTCATGTTCTATTTTCGCATTTCTTTCAATGGCTCAACCATTTCATTTTATTCAATTTAACCTTTTCCTTATTTACCCCTATTAACAGACTCGGACCTTAACGGATAAACGGATTCCAACCCAACACTCCAGTACGGCACAATGTGCCTTAACGGTAACAGTATACGACACACAAAGTGTCGAATCAGTAACAGTAACAGTAACAGTAGTCGGCACGTAAGTGCCTGATCAGTAAGCCGGCAAAATCCCGTACTCTTCCATGTCCTATGGCATGCCAATTATATCCGACTCAGCCCGACTAGTTAATAGGGTATTTCAGTTCTCAATTTCATTTTCATTTTCATAATAAATTCAATTTCAATATTAATTACACTTTTCCATTCAAACCACATACAATTCAATTTCAATACATATTCATCATTCAACTCAATTTCCATTCAATTCAATAAAAACACTTACCTTATAATTTACTTACCATATCCATAAATTAATCTAATATTTAATGAATAAATAAATAGCTTGAATTATAGTAATACAAACCCGAATTTGCTTGATCATTCCTCGGTAACCTTCTCCTTTCCTTTATGGGTTGATGCCTCGAGTTCCTTTTTAGCTACGAAAATAATAATTTACATTATTAATTACAACATTAAATTACAATAAATAATTGAATTTTATTCAATTTCTACTCTTCCTCTTCATTCCACATCTTTTATACACAATTCTATTATTTACTTATAAGTTCTTTCTAGGCTGTTTACCTGAGTCATTGTCACTAAATCATCTATATCTGGAGCTACGGAACTCCAAATTAAGATCCGTAAATTTTTCCCGAAACTAGACTCATATATATTTTTACTGTAAATTTTTCAGAATTTTTGGTATGGCCAATCAATACCAGATTATTCTTAAAGTTTCCCCTGTTTCACTGTCCAACTGCTCTGACCTCTCTTCACTACGAATTAAATTACTCTTTGTACAGAATTTAGATGGCCTCCTTGTTTAGCTCATTTGAAACTAGACTCATTAAGGAATTTAACCATATAAATTATGTTCCAAAATCATTTTTATACAATTTTTAATGATTTTTACAAGTCAGAACAGGGGATCTCGAAATCACCCTGAACCAGTTTCACTAAAATTTAAATATCTCAAAATACAGAACTTATTTGCTATCTCTGTTTCTTTCATATGAAAATAGACTCAATAAGCTTTAATTTCATATCTCACTCAACTTCTAATTCCATTTCTACGATTTTTGGTGAATTTCAAAGTTACTCTACTGCTGCTGTCTTAAATCTGTTTTCTTATGATTTATTTTGCAATTAAATCCTAGTTAAGTTTACTTATTTTCTTAACTTAATTCATGCTTGATTCTACTTAAATTCCTTCCATATTCAACTTGATTACAAAATTTTCATAATAAAACCCTAATTTATAATTTCTTCCAAATCAATCCCTATAATACAAAACTTATAGCTTACTTTACAATTTAATCCTTTTACTAACTCTAACTTAAATTTCATTCAATTTAACCCCTTGTTCATCTTTTTCTTTAACATAAACTATACTTAAAAACCAATAAACTCTCAAAATATCAACTTAGTTTCATCAAAATCTTGCTTTAAAGCTTCTAAAACATCAAAATTAAAAGAATAGGACTTGATTGACTTACCTTTTAAAGTTTAAAACCTTGAATCTTTAGTTTTTCCTTTTTCCTTCTTTTTCTTCTTCTTTCCTGCTTGTTTCGTATGCTCTCTGTTCTTTTCTGTTCTTCTTTGTTTCTTTTTTTTTATTTCATTTACTATTTACTTTATTATATAATATAATATTATATTAATATAATTTTAATATATTAATAATATATTTTAACACATAAAATCTCAGATTTTTTTTAAGCTTATGCCGCCTCAACTTATGCTAAATGGCATAATTGCCATTTTGGTCCTTTTTATTTTCTTTTAATCTACAATTAGACTTTTACTCCTTATTCAATTTGATCCTTTTTCCTAATTACTCTCAATTAAGCTAAATTCACTAAATAAAAATCTAATTAAGCACACTACTAGACTCATAATTACTCCTAATGATTATTTACTAACTCGATTTACTAAGACAGAGGCCCGATAACACATTTTTTTTTTTTTCTGGTGCCCACGGATTTCGGGTCGTTACAGCGTTGATGTCAAAATCTCGCCACAAATTATTATAAAGCCTCCTTCAAATCAGCGCCATTTTGCAAAATCAAAATGCTTATGCCGCGCCCAAGACTCGAACCTCTGACCTGATTGTGGCGTCACTCCCAAGCCTTAAGTGGCACACGGAAGCCACTTTACCAGGGCATTTCATATGCCACAACATGCCAAAATTTATTCTTAATGTAGCAGCCCGATTTTGAGCCTAGTCGGAATAGTGGTTTCGAGACCACAAATCCGATAAAAAAAATTAAATTAATATTTTTATATTTTTATGATCTACAACTTTATGAAATGGTTTCGTAAAAATTTTGTTCGAAAATTTTGGTGTTTGAGCACTCAATTTAGTCAAAAGGACTAAATTATAAAAAGTGCAAAACTTGAGTTCTAGAAGCTAGAGGTATCTAATTGCTATAAAAGTTTATTATGATTAATTATTATGATTTATTGAGTGATTAAATACATGTGTTAGAGTATTGATAAGAAATTTTATTAATTTCATGCTTAAATTGCCTATTAGGACTTGTTTGCAAAAGTTGCTAAATAGGGGTTCTAATTTATAGAGTACTTGATTAAAATGGGGGTTTGAAGTAGGAGTCCTTAAATGGCAATTAGACCATTATATTTTCATGGACAAAAATGGACATATATAGGAAGAAAGAACCAAAGTTTTTAATGAAGGGTAATTTAGTCATTTGGTAATAAAAATGAATTAAAAGGGAAAAAGATGGCAAAATATGCTCATCTTCTTCATTAGGCCGAATTTTCAAGTGTTCACCATAGCTAGGGTTTGTTTCAAGCTTCCAAGCTCAATAGTAAGTGATTCCAAGCCCCGTTTTTAATGTTCTTTACATTTTTGAAGCCCCGGTAGCTCGATTTAGCTTATTCTATTAATAATTTATTCTAGGGTTCATATTTAGAAAAATACCCATAGGTGAAATGTGTTTATTTTGATGTTTTATGATAGAATATGAAGTCTAAAATTATGTTAAACAACTTTTGCTTAGTGATTTTAAGTGAAAACGAGTAAAACGGCTTAATCGGTAAAAATACCTAATGTCAGAGGACACCAAACATGATCTGATCGCCTTGCTTCATGAATACAAAGACGTGTTCGCATGGTCGTATCAAGATATGCCAGGTTTGAACGAAGATGTAGTGGTCCATAGACTCCCATTGAAACCAGAATGCAAGCCTATCCAACAGAACTTAAGGCGAATGAGGCCTGAAATGCTCTCAAAGATAACAGAGGAGGTCAAGAAACAGTTTGATGCTGGCTTCCTACAAGTCTCTAAATACCCAGAGTGGGTGGCTAATATAGTCCCCGTACCAAAGAAAGATGGTAAAGTGCGAATGTGCGTGGACTATCGGGACCTAAATCGAGCGAGTCCCAAAGATAACTTCCCGTTGCCACACATCGATACGTTAGTGGATAACACGGCAAAGCATTCGTTCTTCTCCTTCATGGATGGATTTTCGAGTTATAATCAAATCAGGATGGCTCCCGAGGATATGGGTAAAAGTACATTCACGACGATGTGGGGGACATTCTGCTACAAAGTGATGCCGTTCGGACTAAAGAATGCCGGGGCAACATATCAGAGAGCCATGGTGACATTGTTCCATGACATGATGCACAAAGAAATAGAAGTCTATGTCGACGATATGATTGCCAAGTCTCGAGGGGAAAGAGAGCATGTTGGGAACCTCAGGAAGTTGTTTGAAAGACTGAAGAAATTCCAGCTGAAGCTTAACCCGGCCAAGTGTACCTTCGGGGCCACCTCTGGAAAATTACTGGGTTTCATCGTCAGCGAGAGAGGTATTGAGGTTGATCCAGATAAAATAAAAACCATACAAGAACTACCACCTCCGCGCACATAAAAGGAAGTCAGAGGATTTCTAGGGAGGCTGAACTACATTGCTCGGTTCATTGCTCAGCTTACCAACCAATATGACCCAAATTTTTGACTCCTTCGAAAACGCAATCCTGAAGAATGGAACGAGGAGTGTCAAGTGGCTTTTGACAAGATAAAACAGTATTTGTCTAACCCCTCGGTACTAGTACCGCTAATGTTCGAGAGACCGCTAATATTGTATTTGACAGTATTTGAAAACTCAATGGGTTGCGTACTGGGGCAACATGATGAGTCAGGGAAAAGAGAACATGCAATTTACTATCTCAGCAAGAAGTTCACAGAATGTGAAGCTAGGTACCCGTCAATTGAAAAATTTTGTTGTGCTCTGGTCTGGGCAACTCAAAGGCTCAGACAATACATGTTGTATACTCGAAGGCTCAGACAATACATGTTGTATCATACGACGTGGTTGATTTCAAAGTTGGACCCAATAAAATACATGATGGAATCGCCTGCACTCTCAGGAAGAATGGCACGATGGCAGATCCTACTATCGGAATACGACGTCGTGTATGTAAGCCAAAAATCGATAAAAGAGAGTGCAATAGCTGATGTTTTAGCAACTCGAGCAACAGAAGAATACGAGCCATTAAGATTTGACTTCCCAGACGAAGACTTGATGTGCATTACGGAAAAAGAATGTGAATCGTCAAAAGAGAAATAATGGAAGATGAGCTTTGATGGTGCATCAAATGCATTGGGGCACGGGATTGGAGCAGTCTTAGTGTCACCAGAAGGGAATCATTACCCATTCACTGCCAGATTAAACTTCTTCTGTACCAACAACATAGCGGAATATGAGGCTTGCATCATGGGACTTCGCGCAGCTATCGAGCAGAACGTCAAAGTTTTAGCGGTATCTAGGGACTCGGCGTTGGTGATTTACCAAATCCGTGGGGATTGGGAAGTGAGAGACTCGAACTTGGTCAAATATCGCGACCTTGTTACGGAACTGGTCGAGGAATTCGAAGAAGTGACTTTTAATTACTTCCCACGGGAAGAAAACCAATTGGCTGATGCCCTGGCCACTCTGGCTTCAATGTTCAAAGAAAATCGAGAAATAGAAATAATGCCCCTCTAGATGAGCATATATGAGGCCCCTGCGCATTGTTTTAGCATTGAGAAGGAGGCAGATGGACAGCCATGGTTCCATGATATCTTAGAATATGTCAAGAATCAAAGATATCCCGAGCAAGCAAATGAGAACGACAAAAGAACAATCAGAATAATGGCAGCGGGATTTGTTCTTGATGGGGACATCCTATACAACAGAGGAAAAGATCAAGTACTCCTGAGATGCATGGATACCGTCGAAGCCAGAAAGATACTCGAGGAGGTCCATGAAGGAGTTTGTGGAACGCACGCCAATGGCTTCACTATGGCCAGGCAGATTATGAGACTCGGTTATTATTGGTTGACAATGGAAAGCGACTGCATTAATTACGCGCGAAAGTGTCACAAATGTCAAGTTTACAGCGATAAAATTCATGCAGCATCTTCACCCCTTCATATCATGACTTCTCTGTGGCCCTTTTCTATGTGGGGCATGGATGTTATAGGACCAATCTCTCCGAAGGCTTCTAATGGACATCGATTCATTTTTGTGGTCATAGATTACTTCACGAAATAGGTAGAAGTCGCTTCATTTGTTAATGTGACCAAGACCGTAGTTTGCAAGTTCTTAAAAAAAGAGATCATATGTCGATACGGTTTGCCTGAGAAAATCATCTCAGATAATGCTTTAAACCTGAACAACAAGATGATGAAGGAAGTGTGCGAGCAATTTCAAATAAAGCATCATAATTCCTCACCCTATCGTCCAAAGATGAATGGAGCGGTAGAAACCGCTAACAAGAATATCAAAAAGATCATTGGGAAAATGACTGAGACGTATAAAGGCTGGCACGAGAAGCTACGATTTGCTCTATATGCATATCGCACGTGTGTGCGGACCTCTACGAGGGCAACTCTTTTCTCTCTGGTCTATGGAATGGAAGCTTTGCTGCCCATCGAGGTAGAAATCCCCTCTCTACGAATCTTAATGGAGTCAAAACTAGAAGAATCTGAATGGGTTCAAGCTCGATATGACCAACTGAATCTGATCGAACAAAAATGCTTGAAAGCAATTTGTCACGAACAGATGTACCAGAGGAGAATGATCACAGCCCATGATAAGAAGGTGCGACCGAGGGAATTTCGCGAAGGAGAACTCGTATTGAGGAAGATTCTCCCTATACAAAAAGACTTTCGAGGAAAATGGGCACCGAATTGGGAAGGGCCATATGTCGTAAAGAAGGCGTTTTCGGGTGGAGCTCTGATTATCGCCGAAATGGATGGAAGAGAGGTACCAAATCCAGTGAATTCAGATGCAGTAAAGAAGTACTACGCCTAAAAAAAAGGGGGTTTAGGATTAAAACCCGAAAGGGCGTCTTAAGGAAGCAAATTTGGGCCAAAAAAGCAAGAATGTTTTGAACAGGGAGTCAAACGGCGAGAATATAGTATTGAAGCGGACTCTGAAGCTCAAGATCTTCTACACGAAAAACCTTACTCGAAAAGATTCAGGATGAAGAAACATGGAGAAGTTCATGCGTCGGATATCTAGAGCACTTACAACAACTGAACTTGTTTTCCTTTTATAATGCTTTCCTGATCGAGTTATTCCTTGTTAATTTTCTTTGCTTGTTGCTTTTGAAATAAATATAGATATGATGTATCCCTTTCTTGCCTACTTTGCCATTTTCATGCATTTTATTTATGTTTCATTTTAGAGATAAATAGCGAAATTACACACTCTAGACAAAAAGAATAATGAGCATTACCTGGATGAGAATTGGGCAAGTACAAGAGCCTCAAAGCAAGGACAAAGTTCAACAGGGGGCAAAAAGGGGGTATACGAGAAACACGGATTACTCGTAGAACTTGAGGACGGGTACAAGACCTGAGAAAAGTCAAGAATCGAAGCAATGAAGATGGGTCATCATGAGAGTCATAACAAGAGACACAGGACAAACCCAGAATGCATAGTCATGTAGGCATAAAAACATTTAAGACAAACACATGCATATCATGATAACATCACGCATGACACATACAGGTACGCCAGTAAAGCATGAAGTCTTGACGATAGTTGTTCCAAACCAAGGAAAAGAAAACATCCGAGTTCCACCAAATGATATATTTTGAAATTCCGGTTGCATAAATCAACTCATATTGCGAAAAGTGAGTTGAGCCTCAGGTCGCACGCTGAGGTATTTTCAACTTCTATTTTTCGATTTCTGTTTTCCGAAAAATCAACCCATATTGTGAGAAGTGAGTTGAGCCTCGGGTCGCACGCTGAGGTATTTTTAATTTCTGTTCAAAAATCAACTCATATTATGAGAGGTGAGTTGGCCCTCGGGTCGCACGCCGAGGTATTTTTAATTTATATTTTTCAATCCTAGGTTGTAACTCCTCAGGTCGCACGTTGAGGTATTTTTAATTTCTATTTCTGTTAGCAACTCCTCAGGTCGCACGCTGAAGTATTTTCAATTTCTTTTTTTTTTCTCAATTTCTGTTTGCAAAAAAAATCAATTCCTCAGGTCGCACGCTGTGGTATTTTCAATTTCTAATTTTCAATTTCTGTTGATTCAAAAAAATCAACTCATATTACGAGAGGGGGATTGAGCCTCGGGTCACACGCGGAGGTACTTACAGACGGAAGACTGAAGTCGCCTTGAGCAAATTGGACGAAGAAGTTCTAGTGGACAAAGAAGATTGAGCAAGAGCAAAATGAAGCTACAGGCCATATCTCTCGGAAGTAGCGGAGTAGGTTGAAGATTGAAGTCTTCCTGAAGATAGCAAGGAAGCAAATTGAAAAGTCCAGATTTGTAACGACCCAAAATCCGTGGGCACCAGAAAAGTGTGTTATCGGGCCTCCGTCTTAGTAAATCGAGTTAGTAAATAATTATTAGGAGTAATTATGAGTCTAATAGTGTGTTTAATATTTAGTGAATTTAGTTTAATTTAAAGTAATTAGGAAAAATGATCAAATTGAATAAAGAGTGAAAGTCTAATTATAGATTAAAAGAAAGTAAAAAGGGCTAAAACAGCAATTAAGCCATTTAGCATAAGTTGAGGCGGCATATGAGATAAAAATCTAAGATTTTTACTTAGATTTTAATCACAAAATATATATTAGTAATAAATTATATTAAATTAATTTAAAGTAATTATTATATATTATATTATTATAACATAAAGTAAATAGAATAAAAGAAATAAGAAAAGAAACAAAACAAAGAAACAGAAAAAGAAACAGAGAGCATTTCGACACAGGGGAAGGAAAAGAAAGAAAGAAGAGAAAAAGGAAAAACTAGGGATTTAAAGCTTGAAGTTTAAATTGGTAAGTCAATCAAGTCCTATTCTCTTAATTTTGATGTTTTAGAAGCTTTAAAGCAAGATTTTGATGAAACTAAGTTGATATTTTGAGAGTTTTTAGGTTTTTAAATATAGTTGATGTTGAAGAAACAAATGAATTATGGATTAAATTAAATGAAATCTAAGTTAGAATTAGTAAAAGGATTAAATTGCAAGGTAAGCTATAAGTTTTCTACTATAGGGATTAATTTGGAAGAAATTATAAATTAGGGTTTTATTATGAAAATTATATAATCAAGTTGAATATGGAAGGAATGTAAGTAGAATCAAAGCATGAATTAAGTTAAGAAAATAAGTAAACTTATCTAGGATTTAATTGCAAAATAAGCCATAAGAAAACAGCTTTAGGACAGCAGCAGAAGAGTAACTTTGAAAATTCACTAAAAATGGTAGAAATGGAAGTAGAAGTTGAGTGAGATATGAAATTAAATCTTATTGAGTCTATTTTCATATGAAAGAAACAAAGAAAGCAAATAAGTTCTATATTTTGAGATATTTATATTTTAGTGAAACTGGTTCAGAGTTATTTCGAGATCCCCTGTTCTGAATTGGAAAAATCATTAAAAATTGTAAAAAAAATAACTGAGGAACATAATTTACATGGTTAGATTCCTTAATGAGTCTATTTTTATAAGAAACAAACTAAAACATCATTTGAATTCTGTACAAAAAGATAATTAAATTTTAGCAAAGAGTGGTTGAAACTGTCAGACAACAGAACAGGGGTGATTTCAAAGAATAAACTGTACTTATTGGATAAATCAAAAATTCTGAAAATTTTATGGAAAGAAAATATGTGAGTTTAGTTTCATAGAAAATTTACGGATCTTAATTTGGAATTCTGTAACTCAAGATATAGATGATTTAGTGACAATGACTCAGGTAGACAGCCTAGAAAGAACTTATAAGTAAATAATAGAATTGTGTATAAAGAATGTGGAATGAAGAGGAAGAGTAGAAATTGAATAAAATTCAATTATTTATTGTAATTTAATGTTATAATTAATAATGTAAATTATTATTATTTTCGTAGCTAAAAAGGAACTCGAGGCATCAACCCACAAAGGGAAGGAGAAGGTTACCGAGGAATAATTAAGCAAATTCGGGTTTGTATTACTATAATTCAAATTATTTATTTATTCATTAAATGTTAAATTAATTTATGTATATGGTAAGTAAATTATAAGGTAAGTGTTTTTATTGAATTGAATGGAAATTGAGTTGAATGATGAATATGTATTGAAATGGAATTGTATGTGGATTGAAATGGAAAAGTGTAATTGATATTGAAATTGAATTTGTTATGAAAATGAAAATGAAATTGAGAACTGAAATACCCTATTAACTAGTCGGGCTAAGTCGGATATAATTGGCATGCCATAGGATTTGGAAGAGTACGGGATTTATCGGCTTTGCCGATCAGGCACTTTATGTGTCGTATTTCAGGCACCTCGTGTGTCGTTTCAGGCACTTATGTGTCGTATACTGATCAGGTACTATGTACCGTTTTAGGCACAATGTGTCGTACTGGTGTGTTTGGGTTGGAATCTGTGTATCCGTTAAAGTCCGAGTCTGTTAATAGGGGTAAATAAGGAAAAGGTTAAATTGAATAAAATGAAATGGTTGAGCCATTGGAAGAAATGCGAAAATAGAACATGAACTGAAAAAAAATGTGATTGGAATATGAGTATGAGAATGGAAAGTATGAACCATTGGTTCAAGAAATGGATAGTGGCTCAACATGATTGTGTATTATTTCAATTGTCGAATAGCTAAGATTGAATTGTATGAATATATTGAGAATGACGAACTTATGTTTGAATTGGTTTAGTAAAATTAAAGTTATATGATTTAATGATATGATTATTATGTTTATAATTTGAATTATGGTAATACCACTGAGTATATGTATACTCAGCGTACGGTTGTAGAAGTCAAATACTGAACCAGCATCCGAAGCCAGACCCAACTTCAGCAAACTTTTGGTGATGTATATTTCCTTTTGATAATGTGGCATGTACGTAGGTTGTGTATAAAGGTTATTATGTTTTGAATGTAAATGGTTTAAAATGTTAGTATTATAAGTTTAAGAATTATAATGAAAGAAGTTTATCTATTTTAATCTAACTAATACTTTGATAAATTTAAGTTGATATTATATTGATTGAGTTTGATTAGAAGGTATTTAGAATAGAAAATGAATATATGAAATAAATTGGTTGAATTGGTTATGATTGAAATGAATACGGTTTAATTTACAGGGGGTTTTATATGATAATAAGCAGAAATACTGTCGAAATTTATAATAAACAAAATATATTCTGAAATACTTAAATGAGTCCCATTTCACTTTTAATACAGACTTTAGACTTTGAAAGTTCATAATAGGGATCGGTTATTAAAATTATACTATGAATGTTATTTTTTTTTTAGAATTATTTGCAAATTGTCTGATATGTCCGGTAATGCCTCGTAACCCTGTTCCGGCGATGGTTCGGGGTTAGGGGTGTTACAAGATTTTTTTTTCCTAGAGGTGACAGTGGAGCGAATTGAAGATTAAAGTCTTCGTGAAGATAGTAAGGAAGCTGATTGAAAGAATGAAGATAGCAAGTCTGGCATTCTTGAAGTTAAAGAGAAGCAAATCGAAGTCAATAATCAAATTCCAAGGCCGCAGTGAAGTGAGTCAAAGCGACAAATCAACAGTGGATTGGGATGAGGCTATACGAAGCATAAGAGCACCGAAGAATCAATACTTGGCCAAGATCGGGCAAAATTGGTTCTTCTATTGTGTAACACCCCTTACCCGTATTCGATGTCGGAATAGGGTACGAGGCATTACCGGAATTACAAATTTATTTATCAGACATTTTATTTCATCTAGCATTTATATTTGAAATCAATCAAAATCAAACATATTGTCCCTTAAACATATTTATTTTTCTCATTTCATGTCTTACTTGAATTTATTTCTCGTCTCAACATATTTAATTACCTTTTATTTACATATTAAAGATAATCACATATTTACATGTCATGATAAATATCATTCTCTTGCCGTTTATTCATAAACATAAATTAGTTAATTCATCATATCAATATTTCTCATACTATCAACTTATATTTCTTTATATCACATAATTAAAGTTATACGAACTTACCTGGCTAAGTTTGCAGAAATACCAAGATTTAAGGGCATTTTGGTAATTTTCTATTTTCATCGATTTTCAACCGATCTTAATCTAAATTAATAATTTCATTCAATTTTGCAATTTTCAATAATAAAATAATCCATTCCATGTAAATTGGTCATTTCCAACATTTTTACAAAACTAATCATAAAGTTTTACTTTTATTCAATTTAGTCCGTGAGCCTAAAACATTACAAATTAGCCATGCTAGCTGAATATTCATACATATTTCCTCCTCCTCCTCTCCATTCCACATCCTTAATGTATATAACATGCTATAAGTAACATTATCAATAAGTTCATTAATTATTCATAAGTATATTCAAAACTGTCCATTTGAGTTATAGTCACTAAATTATTTATTTCCAGAGCTACAGAACTCCAAATGAAGAACCGTTAATTTTTCCTGAAACTAGACTCACATATCTTCTTACCATAAAATTTTCAGAATTTTTGATTTAGCCAATTAGTACAGTTTATTCTTTAAAGTCACCCCTGTTCTGCTGTCTGGCAGTTCCGACCCTTCTTCACTTAAAATTAATTATCTTTTTATATAGAATTCAGATGATGCTATAGTTTATTTATTATAAAACTAGACTCATTAAGAAATCTAACCATATAAATTATGTTTCCAAATTATTTTTATACAATTTTTGATGATTTTTCCAAGTCAGAACAGGGGATCTCGAATTCACTCTGAACCAGTCTTACTAAAATCTAAATATCTCAAAATACAAAGTTTATTTTCTTTCTCTGTTTCTTTCATATGAAAATAGACTCAATAAGCTTTAATTTCATATCTCACTCAACTTCTAATTCCATTTCTACCATTTTTGGTGATTTTTCAAAGTTACCTTACTGTTGCTGTCCCAAAACTGTTTTCTTATAACTCATTTTACAATTTAATCCTGATTAAGTTTACTTATTTTCTTAACTTAATTCATACTTTGCTTCTTCTTAAATCCCTTCCATATTCAACTTGACTATCTAATATTCAAATTAAAACTTTAATTTCTAATCTCTTCCAAATTAATCCCTCTAACACAGCTTATAGCATACTTTACAATTTAATCCTCTTACTAATTCTAACTTAAATTTCATTCAATTTAATCCCTGATTCATCTTTTTCTTCAACATCAACTACACTTGAAAACCTAAAAACTCTCAAAATATCAACTTAGTTTCATCAAAATCTTGCTTTAAAGCTTCTAAAACATCAAAATTAAGAGAATAGGACTTGATTGACTTACCAATTTAAACTTCAAGCTTTAAATCCCTAGTTTTTCCTTTTTCTTTTCTTTCCTTCTCCCCTGTTTCGTATGCTCTCTGTTTCTTTTGCCTATTCTATTCTCTTTCCCCCCTTTTTTTTCTTTCCTTTTGTTTGTTTATATATATAAATAATATAATAATATAATAATATAATATATAATAATAATCTTTAAAAATCTCAGATTTTTCTATGTTATACCGCCTCACTATACAAAATGATATAATTACCATTTTGATCCTTCATAATTTCTTTTAATCTATAATTAAACTTTTACTTTCATTTTAATTTAGTCCTTTTCATTTAATTTCCTACCCAAACGTTAAAATTTTCTAACGAAAGTTTAATAATAACTTAATGACACTCCATAAATATTTTTAGAAATATTTATGGCTCACTTTATAAATTCGAGGTCTCAATACCTCGTTTTTGGCCCAATTTTTCTAATTAATTCTTTCAGTTCACAAAATTCACTAATTTTAAAATATTTCTAAAATCACACTTAACTTATAATTATCGATTAACAAAATTTTCTAACTTTTCGTCAGATTTAGTGATCTCGAATCACTGTTTCGACACTATTAAAATTGGGCTGTTACATATTGTCTTTGCTCTATTCTCGTTTCAAGACAATAAGCAAAGAGGGGCAGCTGTAATAACTAATTTTTGCCCAGAGCCCATTTCCCAAATTAAACCCATAAAACCCCAAACAAATTAAATTCAAGCCCACTAAAATACAAACCAAGCCCGGAGCCCATTTCCCAATTAACCCAAAACCCAATTAACCAAACCCAAAACCCAATTAACCTTAGCCCACTAGCCCAATGCCAATTAAACAGAAAAAATACAAGGAAAAAAAACAAACAAAAAAAAACCCTAGGATCCTTTGCCCCACCGCCGACACCATCATTGCCACCATTTGCCCCATTGCCCAAGGCCTGTAAAATCGGAAGAAAACACGCAGCAATATCAGCACTAAGGCAGCAAGAAGACGAGCAAGTAGTAAACAAAAATGGAATGATTTTGTATTTTCTTTTTTTTCGGCTATATAAGCCCAAAAATGAATGTAAAAAGGAGTCTTTTCAAAAAAAAAAAAAAAAAGAGGAAAATACGAACTATCAAGAATCAAAAAACAAGAATAGAAGGTTGATTTCGTTTATTTTCTTTTGACTTTACTCTTATTACTATTGTCTTCTATCTATTTTTTATTTTTTATTTTCTATTTTTATTCCAATTTAAAAAAATGAAATAAAAAAAAAGGGCAAGAAGGTCTACCTGAATCGGCTAGCCGCCTCGTCGTCGGAGGTCTCCCCTCCCTCGTCGGAATCGGGCCTGAAATGTGGGCTAGAGATCCTTTTCTTTCGGCCTCTCAAGTTAGCGAAGCTTAATCTCTGAATAGGTTCCAAAACGGGGTTAGAAAAGCCCTCTCGCGCAACGCCGGCCACTATCCACGACGGTAGCGTGGCCAATTCCTGGTCAAACTCATGACGGTACAAAAATGGGTTCAAAACAAAAAACTTTAGCAGAAGAAAAGAAGAAAGATGGGGTTCTCAGTCTTTTTGTTAAAAAAAAAACTTATAAGCTTAAAAAAAAGTGTAATAGAGGTTATTATTATTTTTTAAAAGTGGTGTCATTAAAAAAGGTAAAAGTATGTGCATTGAAGACTGGAAAGCCAGACGTGTGCCTTTTCAATTTGAATGGGAAATTTACTCGGATAGTCCCTTCCTCTTGCAACGCTTTTTGATAGGGTCCTATTTGTTTTTTTTGTCTTTTTAAATTTTGCCCCGTTATTTTATTTTACTTTCAATTTAATCCGCACCTGGGCCATTTGAAATGTCGCGCATTCAGGGGCTGGGTTATTCACCCATTTGGTCCCTGCGAGTTTAGGCGTGTGTTGTTATGGTCCTTATTACTCTTTTACTTTAATTTATTGCTATTTTAGTCCCCTTAATTTTATTCTGATTCCAATTTAACCCTTCTTTGTTTATTTTTGTAATTATACTGCAATTATCATTATTAATTTTAATATTTTTATTAGTATTGTTATTATTATATTATTACTATTGTTATCTTTTTATTTCACTCATTTATGAATCTTTATACAACTTCAAACTTTATATTTCTTAATTAATATTATTATTACTTTATGTTATTATTATTATTATTATTATTATTATTATTATTATTAACATCTTTTCGTTTTAAATTTCTTTATTATTAGTAGTTTAATATTATCTTTTTAATTTTGTTTTTATTATTGCATCTCTTATTGTTATGTCTTGTTTATTCTTGTTTTCATGTAGATCGACGGTTTTAAATCGTATCTCAACATTTTATTATTATTATTATTATTATTATTATTATTATTATTATTTTGAAATTCATACAAGAGGAGGTGATATTTGTGTGTTTAGAAGGTCGAAAAATTACATCCTAACGTGTTGGGTGTCGATCTTTTCGTTCGACTACATATTCAAATATTCTTTTCTTGTCGAAGATGATCTCGGCGTCGAAATACAAGGGTGTTATATCCTAACGTGTTGGGTATGATACTTTTGTTCCTTTGAAGCGAGATAATTTTAAGATTTAATCCCAAATGGACGAATTTTATTCTTTGCAATTTTTATCTTAAATATTTTCAAGTTTTCAACATTAGGACAACATCAATCAATTTGGTACCAACTTTGGGCGTTACAAGGGTGCTAACTCTTCCTTGTACGTAACCGACTCCTGAACTCGTTTTCTCAGATTTCATAGACCAAAATTGTTGTTTTAATAAACCAAAATATTTTATTAAAACAAAGGTGACCCGATCACACCTAATAAAGATCGGTGGCGACTCCCATTTTCTTTATTTTCAAAACCAAAGTCAATTCCTGTTTTGTCAAAAAAATGGTTACGACAAACTGAAATGGGAACATAAATAAAGGTCCAGTGACTAAATTAAAACTCCAAAACCAATTGGTGCGCGATGGTGCGTGGGAGATGGAAAGAATGGATGCACCAGGTGGGTTAGAGTTATATAATATAAAATTAAAAATATTATAATATGTAAACATTAAATTTATGTTTAAATTTAAAATTTTAAATATTAAGTTGAAAATAACAGATATTGAATGAGATTGAATTAATCACAGACAAAAGTGATAGAATGAATTTTTTGTATGATTAATGATATTTAATCATTAATAAAGCAACTTTTGAACTAATTCTTTATATATCCGTATAACATGTAACCAATACATCACTGTATATAAGGATTCTTTGAACATGATATTTTAACTAAAATAATAATAAAATTTATTTAAATTATTTGTATATCAATATGAAATAATTTTATCATTTTTATTTGAAAGATAAAATTACTTGACCGGCTAAGCTTCAGCTTAAGTTTTCTTTTTCCGGCTAAGCTTTAAGTTTTTTTTTTTTTTAAATAAAACCAAGGCTTAAAAGGTACTTAGGATTTAATTTTAAAATTAACTTTTTTACCATTAATTATTAAATGTGATAATAAGATAACATTATATTTTCAATAAAAGAAAAATTAAGCTCGACCATTTGAGATGAGGAGCAACCATGTATGTACCCTTCTTATTATTATTATTATTTGGTACAAAAACAAAACTAAAATGTTTTTTTTTATTTAAGCAAATAATACTTATCATTAAAAAAATCATAAACAATGAATATATAAACACAGTACATAGAATACATAAAAAACTGTAAGTTGATGCACAATGCTATTGTTTACAAAAAAAAGCCCAAATAGAGGAGGGAAATTGATAATATAGAAACATTAAAAAGAGTTGGAAACAATCTAGAGATATACCAACTTGATCAAATCAATTACATTTGTATCTTAGCCTCCCTATCTTAAGACCAACCTGATGATACCAATCAATTAAGAAATCATTGGTAATCCACTGCATCAATGATGCACAAAAATCAAGTATTTAATGATCTATCTTCCTCATCATTTTAGAGTTTAATTTTGCAAACATGTTTTTGATGAGGTTTGTTAAGAACAATTTTTGATAAGTCTAATAACGCTTTTATCTTGACAAATTTTATATATACCGAAAATACAACTAAAAGGCGAAAGGAATAAATGAAAAATTAAAATCACCATTAGTTTAAGAGAAAACATGATGAACAAGAATAAACTGTTAAAAGAAAATAAAGTGGGTTGAAACTAAAAACTAAAAATTAAAAATAAAATTTGTTGAAAAGGTTGCAGCCGATTACCAACCCAAAGGTTGGTGCTACCTTCGGCAAGACCAAGTTTTGGTTTGAAGAAAGTTGAGTCGCAATAATTTTTTAAAATAGAAAAAAAAAATGGAAATTTAATTACTAATACTAATGTACTCTTAGTTTTTAATTAAATATTATTATAAAATTTATATAAAAAATAGTCCCAACTATGATTACATTCTTATTTTGGTCACTTACCATTAAATTAATAACAAAAATAATGGCATGACCTTTTTTTAATCAACATAATAACACATTTAATTCTCAATGTTTATATATTCTATCAATTTGATCATACTTCTAAATAATTCAATAATTTAACCCCTCACATTTACAAATTCTATTAATTTTATCCTAACAAAAACTTTTTGCTATTAAGAGAAAGGTTTACAAATCCATACTTATTCTTTGACCGAGCATGCCAATTTTGAAACCAAATATCTACTTGTTGGGATTGTAGCCCAAGTTCTTTTGCTAGTCACAACTTCTTATATTCAAGTTTGTTTCAGCCTCAATTACCCTCTCAAGAAATTCAACTTGAGTCATTGTAGATCGTCTTTTCTTTCCACGTGATGATTGACACAATCCATCCAAATTATTATCTCTGCCGTTAATATACTCATATTTCATGATTAACTTTTCACATCATTGATTAAATCACAGGTAAAACAACATAAAAATCAGATGATTTTACTATGTAAATAGCAATCATCCCATCTTTTACAAACTTCATTATTGAGTGTTCTCAAGCAAGGGATATATGTATATATAGTAAATGTCATATCCAAATGCTAAAACAACAAAAACTGCAAGAAGGTGATAAACGTTTCCGCTTTAATACTCAAGTCTTTCTAAAACTATAGCGCGACTCTGTTCTGGACAGTATAATGAAAAAAGCAAAGATTTTGTTGTTGACAATTAGCTTTGTACTCGAGGACAATCATTGTTTCAAATTAACCCAACATACAACATCATAAACATATAAGCAAATACAGAAGGAAAAATCAAAAGCTAAAAGTAAAGAGAAAGAAACCCCAAGTCTGACACAAAACAAAGGTCAGTTTTTTTTTAATCTCTTTAATTCCCTTAAATTCTTCTCTTCTTGTTCGATGATTTTATTTTATTATTTATTTCAGGGTTTTTTCTACTCTTAGTATTAAATTGTTGTGTGTTCTTTAAAACCTGAAACTTTTTAAAAGAATTTGAAGAATTTGCAAATGTGAAGTATTAAATTTATTGAATTATTTAAAATTCGGATCAAATTGATAAAATATATATATTAAGGACTAAATGTGTTATATACCAGTTAGTAAAAATGCCACCTTTTTATTTCCATTATTAATTTAAAGAGGACCAAAACAAGAATGAATACAAGCATTAATGGCTATATTAAAAATTTTAAAAGTTGAGATACCAAAATAAAAACATATGCATTGTTGAGTGGCAATTTGTACAGTTTATCCAAACAAAAGTGCCCGAAGTTAACGCAGCACGTGTCGTAGCCCCGGTTCATTTGGCTCGAAAAATGATTATCAAAGAACAGATGAAAGAAAATAAAACAGTAACAGTGTTTCTAACAGATCCTTTCTCATCTCTCTCGCTCTGAAAACCCGTACGGATTCTCTAATAGCCAACAAGTGAGTTTCATTTTCGCATCGATTATCATAAATACAAATTTCAATTCAATTTCCATTAGACGCGTTTCTCAATTTCAATTCATTTTATATATTTTACTTTGTTAGATCTGTTTGGTACCTGGAAAAACCAAAGAAAATGAAAAGAAATGCATGTTGATTGACGGGAACTTTTTGTTCCTCTAGGCTCGACTTTCTGCATCATCAAAACGGGAGAAATTAGTTTGTTATAGCTGCCTTGATGTTGATTTTTGAGTCGGACATGTTTGCTCCAAACGATTTTGATTATTAATAAACCTTTTGAATTAGAAAAAGGATAGTGATATTGTTGTCTTAGTTTGATTCGATCTCTTCTAACATTTATTAACTCTGTTTTGACATGCGGTTTTGTGTTAATCTATTGAAATGTATTACCATTTTGTTAGTTAATGGAGTTAGGACCGTGCCCAAATGTTAAAGAATTAAGCTTGCCATATGTTCATACCACACAATATTCGCATATATTATATCTACAAGCTTTTGTGCGGAGTGGTGAGGAATTGTGCATATTTTCTACATACTTTAATATTTAAAGATATGTAAGGCAGAAACAATTGATTTCTTTGTACAAGCATATGCATGTGCTTGTGTCATTTGTTTCAAGTTATGGAAGTAGAAATTTAATATAGAATATGTGACCTGATAGTTTTTATTGGTTTATTCAGGAAATGGGGGTATATCTCAGCACCCCAAAAACTGAGAAGTTATCAGAAGATGGTGAAAATGACAAGCTTCGATTTGGATTGTCATCCATGCAAGGATGGCGTGCATCTATGGAAGATGCTGTAAGTTCTCTCTCTACCTTCTCATTGTTTGACTTAATATACCATCTTTGAATCATTAATTAAAGCCATAGGACTTGCCTTATGTTAACGACAAATCGTAATATCTGCTTTTCATATATCTAGTATACGTTTCTTAACAAGGCATTAAGTAATATCTAGTCTTGGCCAATATCCTATGTCTAGTGTATTGAATAAATACTAATAACTGCTTATCTTACACCTATTACATGCTTCTTGACATGGTATTAAGAATCATATAACTTTTAAGCTGAGTGTTAAGATCGCATCATCACAAGGCAGTGAGAAAGTTCCTTAGTGTTTTACCGATTCTATTTTTTGAATATCAAATCAGATTATAAAGATTTCAAAAGTTAATCTGCTATTTTCTTAAAGTTATTTCACATTGATTGGAATGTTGTGAGTCATGACAATAATTTGACATGTAATTTCTTAAAGTTATTTCATATTGATGCTAACGAATCAAATTACATGCTATACAAGCTAAAGATAGACATGAGACTTAGCTGGTAATATTAGTCTGATATCTATGGCATGAGGGATTTTTTTTTTTTTTTTTTTTTGTGTGTGTCGGTGCATGCGTACTTGGTGCTGGTTGGAGCCCGGGGGGGGGGGGTTAGCACCTATGGTACCCAACCTCGAGGATGAGTGTTTGATATGGGTATATGTCCAAAACTGGCATGCTCTAATTTTTTTCTAAGTTTTTTCACATGTTTGGAAGATCACACTTCGATATCCATGTCTAAATATGTGCCAAACACAAGTGTCAAACATGCATATTTGGAAAACGAAGAGTCTAAGTAACATAGGACAGAAGAGTGTCAGTTTGGACTTTAGAAATATTTATCCCAGGTTACACTTTTCTAAAATTTTCCATTTAGTCCTGACAACATAGGAAAATGAAGAGTCTAGGCAACATAGGATACAAAAACATGCCCTTTTAATTTGAGCTGTGCTGAAACCTAACGTATCTATCTCAAGAGATAATTTTTGCTTCTTATGCGTGCACACATGCTTTTTTTTGGAAGTAATTGCTTGATGCATATCCAACTATGTTGGAAACCTGTTATATCTATGATGTTTGAGGGATACAGGTCCTTGTTAAAAGCATGTCTGCTATAATAATTGATGATTATTTCCATTTTAACTACAGGCCATTTTTTACCTCTTGATAACTCAATTTGCCTTCAATGATGCCATGAATTTGTTTTTATGGTTTTTGCAGCATGCAGCATATCTGGATCTGGACGACTCAACATCATTTTTTGGTGTTTATGATGGTCATGGAGGTAAGGATTGAGCTCTTTTTTTTTTCTTTGTTCCTTTAATTTTTATCACATCACTTTATTTTTTCTTTAAAAAGTTCACAAAGTTTAGATTTCAGTGAAGTTTTTCTTCCCTTTGCTGGTGCTGTTTGTATTCCTTCTTCCTGATATAATTTTAGTTATTCCTTTAGCAAATCTTAACTGACCAGTATGTGTGTTGCTCTTGCCACTGGTAAAGCTACTAGAGCAAAATTTATGTCTTTAAATACTGAGGTTTTATGATATTACAAGAGACCGACCTGTTGACACCTGAGTGTGTTTAATACATATCATTGGAGGCATTAGCTTTCTCTGTTTGTATGCGTGTGTCCTTTTCTTTTTGGTTTTGTGCAAATATTATTATATAACTTTTCCTTAACTGTAGGCGAAAGGTGCAACCTTGCTTGTTTAGAAACGGTTATTGTAACAACTTTTATGTTTTCAATTCATAAAAAGGAGACAAAGAGAAAGCTAAAAACTTAGATCTAAGGATGTATCTCATCAAATCTTGTCTTTTCTTTTCTTGTTTTTGTTTTTAGCACTCTTTCAGTACAAAATAATATCTGAAGATAATGTTGAGTTGACAGTTCAGTCCTATATAGTATACAGTGCCTTGATTGGTTGAGCTATTTTCTTTTATTTGAAGGCCACTTGTAGTGTCCAGTTGAGCCCAATAATCCTTTTAAAATTTGACTTGCACTGACACTCCAATGACCTCGTTAATGATTCTGAATATACCATCACACTTTGATAACCAGTAGAGAGCAAGCTGCATTTTAGGCTTGCTTTTCTTGTATTATGGTGATATTTTCTATTAGAAAATGAGAAAGGGATTGGAGCTGGTTAATCACATTACTGGATGGGTAAGACCTGCATGTACAGGCCATGCCTTAGTTGGCAAAAAGGTCGTCAATTGTGAGGATAAGGTTTTGGCTTTCAAGTTCAGCTTCCACCGCAGTTAGGTTCTTAAGATGCTTCTTTGTAATTGATAGATTTAAGGGCCTAGACACTCAACTCATTCTTGAGTTTCTATGCAATGAATGCTTATGTCTGGCTGCAAAGTTTCTTCTTGATTTCTCTGCTAAAATTGGATTTGAATGCTTTGAAATATTGATGCATCTTGGAGAGTTTCCGGGATGGAGGGTACCTTCCATTCTTAGGCAGCTTTTGATAAACTGAGATTATGTTCTGCATAGTTAATACTATTTGTAACTTTTCATGTTTGTAAACTTATAGAGGAAGGTTTTAGTTCATATTAGTTGTGTAGGTAAATATTGGTTTCCGTGGAATGTTTTAAACAAAAAAGTTGAGCTGCTCACAACAGAATTGTTACTTTTGCTCTTGTTCCCTTTTTTCTTATTGATGCTTTCATGATTTTTACAGCTTTTATACATAAAATTAGTTGTTGATCTGATTAAATTCTTTGTACCTAGTCATTTAAGCATATTATATGTGGGTCCATTTATCTGTAGGTAAAGCAGTGGCTAAGTTTTGTGCCAAGCATCTTCATCAGCAGGTGCTCAAGCATGAGGCGTATTCAGCTGGAGATATTGGGACTTCAGTACAGAAAGCTTTTCTCAGGTTCCTTTACTGGATTTATTTGTGTATTCTTTTGGTAGCAATATACGGAAGATATGTCATAGCTCAACCACAAGGCAGCTGAAAAATTGCCTCTGACATGTAGGTAATATGTTCTAAGTTTCCTGGGAATCAGGAAATGGACCATGTGCTTGGAGCTCCATGATCATTGCCACTCAAAATTTGTTAATGCCATACATGGTTGTTTAAAGTTTTTCCTTTTCATCTAATGAATCCCTTATGACACTGATGAAATTGCATTTTGTTATTTACATAAATGTTACTGTTTTTAATGGATAGATTATTTATAGCTCCATTCTGGCATATGCTAGTGCCACTGCATCTTTGACTGTTTAGGTCATTGTTCTCTATCATCTTTTACTTTGTTCACTCATGAACTTGAAATTTAAGAGTATGATCAACTTCATTTTACTGGATAAAATATGATATAGTAAGGCTGCTTCTTGTTAATTGTTTCTTGTGCTATACATGCATTCAACTGCTATTTTTTTTTTATCATACAGAATGGATGAGATGATGCGTGGACAAAGAGGATGGAGAGAATTAGCAGTCCTGGGAGATAAAATGGACAAAGTTTCTGGTTTTGTTGAAGGGTTTGTATGGTCTCCTAAGGGTGATGAAGCCAATGACCATTTTGATGATTGGCCTCCTGAGGAGGTATTTTTGTGATAGAAAACTAAATTTTTGTCTTAGGTGTATGAAGCAATTTCATTTTGTATGTTACTAGAAAATGTTTCAGTAAGATCTAAGCTACAAGACCTTAAGTTTTTCGTAAGTTGCTGTGCTCGTTCATGCCAAGGAGTCCAAGTTTTCAACTAACCCATTACCTTTTCTATAGTAATATGCTCTAGATTTTGGTTTTAGGTGTATTCTTGCATAATAAACTCTTTATAAATTAGTTTTGTTATTTGCTTATTTGGTAAACTGGAAATTTTTTATGGGAATACCAATAACAGAAGCTTCGTGTCTTGTGAGCTTTATACAAACACTTTTTATACTATTTTTAGTGAACTTAGACGTATTTAATTTTACCAATCAATACTTTTTTAGCGAAATGACTTAATTGAACCAACTCTACGAAGTATGCTAATTTTAATTGAGGTAGGATATAGTCAGGAATTGAACATGATTAGTTAAGTTCACTATATTGTTTTTAGGGCTAGATCAAGAGAGGGTTGTTAACAAAGGAAGAGGTAAGTTATTAGAAACTTTTTGAGTTCTATGAGCCTTTGAGAAGCCTAAACAACGGAAAGTGGATATAATTAAGGAGAAGGAAGATCTTTGCTTGAGGTTTTAAGATTTATTACAAGGAATTTGATACAAACTGGATTGGAAATAATATAAAAGGGGCATGTGGACCCTTCTTATGTTGAAAGGGGTTGGATTTCTTCTTATTTTGCCCAATGATTCTGTAGAAGAAAATTGGAGAACATGAAGGAAACTAGCGTTCTGTTGATAAGTACACTCTGGTTGTATGTTTAAGAATTTTCTGCAGGTTACCTAGGACTGTCATTTACTGTGGTTACTTGAAGTATCATTTGTGCTTGAGACTTTACTATGATTCATTTAATTCTTTCAATGCAATATCACTAAGTAAGAAGCTTTTGTTTGATTGGTCAAATATGTCTATTTTACTTGTGAGATTCTGATGTTGACTTTTCTGTTGGTTGCAAACTAGGGTTCTCACTCTGATTTTCATGGACCTACTTCTGGGTGCACAGCCTGTGTTGCAATAATTCGAAACAAGCAACTAGTTGTTGCTAATGCTGGTGATTCCCGTTGTGTAATATCTAGAAAGGGGCAGGTACAATTTTCTTTTCTGCAGAACCCTGAAAACAGAATTTCAGAATTTTGTTTATTTCCACAGAACCTTTCCTTAAGGCCTCTCAAAGTTGTGAGCTGAAAGGATGTCCACGTTGAATGACAAGTAGTGCTTCTATCATAACTTAATATTCTAGCACTTTTAAGGGACTGTTGTTCTTGCCCTTTTAACTGCATGGAAATGGTTGTAGAAAGTAGCACATGCTTTTACCATTTTCAATTTTATTGATGATATGAGAATGAAAAACATTTGCTCTAAGTGTAATAGTCACTATATTTATTGCTGAACTAGCATGTAAAGCATTTACCAATGCTCCACGTTCAGATTCCTTTTTTCTTTTACCTCTCTCCTTTGGATACACAATATGGTTCCTCTTTAATGCGGCATAGCTTAGCTGCTGCATGCTTTATTTCATAGATGTCACTTTTTACAGGCATATAATTTGTCTAAAGATCACAAGCCAGACCTTGAACTGGAGAAAGATAGGATTCTGAAAGCTGGTGGTTTTATTCAAGTCGGACGTGTCAATGGAAGTTTAAACTTGGCCAGGGCTATTGGTACCTTCTAGATCCAAGGGGGGCAATGGATCTAATATTTATTTGCTTGTTGGTTTATGATTGTCTTTCACTTGCAGGAGATGCGGAGTTCAAACAGAACAAAACTTTACCTGCTGAAAGGCAAATTGTAACAGCTAATCCAGACATCAACACTGTAAGTGAATTGCTTTAGCCTTTAATATTTGTGTTATATTCTAGCTCTTTCAGTAAAATTTGATGATGGTCAATTGATTTAGTAAAGAGACTAACTTTTGTAGTATTCTTTAAGCAAAATTAAAAACTTCTTTTTGTATTTTTAAAAAAAATCAGATGCATGTATAAAACTTTTGCTGCCATTTAAGCAAAAGATACATCGTTCCCAATTAGTATCCATATTTATCCACATGTTTATAATCTGGTTTTACCCTCTTTAAATAGGTTGAGATCTGCGATGACGATGAGTTTCTTGTTTTAGCTTGTGATGGGATTTGGTGAGTCTCCTATTGTAAGAACTTGCATTCCTTTTACCCTCCTGCTCTGAAATCAACCTTCGGTCCTACCTGGATACTATTCAGAACACTTAGGTAATTTGCAGTAGATGGTTCCAGGCCGGTGACACATTCTGGATGCACACATGCCTACTTGCTAATCATTCTCAAAGATTAAATATCAAGCAATCTGTCATAGGAAATATATACATAACATATATATGCTTTGCTCATATTTGTTTATGTATGCATTATGCATTGACATGTGTATATATTAATTTGCTAAAAAGATAAAGAGAACGTAGTGTACCATTTATAGATTCCCTTGGGAATTGGGAGCTCGTAAGATGGCCATTGCTGAGGATGTTTGTTTTCATTAATTTGAAGATAGCATCGTTGTGTTTTGTTGATTAGGGACTGTATGTCAAGTCAACAACTAGTGGATTATGTACGAGAGCAGTTGAACTCTGTGAGTTCCTTCACAAAACATTATAAACCTATCAATATAAAGATTCCATTAATTAACTACAGATCTCTTCCCATGGTGCAGGAAACTAAACTTTCAGCAATCTGTGAGAGAGTATTCGACAGGTGCTTGGCTCCAACAGCTGGTGGGGAGGGATGCGACAACATGACAATGATACTTGTTCAGTTCAAAAAACCTGTTGGTTCAGGTACTTCTTTGAGCAGCACCCAGCATTGAAAGATCGAACACCCACGAACCAGGTAAAACGTACATTTGGATTTTGGACCTTAAGAAGCATTAGTCTCCTTCTCCTTCACACCAAATTATATTAACCCATTTTCTTCAAAGCTGTAAGCAAACACGTAATGAATATTCCACTTTCTTATTATGTATGTGATTTGCGGTTTATGATTTGTAAATGATCCAAGGTTTTTTATTTCGCGACTCCGCTATGTCGGGTTTTTCATTTTGTAAATATGGTGTTAATTGTTATGTTTTTTCTTTGAAATTTAAGTGGTTTCCCGTGACACTACCAACCTAATAGGTTCAAGCGTGCCTATATCTTGTGAGGTCTAACAAGGATCCGATATTATTATTATTATCATCATTGAGTTTTTGTTTGGTTTAATTGATATTATTATTGTTGTTATTATTGAAAGACGCGAATCCAAACTTGGTTAAGTTCCTCTATTTTAGATGTTGAAAATTATAAACAAGAGAAAATTTTGAATGAAATAAAATGGGAAATTTTAAAAATAAATAAAAAATCAAAGACGCTGACTTAGGAAATGCTTATGTATGGAAGGTGGTCACGTCAAGTAATAATTGGAGATAGAAAATAATATATAGATATGATGGCAATCAGTAAAACACTCGCAATAGCTTTGATAATGCTGTGTCTACAATTGTACAATGAATTGCTAAATTGACACTTATAACGATTCGACTATCATTGAATAAAAGTGCCATGCACGATGTTCGATTTTTTTTTTGTACATAATGTTTGAAAAACTATATGTTATTTTATGTGAAAAATGAACTCGTTTTTTTCAACATGTTGAGGTTCGAAATTTCTCTTGTTTTTTTTTCTTCTTTATTTTATCTAATCAAGTATTTTTTCCAAAAGATTTTTAAAGCTTTAATTAAAAATGAGATATTTGCTCCAAAATATTAGTAAAACACATCGATAATATGTATTTAGAAAGAAAAAAAACTATGCATATGCAACTTTTTTATCCATTTGTAAAATTAGGGTCAAAACCCAAGAATGAAATTGAAAATTGAATTCTAAGGTTTATTTAGGAAAAGGGAAGTGTGGAGAGTAAAGAAGAACTCTGGAATACTAGAGATGTGCTTGTTCTCGACTAAAAACATCAGCCACAGTGAATAAAAAATAATAATTAAAATAAAATGTAAACCCCCTCTCCTTTTTATTTTACTATGTTGCCAATGATATATCATTGTTGTTTAATAGAAATATATAAAAATGAGTTTTGTATGATCTTAAAGCTCAGAATTTTGTGCAATATTGGAATTTCTGATGAAATTACAAGTACAACCAAAATCAAGTATATAAGAATTCACTGAATTAAATCAAACTAGAAAACTAAGAACCAACATAAAAATTAAACTTCAACAAGTTTACTTAGATTAACATATAAGCTTCAGACTATTAAAACATTACATTTTAAATTCTATTTAATATTGATTTTAAGTTATCATTCTTAATCCAGTCCCACTTATAAACAGCTCTAATCATAGGAAAACCAATGAATGGCAGCAGTATCTTTGGCAGCAGGTGCAGGAACATCAGCCATGACCTTTTCTTGGCCCTTGGGGTAATAAATTCCAGTTCGGTCATGAGGAACCCAGCAGCAACTCCCTTCCATGCTACTCCTCTTCTTCACTTCCTCCGCCTCCATTTTCATCGGCTCTCGAACCGCATCCGTGCCCTTTGTGCAGTATTTCCTCATTATCGGCCTGCATTCTCAACATAAACACAAATACACTAATTATCGAGTCTAGAAAAGAGTAAATCATTTTTTTCTGGATACAAGGATGCATGAGCTTATTACGGAGTCAAATATGCACTAAAACTTTAAAGGGATGATTGAAACGACATACTTGAAAAATAAGGAATTGATTGAAGGTGATCCTCTAGTAAACGTTGCTGCCATGTGGATATTACTATCTTATCACCAAAGTTCCAAATAGCGGGGAAGTAATGGGCAAATCATATAATGCAATGAAATGGGATTATATAGAGGGGAATGAGGGATGGGCAATTGAACATTTTATCCATTTCTCTCTTTTCGATGAACATTTCTGTTGGGGACCTTTCCACTATTCGTCATGTTTTTCCACTAGTGGCCATAATTTTTTAAAAATAAATTTATCAGCTGGAGCAATAGGATACCGACTTGCGAGAAAAGGGTAGCTTGGTATCACTTGTCACAAAAAGAAATTATAATTTTAAAAAACAAAATATAATTTAGATAACAATTTGGGAGATGAATATAACACCTGAGATTGAAAGATCTATGATTGGTTCAAAAAGCAATAAGAAAATTTTGTACAGTCCATGCTATTGATACAAATGTTTTTTTGGTCTTTATTCGGTTTCTATATTTTACTTCACTGGTTTTCAATATTTATGTTGGGTTGATTATTTTTTTGTGTCAAAATTATAAAGCAAAAATTTGAAGGTTAAAATATGTTGTAAGTCTCCAACACCTTGTACATTTAGAATTTAGTCCTTATTTTTATTTACAGAAATTTAATTTCACTATTTTTTGAATTAAAAAATTCAGTTCAATTGTTATCACTATTAAAATTTCTCTATTAAGTTTATTGTAGTGACATTTTAAAATTAATATATATTGACTTGGTAGTCATGCAACAATAAAAATAATGTTGAAAATATTAATTAGGATTTTTTTATCATAATGTTCCTAAGAAAATTTGACTTCAACATTTGATTGAAATAATTAACAATATTAACTATTTAAACTAACTAGTGAACTATAAAGTAAACGAACCAAATTATATAAAAAAAATTAAAGCATATATATTAAATCTAAGTTTTGGCAAAGTATAGGAGACAAAATTGAAATTTGACAATTATCGTATAATGTAAAAAAAAAAAAGGCATACTAAAAAAATGAGAAGCCACTTGTCAAACTCTAAGACTATTAAGACATTTAAATTATATACAATCATGCAATATTTTAATTTTGTAAAAATATGGAGACCAAATTATGTGAGAAATTAAAATATAGAGATTAAATCACAATTTTAAGCATAGTAAAGGGATCAAATTTGAAATTTAACCACTAGCCTATAATGTAAAAAGAGAAAAAAGGGCACCATGAGGTGTCATGTGTCAAAAGAAGAAAGGTCCTTTTTGTAATAGCCTGAATTTCAGTGATGTCGGAAACTGTGGTTCAAGGCCACTAAATCTAGAAAATGAGCTTGTAAATTTTATTATTTAATATTTATGAGTTAAATGTGGTTTTTAAAAGATTTTTGAATTAGTAAATTTGTGTTTATAAAAAATTATTAAGTCAATTAATTGAGAAAAAGAGATATAGAGACCTCGGTATTATAAACCGAGTCATAAATATTTTTATAAATATTTACGGAGTGTCGATATGGTAGTAGTAAAGTTTCGTCAGAAAATTTTAACGTTTCGGTAGTCAATTAATTAAAAAGAACTAAATTGAAAAAGGTGCAAAACTTGCTAAAGTGATTAAATAGCTTAATAGTAAGTAAAGGAGGACTAAAATGGAAAATAGACCATCTTAAATGGCTGAGGCAGCATAAAGTGAAAAAAATCAAAGATATTTATGTGATTAGGGACAAAATTGGAATTAAAATAAAGTTTATATAGCCAAATGTTATTTTAATAGTTTCTAGACATTTTCTTCATCAATTTTCTGTCAAAAACAGCCATTCAAGAGGGTTTGAGCTGGTATTTCATATTTTAACTTCAAGTAAGCTCAATTCTTGCTTTTTCCTTGAAATTTTTATGTTTTTGGACTTTTACAATTAGGTCCAATTTGTTTTTTCATTAGTTTTTGATTTTTTTGGAAGTTTTGGAAGATTCCATTGATAAGTTCATATGATTCTAGTTATTTGATGATGAAATTGAGATGTTAATGGATATGTAAAGGTATTTTATTAAAGAATTTTTAAGTGAAATCATGATTTAGGATTAAATTGTAAAGTTGTTGAATTTATGGAAAATTTTGAAATTTCATGGAATTCAAGGGCTGCTATTGATATATATGAAAATATTTAGGCTTGGAACAAGGAATAAAATTGCATGAATTTCATTTTCCGAGCCTATGGACGAAATCGTTATTTATTAAAAGTTTAGGGGCAAAATGATAATTTTGCCTAAGATATAAATTGGACTAAAATAAGTATGAATTACTTTAAATTTATGTTAAATTAACTCGTATAGATCCGGGTGGATCGAATAAGGAGTTAGAACGAAGAAAGGAGAAAATGTTGGATTAATAGACTTTATGTATACGAACATTTATCGAGGTAAGTTCGTATAACTTAACTATGCTTGTTCTTATGCTTGAATTGAATTGTGTATGTGATTGTATAAATATATATATGAAATGATTACATATCTGATAAAGCCCGATAGATGATAACGTTTGAAATAAATGATAATACCCGTAAAGTGATAAATGATAAAAATGTTGTTTCTGTACTTGAGTTGAATGTGAAAATGTGAATTATAAATGCATAAATAGAAGAGATTGAACATATACCCGATAATTTCCTGTTAAATGTTAAATCCCGTTTAAATAAATGGAAGTCGATGGATAATGGTGATTTCCCTTGTTGAATGAGGTCCTGCATTTGTTGCTAGAAGGATTTAACTCGGACGAGTAATCTTATTGACCTCTTTATGGAAATGATTTAGCCCGAACGGGTAATCCGAAATGAGTTCAAGCATATGTTTCATTTAGGATTTAACTTGGACTGGTAATCCTAATTGACTGGATTTAGCCTAGACTGGTAATCCGACAAAGCCCTTAGAGTATATGTTACAGTCAAAATTTAGCCTGAACTGGTAATTCTGTTGTATGATATGTGGCTCGAGTGTGTACCCAAAATGTACTATTGGATATGAATTGAAGGACTATGAAATTGTACACCTCAAGTGTACTACTTGTGTAGATGTTTTCAATAATTCAATGGGTAAAATACTGATACGAAAAGAAAAGGGATTTTTACATATATCTATCTGAAAAATATGAAATGATGTTACATGAAATGACATATGGAAGGATGAGATATTTATTTATGAATATGAAATGGTTTGATGAATACGTTCATTTTTTAGAATAGATTTGTGCACATTGATTGTACTATCCGAGTGATTATCAATACTGTAATTGATTTTTTTTTTTAATAAAGACCTGACATGAAATACACCGGAACTTGAGATAAATTAATATGGAATATATCTGAAATACATGGAGATAATTTGTATATATGTTATGTGTAACACACCTGTAACACCCCTTACCCGATACCGTTACCGGAGTCGAGCATAAGGCATTACTAGACTTAACCACTAATTCAGGGCATAAAATTGAAACTGTCCATCTGCATCATGTTGACTAAATTGACTATAACTCGAGTTAAGAAACTCGAAATTGAGATCCGTAAATTTTTATTGAAACTAGACTCATATATCTTCTTACTAACATTTTTCCAGAATTTTTTGTGTAGCCAATTAGTACAGTTTATTCATTAAAATTTCCCCTATTTCACTATTTGATGGTTCTGACCTATCTTTACAAAAAATCAATTATCTCATTGAACAAAATTAAAATAATGTTCTAATTTCTTGCAATCAAAAATAGACTCATTAGGGATTCTAAGCATATAAACTATGCTCCATGGTTAATTTTGTACAATTTTTAATAATTTTTACAATACAGAATAGGGGATCACAAAGTCATTCAGAACTAGTCTCACTAAAACTTAAATATCTCATAATATAAAATTTCTTTGCCTACTATGTTTATTTCATATAAAAATAGACACAATAAGCTTTAATTCTATATCTTATTCAACTTGTAATTCCATCTATCCTATTTTTGGTGATTTTTCAAAATCACGTCACTGCTGCTAACTAAAAATTGTTTCATTGCAAAATATGGTTAACTAATTTATAACATCTTTACTCCATTTCATTTAAACTCTAACCAAACTTATATACATAGATGCTCAATTCATATCTACCCTTTTTCTAATCTATACATGCCATATATTCGTAATTAATATAACCAAAATACCAAAATAAGCTGTCAATAGTGTGATAGTCCTGCTGACAATCCCCGAGCTCGTAACAAATCCAAAATCTATAAAACAGAAAACTGACAAGGAAACACAAAGTAAGCTATTTAAGCTTAGCAAGATTTAAGCATTTTAACTCACATATATGCTTTAGCATGATTTAATAAATTATTCCATTTACAACTTCCTTGCCAAATAGTCAAACATACTGAATAGATTTCATAACAACATTATATGCATGTATAAATATGTATATATCCATACATCACCTTCACATGATAAAATAATAGCATATGCCTCTTTTACTTACCAAATTCCTACTTACATTTCGAGCCACCATCAATCACAAGTTGTTATAATTAATACATACCTTTTGGGTCATTTACCTCCCCAACCTTAACCACCCGAGCATAACATATGATTGTATACTCGTACATTTTATTATCCTTGTCAACATTAATAATACGAGTCTATTAAAAAGCATCAAACCTTTATATCTGTTACAAGAATTTAGTAACGTATCGCACACATAGTGTCGTTACTTTAGCAATTTCCCGCTCACTTAATGCCAACTTTCTGTAACGTATCGCACACATAGTGTCGTTACTTTAACAATTTCCCGCACACTTAGTGCCAACTTTCCGTAACGTATCGTACACATAGTGCCGTTACTTGAGAAAGAGTACACATAGTACCATTTGACATTAATGTATCGCACACTTAGTGTCATTTAACCGATTTCGCACACACAGTGTTCGGTACTTTTGTTTGCACACTTAGTGCCTTTTAAGAGACCTTTTCTTTGATCTTCAATACACTTGTAATTCCATTACCATTCATACATTCTCAATTTATCTCATTCAAGTACAATTTACATAATTCTGTTCATAACATACATATATCTATCAACAACTCAATTGCCTCTTCTATTACCATTACATTTGGCAAGTTCAAGCATTTCCATTCACAAATATCCAACTCTTCAATTACCATCACTTCTCCTTTCCATTTCCATTTATATACTTATCTACTCCTTAACACAAACACATATATTTAGCCAATTCATATATTCGATAATTTCACATATTTACTCAAATCCGACTATTATATACACATCCCATTTATTTCATGACACATTCGGCAATTAGGAAATTAAAATGTTTACATTTTATATTCATATGAACATTAGTATACAATTAAATTCAATTCATCCAACTACTTAAAACTTACCTCAAGCCATAGATGATTATTCCACGACCTTCTCTTTTTCCCGATTTATAATCGATCTATTTGTTTCACGATCAAAGCATAATAATAAATCAATATATTAACTAACTCAAATATCAAATCAAGTTCAAACTCAAACCATCCTATCATTTAATTACAATTAGTAAAAACATATTTATTCCTCACAAATGGTCAACACACACAACCATTATCCAATTCATTCCAATTTGGACAACATGAATACAGTAGGAATTTATATTAGTTCATGAAATTTAAAGTCCCAAAGATTTCATATTTGGATAGCATTAAGATACTCTTTAATAAACAACATTAATATACAAAAATATGGCAGTACAATTAAATACTTAATACCAATTCAGATAGCATTCAAATCCTGCATTATAGCAGCCCAATTAATCCACTAAAACTAACTTTAATAATAATTAACAGTTAACTTATTGATGCAGTACATATTAATTACTAATTACACTCTTCAATAGCTTAATCTGACATCAATTTAGAAAGCATTAATTAACATAAATTAATAGTCCACGAACACCCCAAACAATATAAACATACAGCTATTATCACCATATAACTAACTCATTAACTAACACTTAAGACATAAATTCTGTAGCATTAAATTGGTCTTTTATTACCTTCTCAGCTACATTAAAGGCAGTATCCAACACTCCTTTTCTCAAATTTTAGACATAACAAATACATCATTATTAGTCAGCCATTTACATATCATTTTTTTAAACATCATGAGCATCAAGCTTCCATTCATGGCTTCTTACAAAAATCACAACCGAAACAAAAATTAAATCATGGGCTAATTAAAATGCAAATCAACTATCCCAAAAATGTAAGATTTATTAAAAAATTAATCTAATTACTTACCTAAATTTGAGCATGCAAAGCCGAATGATTGAGAGCTCAAGCTCTTCTCCCTTCTTTTGTTTTTCGGTAATAACAAGAAAGAAATGAAGATGAACCTCCACTTTCTCTTTTCATGTTTTTATTAAAATATGAATTTCTTTCTTTCTTTCTTTTTTTATGCATATATCTTATCATTACTAACATTTTAACACATAAAATAAATATAATAAGGCATTTTATAATCACTTGCCGTCCACTATCATTATAAGAGAGTTAATTGCAACATAAAACCCTCTTAAAATAAAGACACATTAATTTAACCCTTCAATCAAACAATTGACTAATTCCACCACTCATGCAATTTAATCCTTTTTTTCTAAATTGTTAATTATGACTCCTATTTCAGTCAAATTCGAGAAGTAATCTTCTAGTTAAACTCTGTTTATTTGTTTCAATCAAACTCTGATTAGTTTAGATTATTTTATTAATATTTGACCTATGGATTTAGCCTATAAATAGGCTCTTTTACAACCTTAGAAAATACACCCATTAGATATTAGAACTCATAATACATTTAGAGAATTTTGTATTTACGTTTTGAGGGTTCTTTATTTTCGGGTTTTCAGGGTTTAGTTTTTATCTCCATCTTTTGTACTCTTCGTTCTTGTAACACCCCTAACCCCGAACCATCGCCGGAACAGGGTTACGAGGCATTACCGGACATATCAGACAATTTGCAAATATAAATTTTGTTTAATATAAATTTCGGCAGCATTTCTGCTTATTAATATATAAAACCCCCTGTAAAATAAATCGTATTCATTTCAATAAATAACCAATTTAACCAATTCATTTGATAAATTCATTTTCTATTCTAAATACCTTCTAATCAAACTCAATCAATATAATATCAACTTAAATTTATCAAAATATTAGTTAGATTAAAATAAATATACTCCTTTCATTATAATTCTTAAACTTGTAATACTAACATTTTTAACCATTTACATTCAAAACATAATAACATTTATACACAACCTACGTACATGCCACATTATAAAAAGGAAATATACATCACCAAAGGTTTGCTGAAGTCGGGTCTGGCTTCGGATGCTGGTTCAGTATTTGACTTCTACAACCTGCGCACGGAAGCAACCGTACGCTGAGTATACATATACTCAGTGGTATTACCATAATTCAAATTATAAACATAATAATCATATCATTAAATCATATAACTTTAATTTTACTAAACCAATTCAACATAAGTTTGTCATTCCCAATATATTCATACAATTTCAATTTTTGCTATTCAACAATTGAAACAATACACAATCAGGTTAAGCTACTATCCATTTCTTGAACCAATGGTTCATACTTTCCATTTTCATACTCATATTCCAATCACATTTTTCAGTTCATGTTCTATTTTCGCATTTCTTTCAATGGCTCAACCATTTCATTTTATTCAATTTAACCCCTTGTTCATCTTTTTCTTTAACATAAACTATACTTAAAAACCAATAAACTCTCAAAATATCAACTTAGTTTCATCAAAATCTTGCTTTAAAGCTTCTAAAACATCAAAATTAAAAGAATAGGACTTGATTGACTTACCTTTTAAAGTTTAAAACCTTGAATCTTTAGTTTTTCCTTTTTCCTTCTTTTTCTTCTTTCTTTCCTGCTTGTTTCGTATGCTCTCTGTTCTTTTCTGTTCTTCTTTGTTTCTTTTTTTTATTATTTCATTTACTATTTACTTTATTATATAATATATATTATATTAATATAATTATTTAATAATATTAATAATATATTTTAACACATAAAATCTCAGATTTTTTTTAAGCTTATGCCGCCTCAACTTATGCTAAATGGCATAATTGCCATTTTGGTCCTTTTTATTTTCTTTTAATCTACAATTAGACTTTTACTCCTTATTCAATTTGATCCTTTTTCCTAATTACTCTCAATTAAGCTAAATTCACTAAATAAAAATCTAATTAAGCACACTACTAGACTCATAATTACTCCTAATGATTATTTACTAACTCGATTTACTAAGACAGAGGCCCGATAACACATTTTTTTTTTTTCTGGTGCCCACGGATTTCGGGTCGTTACAGTTCTGTTGCCATTATAGTAAAATTATCTTTGCCCGTGGTTTTTTATCCTCTTTGGAGGGGTTTTTCCACGTTAAATTTGTGTGTCCAATTTCTCAATTTATTCTGCTATTTTTACTTGTTCGTTGCTTAATCGGGACGATCCTAACAAGTGGTATCAGAGCTAGTTCAATTTTCATAGATCAGCCCATTCAGATATGGCAGCAACAAGGTTTGAAATTGAGAAGTTCGATGGTGAGACAAATTTCAATCTGTGGCAAGTTCGGATGATGGCAATTCTAGTTCAATTCGGTTTGAAAAAGGTTGTTACCGGGAAAAAGCCTGAGAATCTAAATAAAACAGAATGGGAAGAGCTTGATGAAAAGGCTTTGTTTGCAATCCAGTTGTGCCTCGCGAATACGGTATTGCAGAAGGTATTGATGGAGAAGACCTCATTTGCCTTATGGAAAAGGTTAGAAACTCTTTATGCGACTAAGTCTCTGGCTAACAGTTTAGTGTTGAAACAACGTCTATTTACGTTTCGCATGAACGAATGTGAGCTTCTTAGAAATCACATCAGTCAATTCATTACTCTTTTAAATGATTTAAAGAATGTTGAGGTTCATATTGACGATGAAGATCAGGCTATGCTATTATTGTGCTCTTTACCCCCTTCATACAAGTCTTTCAGGGAGACCCTGATTTATGGCAGAGACAAACTCTCATTTGAAGATGTGAAGGGAAATTTGTTGAGTAGAGACAAACTCGACAATGAGCTTCATTTGGATAGCAGGGCAGATAGACAAGCTTCCGTTTTGATAGCATCAAAGAAACGAGACAAAAGGTGTCGCTATTGTAAAAAGTTAGGTCACGTCAAAGCAGATTGTTATAAACTGCAAAAGAAAAGAGTTGCTGAGAGTAACGAGGAAGATGTAGCTGGTGCTAATTTGGCCAATGAAAGCGGAGATGATTTCTTGTTAGTGTCAACGAGTGATAACTCCAAGCTCACGTCCGAGTGGATCCTAGATTCTGGATGTTCTTTCCACATGTGTCCCAATAGAGAATGGTTCTCCACATACAGTTCGGTTGAAGGTGGAGTTGTGTGCATGGGAAACGATTCATCTAGTAAGGTAATTGGTATTGGTACTGTTAAAATTAGGATACACGATGGGACGATTAGGACACTCTCAGATGTCAGGTATGTACCTGATTTACGAAAGAATCTCATCTCCTTAAGTATTTTAGACTTGAAAGGATGCAAAATCAACATCGAGTCGAGCGGCATTAAAGTGTCTCGTGGAGCTCTCGTTTTGTTAAAAGGTAAAAGAACTGGCAGTCTCTATATTCTGGAAGGTTCTACAATGACCGGTGAAATCGGACATCCCTCATCCGTTACAGAGTCGAAATCAACTCATTTAGAGCGGAGGCAACTTGGTCATAGGAGGGAAAAAGGTATGACCGTTTCGTTGAAGAGAGGTTCTCTTTTGGATGCAGGTTTTGAAAAGTTAGGGCACTGTGTTCGTGAAAATCAAACCCGGGTTAGTTTTGATTTGGCAGTGTACAAGTCGAAGGCTAGAAGTCTTCCAGCTTCTAAGCATAGAATCGACTCAGTTAATTCCCTGCATGGTTCAAGATAGGCTCGTGGCGGGCTGTGGCAAATATGGCATTGTGGAAATATGAGTCAAGGTGGAGATTTGTTAATTATGACTTCTATTTCAGTCAAATTTGAGAAGTAATCTTCTAGTTAAACTCTGTTTATTTGTTTCAATCAAACACTGATTAGTTTAGATTATTTTATTATTATTTGACCTATGGATTTAGCCTATAAATAGGCTCTTTTACAACCTTAGAAAATACACCCATTAGATATTAGAACTCATAACACATTTAGAGAATTTTGTATTTACGTTTTGAGGGTTCTTTATTTTCGGGTTTTCAGGGTTTAGTTTTTATCTCCATCTTTTGTACTCTTTGTTCTGTTGCCATTATAGTAAAATTATCTTTGCCCGTGGTTTTTTATCCTCTTTGGAGGGGTTTTTCCACGTTAAATTTGTGTGTCCAATTTCTCAATTTATTCTGCTATTTTTACTTGTTCGTTGCTTAATCGGGACGATCCTAACATAAATTAAGCATACAAACGAGTAAATAAATTCACAAAATTTTAGCACATACTCAATCATAAATATTTAACAAGAAAATAATATTAGAATTTTTTTTTTGACTCGGATTCGTGGCCCCGAAACCACCGTTCTGATTAAGGTCAAAATCGAGCTGTTACATAACCCATATCCGTCACCGGATTAGGGTTATAAGGCATTACTAGACTAACCCCAAATCAACATTTACATATAAATCATTTTAATATAGCAATATATCTTTCAATTTGGTTATAACCGAATGTACCAATAATAATGTCATACTTTCAATGTATAGTAAAACATTTATGAATATATATATATATATATATATATATATATACTCATCACGATTATATAATGGCAATTACACCTAAAAGTAGTTCTATTCAAATAGTATAAGTTACTATTCATTTGGTAAGTAAATCATAATGGCCGAAAATGCACCTTGCTTACATTCATTCCACCCACAAGTACCAAACACTTTAAGCTAATAACTCATACTAAAAATTTTGCCAAACCAACTCAAACATATAATATTCAATCTCATTCAAAATCACATATGTATTGTGTTCGGATGTATACAACTTGGAAAACAAAACCTATAATGTCATTTATCCCTAAACATAAATGATACTTGCTAAAACACACGTATAAGACCAAGTATTTCATTGTTAATTTAATCCAAATCTATTAAAAACTCGTATTCAAATATTTCATGGATACCATGACCGAATCTTTACAATGAATATATCACAATTTGATCTTTATTATCTCGCATCCAATAATCACATATGTAAAGTATAATATAGTTATCTCATAATTTAACATAACATGTGAGTATATATGTATATATATACATAAGATCATCCACCATTCGAAACATACTATATGTTTTACTCAAACCATATTCATACATTCATAGATAACATATACGTAATATCATGGTATAAGCTCCCAAAATAAGCTTAGTACAAAACCGAACATACACAAACATTAGCAACATGCTTAATAATTTTAAGCCAACCCAAACCAAAACATAGAAGTAAAGCCATTTTCGCAAGGCATTTTATACATCAAGTTCAAAATAAACTCAAAATATTAATATAGCCTATACATGCCATAGTTCCAAAAGTTCAACTAATAAAAGGGTACCAAAGATAGTTGATAGTGTGATTGACTTTGACGATGATCCCCGAGCTCAAACTTAGACTTCAAAATCTATAAAATAGTCAAATGAACAAACACAGTAAGCTAACATAGCTTAGTAAGTTATAAGCAATGGTATAATAAACAATTAAACATTATGTGAATTAAATCATTTTAACTTGATCAACAACTAACTCATAATCGTAAATATATAACATGTCACCATTCAATATTTACCATATTTAATAGTCTCAAGACCGAATACTCATGTATCATTTTTCCACCTCAAACAACTCAAAGATTAATGAACACATCTCAGTTCTATATTTTCATAAACAAGAACAACTTACCTCATTAGCATTAAAATTATTCAACTATCCTGCATCACTTACCTGTTAATTACCTCTCGTTTATCACCATTCATTAGATTATGTCTTTGGAGAATCCGTAATCCCGCACACATAGTGCAATTCATGTAACGTATCTCACACTTAGTGTCGTTACTTTGACAAAGTGCACACGTAGTGCCATTAACTTGTAATGTATCGCACACTTAGTGCCATTATCAGTAATATATCGCACACTTAGTGCAATTACTTAATTTCCGCACACTTAGTGCCATATGACCTATTTCATACGCACAGTGCTCGGTATTTAAGCTCGCACACATAGTGTCCCTTAACCGATCCTTCCTTTATTCATAAAAACACTTATAATTCCATTTTCATTCATACATACACACACACACACACACACACACACATATATATATATATATGTATATTTAAATGTTCAAAAACAACTCATTTCTCCTATCACATACCATTACATTCGGCAACACCCAATATACATAAAATATATATATATATATCCACCTATTCAAATACGAACATCTCTCTCATTTCATTTTCACATTTAACTATCTCTTAATACATACATATATTCAATCAACTCAATTAATCAAAGCTTTTATATATATGCATACTAACCACACATTCGGCTAATACATAATATATTCCATGCCACATTCGGCATTATGAGATTAAACATATTTACTTCACTTTAACATATGCATATTAATATAGAATAAAATTTAATTCACCCCGATTGCTTAAAAACTTACCTCGAAAATTGACGGATTAGGTTTCCCGGCTATTCGTTCAACTTTGCTTTTCCCCGATCCAATCCCGTTTATTTTTGTTCTTGATCTAAATAATTTCAAATTAAGCTCATTCAACATTTTTCTCATTCAATTTAATCCAAAAACATATAATTGAGCAAATTACAATTTTACCCCTAACATTTACGATTTTTACCATTTAGTCCATATTGTACAAATCACAAAATACTCAAAATTTAGCCACCATTCTTTAGGGCCGAATTTCCATCCTCTCATTACAAGCTTATACAACTCATTTATTTTACATTTTAACCTCTAAAAATTTTCTTTTTACAATTTAATCCAAAACACCTAACTTCATCAAAAATTCAAGAACAACATTTGTTAATCTATCACATACAATTTATATTTCATCATTAAACAACAAGAACATCAAGCTTTCTTCAATGGCATCTCGTGAAAAACACAACCAAATCACAAATTTAAACATGGGCTAATTAAAGCTCAAAACAACCATATCAAAAATATAAGAATTATTAAAAACCAAGCTAAATACTTACCTTAATCAAGCTCAAGTAAGGCCGAATGGAGCTAGGTTTTCTTCTCTTTTCTTTTGCTAACTTTCGGTCATTTGAGGAAGAAAGATGAACACTTTCATCTTTTATTTACTTTATTATTTTATCAAATTTAATTAATACATTAATAATAAAACCTAATAAAAAAAATTCCAATCACTATTACATGCAAGTGATGACTAGCACTAAGTTTGAGTTTTGGCTAAATTGCACTATTAATACCTCAATTTAAGAAACCACCTTCAATTAGTACTTACACATTTAACCACCAAATTTTCTTTTTATGCGATTAATCCCTTTTTCGCAATTAAGCACTAAAACGGTCAAATTTTAATACGAAATTTTCACACACACTAATTCACACATATTGAGCATAGAAAATAATATTAAAATATTTTTCCAACTCGGATCCATGGTCCTAAAACCACCGTTCCGATTAGGGTAAAAAAATCGGGCTGTTACATTATGTGAGTATATGTTGTGGAAAAATATATGTGTATGAGAATCTGAATATTGTTGGATATATATATATGTGAGTTTCTGGATGTCTATACGAAATATGTGATTAACATGGGTAATGAGAATATGTGTAATGGCTTACGACCAAATGGTTTAGTTGTACCTTGTATGTTAACTTGAATAGGAACGATTGGTAAGTTAATTACCAAGTTATACGGACTTACTAAGCATTATATGCTTACTCCGTTTTATTTTCCCTTGTTCTATAGTAAATCGGAAACTTGTTTTATTATAGAAGCTTGGCGGAGATCACTCACACTATCCAACAGTTCATTTCAGTATATAAGGTAAAATAATTAAGGTTATAATGGCATGTATAGGCTAATTTGACTAAATCTTGTCTTGTAAATTGTGGTTTGGAACCTAGCCATTGGAATGGCTAATGATGATTAGTTTGGTATATTTATGAAATTATGATATGGTGATTATGTATGTGTTAGCATAGTCTGACTTTGAAAATTTACCAAAAATTGTGGAAATCGAATTAGAGGTTGAATAAAGTATGAAATTAAAGTTTATTGAGTCTAGTTTTTCATAGAAGAAATGATGTAAGCAATGGAGCTATAAATTATGAGATATAATAATTTTGTAAGACAATGTTAGAATGATTTCGGGTTCCCCTGTTTTGACTTTGGAAAATCATCGAAAATTGTAAAAAAAATAATTAGTGGTTCAAATTTATATTCTTAAATTCTTAATTTAGTCAATTTTCAATAGAAGCAAACAAAAGCATCGTCCAAACCCCATAGTAAGAGATAATTAATTTTTAGTAAAGAAAGGTCGAAGATGTCAAACAGCAGAATAGGGGTAAATTTGAATATTTTACTGTATTTATTGGCTAAACAATAAATTTTGAAAATTTTACGGTAGAAAGATATTTGAGTCTAGTTTTGGAAAAATCAAGCGGATCTTAATTTAGAATTCTGTAGCTCAAGATATAAATAATTTAGTGACTATGACTCAATTTGACAGTTTTGCTATGAACAGTAATTTACTCGAATTATCTGAAAATGTTCTGTAATTACCGGTAATGCTCCGTAACCTTGTTTCGGCGACGGATACGGGTTGGGGTGTTACACTTTTGGACCTTCATAGGGACTAAATGTGAAATTTAATCATTAATCTATTGTGTTAAAAATAGATAAATAAAATTGGAGGGCACCATGGTCCATGGGCAGGGATTAGCAAAATCTGATTCGATTAGAAAAACTCGATAAAAAATTTAAATTTTAAATTAAATAGTTCGAGTTAATCAAGTTATTCGGATTAACTCAAATAAAAAAAATCAAATATTTTGTTTAACTAGAATATGAATTATACAATTTGAGTTCTTCGAAAATTCGAATAAGAAAAGACAAAACTATGTAGTTTTGATAAATGTTTACCTTTTTTAACTTTAAAAGTCAAAATCATTAACCCATGAGCCTTAAAGTCAAAATCATTAACCCATCAAACTTACTTTGCCTTTACACTGCATTTCCTTCCCAAATCCCTCCATTTTCCCTTTTTTCCTTTACTTCCCCCACACCCTCACTTTCTCTTTGGCTTCTTATTTAGTCCCACAATCATGGTAAATATAACTATGCGTGTGGTGTAATAGCTTATGTAGCTAACTTGAATTTTATGACCACAATGGCCATCTTGTAGTGTTATGTATTGTAACGACCCAAAATCCGTGGGCACCAGAAAAAAAAAAGAAAAAAAAAGAAAGTGTTATCGGGCCTCCGTCTTAGTAAACCGAGTTAGTAAATAATTATTAGGAGTAATTATGAGTCTAATAGTGTGTTTAATTAGATTTTTATTTAGTGAATTTAGCTTAATTTAAAGTAATTGGGAAAAAGGATCAAATTGAATAAGGAGTAAAAGTCTAATTGTAGATTAAAAGAAAATAAAAAGGACTAAAATGGCAAATAGACCATTTAGTATACTTGAGGCGGCATAAGCTTAAAAAAAATCTGAGATTTTATGTGTTAAAAATATATTATTATTAAATAATTATATTAATATAATAGTATATTATATAATAAAGTAAATAGTATAAAAAGAAACAAAAGAAGAACAGAAAAGAACAGAGAAGTTTTCGAAACAGGGGAAAAGAAAGAAAGAAAAAAAAGAAAGGGAAAATTGAGGTTTTAAAGCTTGAAGTTTAATTAGGTAAGTCAATCAAGTTCTATTCTCTTAATTTTGATGTTTTAGAAGCTTTAAAGCAAGATTTTGATGAAACTAAGTTGATATTTTGAGAGTTTATTGGTTTTCAAGTATAGTTGATGTTGAAGAAAAAGATGAATTAGAGACTAAATTGAATAAAATTTAAGTTAGAATTAGTAAAAGGATTAAATTGTAAAGTAAGCTATAAGTTTTCTACTATAGGGATTAATTTGGAAGAAATTATGAATTAGGGTTTTATTATGAAATTATATAATCAAGTTGAATATGGAAGGAATTTAAGTAGAATCAAAGCATGAATTAAGTTAAGAAATAAGTAAACTTAATTAGGAGTTAATTGCAAAATAAGTTATAAGATAACAGTTTGGGGACAGCAGCAGTAGAGCAACTTTGAAAATTCACCAAAAATCGTAGAAGTGGAATTAGAAGTTGAGTGAGATATGAAATTAAAGCTTATTGAGTCTATTTTCATATGAAAGAAACAGAGAAAGCAAATATGTTCTGTATTATGAGATATTTAAATTTTAGTGAAACTAGTTCAGGGTGATTTCGAGATCCTCTGTTCTGACTTGGAAAATCATTAAAAATTGTATAAAAATAATTTTGGAACATAATTTATATGGTTAGATTCCTTAATGAGTCTAGTTTTAGAAGAAATAAACCATAACATCATTTGAATTCTTTATAAAAAGATAACTAATTTTTAGTGAAGAAGGGTAGGAACTGCCAGACAGCAGAACAGGGGTGAATTTAAAGAATAAACTGTACTAATTGGCTAAACCAAAAATTCTGAAAATTTTATGGAAAGAAGATATGTGAGTCTAGTTTCATAGAAAATTTACGGATCTTAATTCGGAATTCTGTAACTCAAGATATAGATAATTTAGTGATAATGACTCAGGTAGACAGCTTTGAAAGAACTTATAAGTAAATAATAGAATTGTGTATAAAGGACGTGGAATGAAGAGGAAGAGTAGAAATTGAATAAAATTCAATTATTTATTGTAATTTAATGTTGTAATTAATAATTTAAATTATTATTATTTTCGTAGCTAAAAAGGAACTCGAGGCATCAACCCACAAAGGAAAGGAGAAGGTTACTGAGGAATAATCAAGCAAATTCTGGTTTGTATTACTATAATTCAAAACTATTTATTTATTCATTAAATGTTAGATTAATTTATGAATATGGTAAGTAAATTATAAGGTAAGTGTTTTTATTGAATTGAATGGAAATTGAGTGAATGATGAATATGTATTGAAATTGAATTGTATGTGGTTTGAAATGGAAAAGTGTAATTGGTATTGAAATTGATTCGTTATGAAAATGAAAATGAAATTGAGATCTGAAATACCCTATTAACTAGTCGGGCTGAGTCGGATATAATTGGCATGCCATAGGATTTGGAAGAGTACGGGATTTATCGGCTTTGCCGATCAGGCACTTTATGTGTCGTAAATCAGGCACTTTATGTGTCGTATTTTAGGCACCTCGTGTGTCGTATCAGGCACCTCGTGTGTCGTTTCAGGCACTTATGTGTCGTACATTGATCAGGTACTATGTACCGTTTTAGGCACAATGTGCCGTACTGTGTGTTTGGGTTAGAATCCGTGTATCCGCTAAAGTCCGAGTCTGTTAATAGGGGTAAATAAGGAAAAGGTTAAATTGAATAAAATGAAATGGTTGAGCCATTGGAAGAAATGCGAAAATAGAACATGAACTGAAAAATGTGATTGGAATAGGAGTATGAGAATAGAAAGTATGAACCATTGGTTCAAGAAATGGATAGTGGCTCAACATGATTGTGTATTATTTCAATTGTTGAATAGCTAAAATTGAATTGTATGAATATATTGAGAAGGACAAACTTATATGAAAGTTATGTTTGAATTGGTTTAGTTAAATTAAAGTTATGAATTAATGATATGATTATTATGATTATAATTTGAATTATGGTAATACCACTGAGTATATGTATACTCAGCGTACGGTTGTTTCCGTGCGCAGGTTGTAGAAGTCAAATACTGAACCAGCATCCGAAGCTAGACCCGACTTCAGCAACTTTTGGTGATGTATATTTCCTTTTCATAATGTGGCATGTACGTAGGTTGTGTATAAAGGTTATTATGTTTTGAATGTAAATGGTTAAAAATGTTAGTATTACAAGTTTAAGAATTATAATGAAAGAAGTATATTTATTTTAATCTAACTAATAGTTTGATAAATTTAAGTTGTTATTATATTGATTGAGTTTGATTAGAAGGTAATTAGAATAGAAAATGAATATATGAAATGATTTGGTTGAATTGGTTATAATTGAAATGAATACGGTTTAATTTACAGGGGGTCTTATATAATAATAAGCAGAAATGCTGCCGAAATTTATATTAAACAAAAATTATATTTGCAAATTGTCTGATATGTCCGGTAATGCCTCGTAACCCTGTTCCGGCGATGGTTCGGGGTTAGGGGTGTTACAATTATTGGTATCAGCTATCAGGTTTAGTCGATTCTCGGGCTAAATCGGGCTCGAAAATGAGTCAAAGAGTCTAGAAGTACATGCCACTGTTGAGTCAAAGCTGAGTCGGGTTTTTGGATGCTGATATATTTATTTGATTTTGTTTTATAGATAAAATGTCAGACGAAAGAATGTATGATGTTGAACAGGAAATGCATACTGGAAATCGAGAAATTGAAGAAACTGAATCTGTTACACCTACTGCAAATCCATTAGATAATCAACCTCCTAATGTAGGAAGAGGAAGAGATAACTCACAACTGTTAAGAGCTATAGCCGATGCATTACAAACATGTAGCGGAAACGTACCTGCTACTACACCAGTACCTACTCTTAGACGGGCCCCGATTAAAGAATTAAGAAAATATGGTGCCACGGAGTTTTCGGGAC